>CM038678.1:157026781-157387111 GCA_021605205.1 Aegilops longissima | reverse complement strand
CGAGAGTCCTCCCATGCTTTGCTCACGGTCATCGACAGCGTGCAAGTCACCAGGACCCTCGCCGATGGTGGAGCGGGGTTCAACGTCCTATCTGTCGAGACATTCAATGATCTCCAAGTGCCAAACGATCAGCTTCAGCCAACCAAGCCTTTCTAAGATTCACGATGGTTCCACCATCCCGATAGAACAAGTTAAGTCTTCCGTCACCTTCGGACAAGCGCAACATCTACCGCGACCGAGCTCATCGACTTCGGCGTCGCCCACATTACTTTGCTTGCACAATGCCATCCTGGGTACCCAGCTTTGGCCAAGTTCATGGCGATGACTCACTCATGGCTACAATGTCCTCAAGATGCGAAGCGGAGGAGTCATCTTGTGCCTTGTCGGGAAAGGATGCAGTGTGCTCTCTTGGCGCGCCTTCAAGCGCAGCAATCGAAGACCCAGATCACGGGGCGGGAGACTTCGGCGATCCCCAAGAAGAAGAAGAGCCGCTTTGGCCCAAGCCCTCATAGGTAGGCACCTCGGGCGTGGCAGCAGGACTGCGCCCGTTCAAGGCGCCACCCTGTCGCATAGGAAGGCGCGCACGGTTCCCTCCTCAGCGGGGCTTGGGGCTCTTTCATGGTGAGCCACCGACCTAGCCGAGATCACGAGGGAGGCTCGGGCACCACTTGAGGCGTGCTTCAAGGCACGCGTTCCCTCGAGAAGGTATGAGGCAAGGAGGGCCAAACCCTCGGGAGTTCATCACGAGGAACACCCGGGCTACTGAGTCAAGAGTCATGCCTTGGTATCGCCCGCTTGCTCTCCGTGGCCCCACATCTAGGCGAGGATGCGGGCTGCGAATCTGCATCGACATACCGAGGGCTCAAGCAGGCGCGTCTCGGGGCGCCTCGGCCCTCACGCGTGGGGCGTTCGAGGTCCACCTCATTGCTACGTTTGCATGCGGTCGGCCTGCCCGAGCAGCAGTTGCCGCCATCGCGCCTCTTGGCGAGTGCGCTCTGGAGGCTCGGGAGGTCAAGCGGTGCGATCACAGAAGAGCGGAGATGGCTCTCGAGGCGCGCCGCACCCCGGAGCCTCCTGAGGCTCAGTCAGGAGGGCTCATGAGGGCCAGCATCCTCATCACGCGTCATCCGCTACCCCAACACCCCGCCATCTCAGACCATATCGGGTGACACATTTCCAAGTTTCTTTTTGGTTGGGGCGCCCTCGGGCTGCATCATTCTGAACTGCGTTGGTGAATCCTGCGGCATGTATCCGTTTGCTTATGTTCTTTACTTACCTTGTTGGGGCGTCCCTCGGGCTACATTATCCCCAAGCTGCTCGGGCTGCAGACCAGTGGCGTATGCTTTCTCCGCACCTATCTAGATGGATTTGCTCCTTGGCGCAACACGATTCACACAATTGCCTACTACACTTCGTGGGCCTCTCCGCCCCACTGCAAAGCGCTTGCATGTTAAAAGGGGAGTGCGTGAGCATCGTGACTCATGGACTCTTCTGGCTCTCAGCCCTCACCCCTGGCCTTGACCCACGGCATGTGACTGTCATACTAGCGCGGCTGAGCTCGCTCGAGGCCGGGACACGAGGGCGTAGAGCATTTGCATTCTAACCTGCAGAACACACCAATGATAAAGGCCCAGAGCCAGGTGCAACCCGCCTCGAGGTAGGGACCCGTGAGTCCCGTGCTGGCTCACGGGTGCCCAGAAACACCTCTCCTAGCCCTACCGTGCCAGCCACGTGTCAAGGCGGGGATGTACATGCCCCGGGGCTCCTCTCCGGGGGGGAGCCCCCTCCCACGAACTAGTGGAAGCACCATGCTCCGCGCTGGCTGACGACACTGCCGAGGAGCGGCTATGCCCTTACACATACGGAAGCGCTATGCTCCACGCAGGTGATAAACAACTAAGGGAAGCTCACAACCGTATCAACCTCAGGGAGCCTAGAGCTCAGTGTCTGGCGCCATCGCAACGCCTCCCCTCGGGAGTGCCGCGCGAGGGAGCTGGACACGGGGGCTGGGCCTGGACCACGCCCGAGCGTACGCCACCCAACCAGGTCCCTCGGACCTGGTCGTCGCGCGCCTCCCCGAGCGGAGCCAAGGTATGAAAATTCATTTGAACGTCAAAGGGGACTCCTGAGCATCGCGACTCAGGAACCTAACTGGTCACGTAGCCCCTCACTCCTTAGTCTCGTCCTTGGTCTCGGTCGGGGCTAGCGGTGGTTGAGGTATCTGTGAGGCAGACCCTACCGGCGATAGAAACGACCGAAACCACTCCTATGCCTCCTATCCCTACTTGTTGTTCCGCAGCGTCAAGGGGACTCCTGAGCATCACGACTCGGGGAGCCTAACTTCCACGTAGCCCCTCAATCCTTAGTCCCGTCCTTGGTCTCGGTCGGGGCTAAGCAGCTGAGTATGGGCGGGTCGGGCCCGGCCGGCGTGAACCTACGCAAGTAGGAGGGAAGAATCTTGAATTCAAAAGAGATATTACAAGCCACAGAGTGGTTTCTAGCCAAACACAAGTTTAAGCGCTTTGCACGAGGCATGGTGCATGTTACTGGGAATTAAAAGCAGAGGAAGCTGCGAAGGATCACTCTCCGGTGGCGCCCCACCTCCCGAGGCCGTGGGCTGGCGGCACCACGCTTGAGCAAGGTCTTTGAAGGTCGGAACTTCCCGGCAAGGCCTCGGCTCGGCCTTTCACGGCCTCAGCAGCAGCGGTGGCAAGGTCGCCGCTCACAGGCTCCAGCAGGCAATCAAGGTCGACGTTGGGGTCGCGAAGGTAGACGTGGCTGAGGATACGCGTCCGCACTGCAGAAGACAGGGCGCGCGCCTCGGCCCGGCCGTGGGGCCAATGCCGTCCGTGACATCTTCAAGTGCTCAGACCAAAAAAGGAAGTAGCTCGGCGGGGCCGTCCTCTGCACTAGCCAACGGCTTCTCCAGGCCACCCTCGTAGAGCGTCTTCAACGCTGCGGGAGCCTTCTCCTCCAACCTGGCGAAGGCCACCCGATCCTCAGCCAGGATCTTTGCCTTCCTGTCGAGCTCGATCCTCTCTGCTTTCAGCGACTGTTCTAGCATCTCCAACCGGCCACGACAGCCATCAAGCTCGGTGTCCCGGTCCCTGACGGTGGCCTCCCGAGCCTCCATCTCCTTCTCCTTCTCCTGGCGGCCGCGGACCTCCTTGGCGAGCTCGTCGCGCAGGCCTTACATCTCGACCTCCAGCACCTTGCAGTGGTCCCGGCGTCCATGGCGCGGCCTGAGCAGCATCCTGGCCAGCCACTGCCTGGCAAGCGGCTTGCTTCTCCCCATCGCAGGCCGATGCGGCTTGGCTCAGCGCCCGCTCGAGACGGAGGCAGCAGGCAGGCCCAGCCCGAGCCGGCTCAGGCGCCCGTCCACGGGCAATGCTCGGCATTCGGAGATCCTCTTGCAGCGGCTCGGCTGTGGCAGCCTGGTCTAGGATGGCGAGGATCGAAGGGCAGGAGGCAGTGGAGCAGGTGTAGAAGGCGGCAGCGTGATCACGGCTTGAGAAGGAGGCCCCACGGGCCTTGGGAACCTCGGCGACAACGTCAAGCGCAGGCACCTCCGAGTCGTGAGGGCCATGGGGGTTGACTCATCGCCAGAGTGCCCTGGCTGGGCTCGCGAGGATTGCCGGGCAGGGGCGCGAGCCGCTACCTCCTTTCCCGCAGAGCGGGCCGCCAGCCTGGCAAAGCGAGCCCGCCTCAAGCAGAGGGCGAAGCCCCCTTGGCCTTTTAGGCTGCGGTGCCGACCTGGCCAAGGGAATCTGGCGTCAAGCCCGGCGGCGGAAGAAAAGCAAAACATGGATCGAGCACTACGGTGTCTGCTGGCTCAAGCAGCCTCGGCGAACTTGAAGCTGAGGCACAGCAGCTAGGGTCAGCCTTGGGAGGCTGGGCGATGGCGCGCGTCAGGCGGAGCTGGCCTTGGACCGCCCGGGTCAGCTGACCACAGGAGAATCAGCCCGACCTTCCCTTCCTTGGAACCAGGGAGAATCCTCCCTCCTCACTGGCGCCCGGCCTCGTCGTCGTCCGGCATGGAAGCGAAGGCGCGGGACCTGCGCCGAGCAGGAATCACTGATTCCTCGCCCGGCCGCCTCAGTCAGGCTCTTCTTCCTCCTCCTCTTCTTCCTCCTCACCCCCGCTGGAGTTGCTGGAGGAAACGTTCACCGTCGCCAACATCGTCAGATCCTCGGGAGCCCCGGCGGGCACCAGTCCCTCACCATTGAAGGTGGGCATGTCGTTCACCACTTGCTCCCAGTCGTCGCGAAGGAACAGGGGGACGGGAGCGCCCTCCGGCATCGCCCCATCTCCCCCAACCAAGGAATGGAGCACCGCGGCCAGGTCTTCATCAGAGAGGGCCTCGGGGCTCAGGCAAAGGGCGTCACCTGCCTCCCCAAGCCTCCACAACGAGAGCAAAAGCTCCCGGAGCGGAGCCACCCGATGTTCCAGGAACTCCCTCAGGAGCGTGGCCCCGGTCAGCTTCGCCGCCCCCAAGCTGGCTGGCCTCAGGTCCGCGTCTATCCTCTTCAGCAACATCTTTGCACGAGGGTCGACGAGCTCCGCGCGAGACCACGCATCAACGGCCTCGGGATGCCCCGACGGCAGCGCTAGTCAGGGATGGATGCGCCCGACATCCACCATGACCCACTTGCTCCTGAAGCCTTCAATCCTCTTCCCGGGCTTGGATATGGAGTTGGAGCTGGAATATGTGACAAAGCTCGCGCATGCAGTGATGGAGCCACGGGAGACCTAGAGGGAAAAGTAATGGCGCAGCAAAGCCACCGAGGGTTTTATCCCAACGTGAGCCTCACAATAGTAGGCGAAAATCGCCCGTGAAGAAACGAGTTGGGGTGGAGATCTGAGCTTGCAAATTGTATTGGTGGAGAACATCGAAGAAGAACTTCGGAAAAAGGAGGGACCAGACCAGCGATAATGGAGCCAGGGAAGAGCGGGTAGAAGGTGCTTCCACGGCCTTGAGCTGATCGGAGCCGACCTTGAGCCTGATCGCTCCTTGTTGCCCTGCGCCACCGATCCTCCCGGTGCACAAGGGCAAGATTCTTCGCCGACACGGTCGGAGGATCTAGAGCCGGGAGGTACAGGGCCTCGGTCGGGGTCTTCGCGAGGCACCATGGCTCATGAGGATCGGAAGGATTGAGGCTGATCTGGAGGATTTGGAGCAAGGAGGAGAAGAGGCGAAAGGGGATCTGGAGCAAGGCAAGCAGAACAAGCACCAAGTCTGGCCGGGCCTCCTTTTTGTCGAAGGGCCGGTTGCCGGCGTCGTGGGGGCGGAGGCGCCCACGACCAATCAATCGACACACGGCGCCCAAGGCCATGAGCTGTTGGGGCCAGGCGCCTCGCCTTGCCCTTCACTTCTCTGCTAAGTTCCAGGCGCGCCTTGGGTCAGGCGCTATTGTCGGCGTTCGGGAGCAGGGGTCCCAGACTTGCACACTGTGGCTGCGGCGTGGCTCGGTGGGGGCCCAACGCCCAGCTTCATGAGCTCAAGCTCAAGACCCTCACGAGGGCCAAGCCTCATGAGGCGGATGACAGGAACCTTCCTCGGGGCAGCCTCGTCGAGGCAGGCTCGCGAGGAGGCGGAGAGATCAAGGCAGGGTACCTCATGAGGGTGCCTCGTGACGTAAAGCCATGACGATCAAGACTAGGCGGGCGCCAGACTCGCGATGTCTCGCTTCCCTTTGGTGCAAGGGAGGCAAGCACGAGCCAAGGCATCGAGGCAAAGGTTGCCACTTGATTGCAACAAGACCAAGACCGCAGAGCGGCAGGAAGGAGGTCATCATGGAGCCTGGGACGGCGCCACGCAGTGAGCCTTTGGCAGCCGAAGACCAACTTTAGTCAGGATAAGTGTACTAGATGTTCCCCTTCAAAATGGCCAATTGTTGGCGCCCTTCCCGCTCATTATTTGGGAAGAGGTCCAGGGCCTCCCTCTATAAATAGGACTAGCCACACAGAGTAGGGGGGCCATCAAGTAGATCGAGTCGATAGAGCCCTAGCGGATAGAGAGAGAAGCGACTGAACTCACCCAAGCAGTTCATCGCACCAGCTCAAGAACAGCCCCTCGCGAGGTTGTTCTTCCTTTGTATTGTTCATCATCAGCCCCTGAGGCAATCCACCACACCACACACTGGAGTAGGGTATTACACCACAACGGTGGCCCGAACCAGTATAAATCCCGTGTCTCTTGTGTTGTTCATCGTTCCTAGCTTAGATTCCTTACGCGTGTGCTAGTAGAGGAAGGATCTCCGCGCGCACCCCAGTGTTCGAACCTCAAGGGTCTGCCGGAACCCGAAATCCGACACGGCTCATTTGGCCCTAAAGGAAATCGACCCAACAACGTCATGTGGGCCGTCGAATATAACACCAGCCCATTTCACTTTCGGCCCATGTATGGCCCACGACGTCTTTCGGCCCTTTACAGGCCCACGGTGACTCTAGCCCATAATGAACAGTAATTTTCTTTGTACCCATTAACGGCCCGTGATTTACATGGGTCGTTTCCAGCCCGTGTTAGCTTTCGGCCTATTGACGGCCCATACGTTCTTGGGCTCCTTTTCGGCCCTCGATTACTTCCAGACCGTTATTGGCATGTTCCCCTAATGGGCCAAATTCGGCCCATGGCAAGAGTCGGCTCGTTACTGGCATGTTCCCCAAATGGACCAAATTTGGCCCATAGCAAGAGTCGGCCCGTTACTGGCCTGTTACCCTAATGGGCCAAATTCGGCCCATGGCAAGAGTCGGCCCGTTTCTGGCCTGTTAACCCATTGCGCCGTTTCCATCCCGTCCTATATTCTGGCCCATTAACGAGCCGTTATGCCTGTGACAGAATTAAGCCTTTGCAGTCCTACGGCCTGTTAACGGCCCGTTACCATGCTGGGCCGATACCAATTACACCCGATTACGGCCCATGTAGACCCATTTATCCGACAGCCCGAGGCCCACCGATTACAGACCCATTTATCGACGGCCCGAGGCCCACCGATTATAGGGCCATTTCTCGACGGCCCGTAGGAGACCCATGGATCCTACGGCCCGTATATGGCCCATGGTAGTTGCGGCCACTAGCAAACCAGGGAAAAAGAAGACTAGGAAATAAATAAGGCCGAAACTAACGCTAGGCTATTAAGGAGATTGCACGGATTACATCCACTCGGCATCAAAGATCGCCACCAGTGCAAATATAGGGAACACCCTACACTATACAAAAATGGCTTGCTATTTTCTTCAGCCGGTGGCTGCACGTTAAGAATAAATTTTGTATCGCACCAAAACAAATTACAACTATTTAACAAAAGGAAGGTTGGCATAAAACTTATCAGTCTAGCGAGATAAATGCACCACGAAATTGAAGCTCGGTTCATTTGACCTGGTATTACGTTTTCATCTTTGTATTGTCCGATGGAGCACCATAACCCTCGCCTTCATTCCCCCTAGGCTCCTGAACAACATAGCAAATGTCTGATAGTCTAGTTTCAATACCATGCATATCTTGACGACATTGAGCAATGTTTCTCCTTGTTTCACAAAGGGCCTCTGTTAGGGAATGGACTTGTGTCTGGAGCGCAGATACAACATTGCTTTGAGCTTGCATATCTTGATCATGAGGCAGTTTGGACGATATTGCCTTAACAACCAACCCGAGATACGCGAGGCGTGCTTTTGGCACTGTTAGTGGACAGGTACTGACCCACTGCAGCAGAGCTGACATTGCAATTATAGTTGCCTCACCACCTTCAGAAGGTGGCGGTTCCACCCTTTTTTCCATAGCTCGCTGAAAAGTTGAGGTTTTACATTAGTAGTACCAGAACAGAAGATATTAAGGAGGGAGCAAAACCAAACAAAATAGCTTTGATCTATATACAGAACTTATTCTGGTGAACCCATGTAAAGTATTAGTTGTATTTTATTGCAAAGTACATAATAAAACAAGGTTCCAAACATATGACCATGTACCATCGCTAATGTATTGTCTATTTCTTTACATTGTATTGAGGGCTAAGGATAAAGAGACGAAGTTTATAATAGGTAAGCATAGTATGACATCATTCATATCACAAAACAACTGAGAACAGACAAACAGGCAATTGTAACATTGTGTGGGCAAGTCCAGGACGGAACTAGATTACGGGTCAAGATCAAAGGAACATCACTCCTCTCTTTTAAACCTTGTAAGGTGCAATGATACGCTAAGACAATTGTGTATAAAATTGAAAAGAGTAATAGACATTGTCTGCAAACCATGCAGTTCAAGCACAAGTCAGAGTAAGTAGTAGTTAAAAGGCATGAGGATTAAGGACTTACAACAGCGGCTTTGACTGGTGTAGTCATGCCCTTCTTCTTGCTGGTGTGACAGTCCTTGAAGATTTCCACAGCATTTTGTTCAGGTACTTTTTGGTCCTTGCGGGCTTTCCTCTGCATTTCGAACAAGTGAATATAGATCTGATAATATGGTACAGCGAAAAGAGTGAAACAACAGCTAATTACAAGAGCCTCGCAGTGTGCAAAATAGCTACGAGATCCTGTCTGTTGGAATTTCACTTTCGTACGGTTGGCCTTGTTCTTTGAACAATTCACCTACAAGAAGATAGATTTGTGTGACACATGCGTAAATAGGACTTCAACATGTGATCTGGTCACATATATATATAATGTACCGATACTTGGATCAAACCGGTGTTTAACAAGGCCCTCCGGTCTTCATCCGATATATTTTCCCTTGGAGATGTTTGGGAAAGTTCCGTTAGCCTTGACTTCAAAGTGAATTTTCCTCAAGTTATACCGACATCTTGTCATGAGCAAACTTGAAAACATGGATGCAAGCTTGCGGTTGCATCATCTTGGCTATCCAACTTGAACCTCATCTGTTGAAAATTATGGGAGTCTCATTATCACAACCTAGAAAGTATGGGACAGAGCAAGGCGATATTACTAGTTTCCATACATAACCATACTTACAGATAAATGGTCGAGGAAGGTGTTGAACTGGGTTTCATCTTTGTCATTCCTATACTGAATCCATGTTGGGAGGATACGTACATGACACCTAACGGCAACCGCTGCCTCTGATACTAACTTGGCTGACTCTGTAGCATCACGTGGCCTTTTTAAACCTACCTCAAAATGGATCTCCATTCTTCCTCCTCTAGATTTAGTTAACCTATCGAGCATTATCTCTAATGTTTGTTCCTCTTGCGCCTAGGTGCTAGTCCAACAATGAACATAGGAAGTGTTAGTGTACATCAAACTGTGAGACTACATATAAAGAAGCATGGAGCTGTAACTTGACTCCAAGAACTACCTTCTTGCTGTTGAAGCTCACAAGGTTCATCGATATTGCCAACTCGTCTTGTGTCAAGAGTGCTTGGGAAGTAGTGTCGGTGGCAAGGGAGCTTGGGAACGTGCTGCTAGCTCGGTTCACGCACGCAGTATGTCATGCATTGGTAGTCTTGTGGTAGGTGTTGCAAGAACTAGGGCTGTCTCTGCTTGTTTGGTGGCAGCTATTTGTTTCATTTGGCTTTTTGCAGCTCGTGTAGCATGGGATGCCATGTTTGTAGAATTTTCCGCTGGACTTTGACCTTCTATTGCACCATCGCACCAGCAGAATCTGCAGGATTCATCGCTTCTCATTCCCTGCCATTCGTGTTTCTTCCTCTTTCTCATGCCATGTTAAGTCAAGCCGACAAGAAAACGAATAACAATTTAGTTCTTCGAACAAATTGATGTGTGATCATGCGAACTAAACTTTGATGTTAGACAACCACATGATAGGAGGATGTAATATGTATGAAAACAGGACGGAAGAGATAACCAGAACTATGATGTGTAAACTAAGAAGAAGACATTTCACCAAATTAGAAGCAATGCAATGGAAGGTAGACACCATATGAAAGATGCTACAAATATCGCTCTGCCAAGTTAACAGTGTCTCATCATAAATGGCGTTTAAACAAATGTGAAGCAGTACAAGAAATAAATCATATGCAAGATGCAAACAACATCACACTACCATGTTAGAGGTCTCTCGTCATTAGTGCCATTGCATATTCACAGCATTGCATATTCACAGCTTATGATGTGTAAACTAAGGAGAAGGCATTTCAACAAATTAGAAGCAATGAAAGCTAGACACCATATGAAAGATGCAACGAATATCACTCTACCAAGTTAAAATTGTCTCATCATAAGTGCCATTTCAACAAATTAGTAGTACAAGCTAGAAAAGAATGTGAGATGTAACCTATATCACACTCTGAAGTCAAACGTGTCTTATGATAAGTGATTGTTGCAGGTTACACAACAGTAGTAATTTGATGTAAGAACATGGTGTGATAGACAGATATTGTATGTTCTAGAAACAGGAACACGTGTCTTATTCAAGTATAATGTGTAAAGTAAGCAGATGGAATTCAACAAAATTAGAAGCAATACAAGCTAGACATCACACATAACATGCAACCACATATAACAATTGCCAAGTTAGAGGGAGCACCGGTGATGCTGCACTAGGGGAGGCGTGCTCATCATAAACACAGCTTTGTTGAGTGTCTATGCATGTGTTGTCTTGGAAATCATCTTGGGGTGTGGAGGAGTAAAGCTGTAGAGGCCCTCCGCTGGAAGGAGCACCTTTATCCGCTGCCTTGCTAACTTCCTTCCGCTTTATTGATTTTGAATTGTCAAGTAAAACCGACAAGAAAAAGCAATAAAATTCTCTCTCGTAACTCATTCATGCATGATCTTGACAATCACTACTTTGATGTAAGGCAAACACATGATACCAGGATGGAATATGTACGAAAAAAAACGGCATGGCATGTTCACAACTGTTTGTGTAAACTAAGCGTAAACCATTCCAGCAAATAAGAAGCAATGCAAGCTAGACACCACATGAAAGATGCAACCAATATGACTCGCCAAGTTAAAAGTGTCCCATCATAAATGGAATTTCAACAAATTAGAAGCGGCGATGCTATAAATCATATGAAAGATGCAACTAATATCGCACTACATATTATAAAGGTGTCTCGTCATATTGATTGATGCGGATACAAAAAACAATAGTTTTATGTAAGGACATGCTTAATAGACAGATGTACTATGTACTAAATACAGGAAGGCATGTCACATTAACAGGTATAATGTACTATAAGCTAAGCAGACTAGCACATGCAGTTTAACCAGATTGGAAGAATTACAATCTAGACACCATATGCAACATGCAACCACATATCATGCTGCCAAGTTAGAGCAAGCACTGCGATGCTAGTGTAGGGAAATGCTGTAATCAACTACTGAGCTCGTTCACTATCTTCATCTAGCATTTACATTTCTTGAGAATCATGTCGGAGGCCGACGCTGCATTCTTTAAATGAGTAGTCCCTTGCCTGCCTGCCTCGTCATAAGTGATTGATGAGGGATACACAAGAACATTAGTTTGATGTAAGAACATGGTTAATACACGATGTACTAGTATGTACCAAAAGTAAAGGCATGTCATATTCAAAGGTATAATGTGTAAGCTAAGCAGATGCAATTTAACCAAATTGGAAGCAATACAAGCTAGACATCCGGCTGGAGTGGTGAGCATGATCATCTAGGACACGAGAGCACGGTGGGATGCGGGCTGCTTCGCCACCATCGTAGCTATTTAGTTGGCTTCGGTGATGCCTATCTTTCTTTGGGCTTGTCCTTGGCTCGGCCAAGGCCTACGACTAACTATTTGTCTTCCGGTGCTCCGGGATGGTGGTTCATGTAAAAATTATCTTTCCTTATCTTGATAAAGACGGACTTCGTCTCCATCTGCTGACACTACACCCTTTAAAGTCTTGAAACGTGTCTGGCCTAGCCGCGTACCACGCTGGAGCGACTTCTTTCTTCTCTTTTCTGCTTCTGTCAAGGCAGGGCCTGAAATACCCTTGCCTAAAAACACAATAGTGAGAGTATGGGTGAAGTGTGTGCAGAAGTAGTGCACTGTAAAAGTAGTAGATAGCAGGTGGCTGAAAAATAAATGACAGGATACATATGATAGCTTTACAATATTGCATGGCAAACAAAATTAGATTCTACTCCGTATGATTTTGTAATATATGAGCACAGGAAATGCAGATACTCCTCCAGCACACCACCACATGTGGTCCTATCATGATAACAGTCGACTAAAAATAAATAGGTCAGTCAATTTTTTTTATGAACCGTCCGATCTATAAGGAACGGGCAGATGGCCTTCGTCTACCTCCCGCCAGTCACTATTGACGATCTTTCTCGAACCGCCAGCGACCACCGGCCCAGACCCCTGCCTCCGCCGCCCCGCCCTCCCATCGACCTCACACCACCGCCGTGCTTGGCAGCGCCCCCAGGCCATCCATTTAATCCCGGCCGACCTCCAGATCGGGCGCCAGTAGCTCTAGGCCGCACACGCCCCTAAGATAAACACCAAGGCACTGCTTCCCCGGCGTAATAGTCATACTAGCGCTGCATTACGCCGGGAATGCTTAGTTAATTAGGAATCAATCGCCAGAAATTGAAATTCAGGGGCGACGGACCTCTAGCTAAGGTGAAATAGTATATGAGGAGAAACCTTGTGCATCGCGAGTTACTAGGAACATCTAGTATAAAGAAGAAGCGGCCAACTAGTGTCTTCTCTGGGTTGAATACTGTGCAAGCAGAGACGTAAGATTTGCACGAATAAGGGAAGATGAGTACCTTCTTAGGTTGTCTGTGTGGTCACATCCACATGTCGCGCCGATCTTCCTCTTTTTACCGGGGAAACGGATGTTCTGGAGGGTGCAGGCTTGGACGAACCCATGGCCAAATTGTTGACTGTGTTGCCGTGGCCGTATGTCGGCGGAGGGGAAGCAGATCCGAGGCGGCGAAGGACGGTGTAGCAGGAACAGCTCCGGTGCGGTGGAGGGTGGCGAAGTTGGAGCGGCAGCGGTGAGGCGCAGGACGGCGTGGTTGAACTGGCTTGGGTACGGACGGCTCGGCCTCGGCTTCAACTACTAGCTGTGGAGGGCGTTGCGGTTGAGGTTGCAGTGGACGACGACATCGGGTATCGGCTCGGCGTGATGGAGGAGGCGGCGGTTGATGGGTGGGATGGGGTGGCGGACGGAGGGCGCCGGGTTTCATGGCTAGTGGAGAGGTAGTTTTGGCGCCCACGGAGTGCTAATGGGGAATCGGACGGGTGGGGAACCATGTTTGTCAGGGACGCGCTTGTTTTGGCTTTTTGAGCAGAAGATGGGACGCGCTTGTTTGAAATTTGGGGAAAGTACAAACTTTGCCCCCTCTTAAATTTCAGACCCTCTGCAGGTCGGGGTAGGATGGTAATCCTACGTGTCCCAAATAGTGGGCGGGAGCGATTTCGGCCGCGCGCATGTGTGCTTAAGCGGCCATTGTGTATGAATGTTTTTCGGAGGCGGTTGCGTGGCGTCTAGATGAAGCTACAAACCTACCCCGGTTTAGACCTTTGGACGTCGGGCCGGTAGGTTTCACGGGTCAGAGTTATTAGAAAAGTAATTTCCTTGTACTACCAAACATTGGTCTCACGCGGTTTCGGGCGAGTAGAGGCTCTTTTGGCGCCTCGTTCGAAATTTTGAAACACAAGCATTCACGTTTAGAGTACTCTTGAACTATGAGGATTGACCTAAATAGACAACATTGTATTTGACCTTGTATGTTTGAAAACCTCATTAAATTATCCGCTTCTTTTTGAAATTTTGACACTTGAAAATCCTATAACTATGATTATTTTGGAATGGAGGAGCTAAATTTGAATCTATTTTGTACACGACTACATATGCTATTATGTACAAAATCAGAGCAAAGATTGGTGCCCCCATAATTTTGGTATGGTTTTCAAATGCCATGATATCAAATTCAAATAATTGAATGGACTTCATGTTGAATTTGATTTTTTTAAACCACCTTAAGTTGAATTCAAATGTATGCTAGTTCATATGTAGCTATTTATAATGTCCATTGTGTAACTTTCGTATGTATAATGTGCTTTACACACACAACATGAACTATACTCACTTTATATTCGATTGCTAAAGCGATGCATTGTCTGGAGTTCAAAATACTAACTATGTGGATTAATTGTGTCAAATAATAACATAGACATGCTCAAATTCGATAGAATCTAGATGTCTGATGGATCAATGACCGCTCCTTACGCGAATTGCAAATATCATGATCCCATCCTAATATTTGGATACAATTTATATCTTTAATCAATGTGTAGAGCAGTCTTTTACGTGTGGTTTCACTCTCCATTGGTGGTCTCTCACACATGCTCACACACTCTCTCCCGAGGTGTCTTTCTCGCACACATGCTCTAGATATAACCCTCCCTCCCTCTCGTAACCATTTACAACTGTTTTAACTAACCTTTATCACAAGCACTCTTCCTCTCGCAAACATACACACGCACAATCCTCATCGACCCTTTCTATATACATGGACCTACAAACGTGTCTCATGTACGCACATTATCTTTACGCATGTCTCTCATGCATTGTCACACACTTCTCTTCCTAATCGACGAGTATGATTCTAACAGAGCATTCTATAGGATGCCCCTTAAAGTCAGGTTGGATGAATAGTAATATCAGAGATAAAGGGGTTACCTTAGTCCGAGAACCTAGGGTTACAAATCCTAGACGGCTTTGTCAGTGGACACAGAGTCCTTCACAATTCTGCTATCTTTGTCTTGTACGACTAGTCATCCATGGATCTTCCTAAATGTGTCATGGGCCGACCAATGTGGCGCAGGACGGAACTAAACGAAGGGCCTCACCTCGACCCACCGGACCTCACGCGGTGACACACCCTCTGCCCCCATGTCTCATTATCTTATCACACCCACACATACCAACACAAACACCACACACACAGAAAATTTCTCCTGGTGCCTCTATTCCCTCCCCCCTTGCATATACACACTCAAGGGAATGGAATCTCTTGTCGTGACGTCATATTAATCTCTCTCTCTAGACCACTCTCATTTCTCGTGCTATCTCTCCACGCCCCCCCCGTCGGCCCCTCTATCCATGCCTCTCTCGAATCGTAATACACACACATACCTCTCTAGGCCCCGCCAAATGCATCAACTACACATTCACACATGTTACATCACGCACCCATTGATCTAAAAACCCTCTCTTCACGTTTATTTAGCATACAACATTCCTTTTGAATAAAGTGTGGCCAAAAATTATTTTAGAGTTTCTACATATATACAACATTACATAGTTATATGGAGGAGTCTGACGCTAATTTGCATTGCATGGTGCCCACAAAGATATTTATCCCGTACTGTGAATTTTTATATTTTTATATTATATACAAAGTTAGTCATAATAAAGAGAAACGAAGAGCATCTCTCTCTCCATCGCATAAACCCCCCCCCACGCCCCTTTCACGTATGCACACAAAACTATCTCCGTGTCCTCTAAAAGTAAGCCCCCAGAAAATTCACGCGTGTTTCATCTTTCTCTCGCGATATATGCAATGACGATCATTGTATTTGAAGCGAAAGCACGATACATACATTGGACTTCATAATCCACTCATTACGGTCACCGTTTACGTTTAGTGGTTATTATACGATCCACGGGCTCACCGCATAACTCTGATTTGCTCATGACATGACTAGTTGACCATTTAAGCGCTCCACGTGGCACCTCTAGTGTTGCATCACATTATCTCACTACCATCGTGCCCACCTGTCGACTTGTATCTACTCTACATCTACACTCTTATAAAATACATAAAATACAATCTTATAAAAAACAGAGTTGGTGATGATGGTGTGCCTGCCATCCTGCAATATATGTCGTCCAATTTATATCTGACGGATAGGAAAGAAACTATGGCAATTTTGCAAAAAGGTACCCACACACCTCTCCACATTGGCAAATAAGGCCTTCCCTCGTTCATCCTTTTCTCTCACAACATAAACAAGTCATACAAATGCATCTTGATGTTACGTGCAACGCACAGGCATCTTGCTAGTAAGAATGAAAACAAACGACAACAAAATATTTTGACGGTGGTTCGAAGTCATGACCGCGGGCACAGCGGACAAGGTGGCTTTGTATTGGTATCTTGAGCCGTCTGTTTTAACACACGAGAGCTGGTGTGGTGATTATACACACGCACACATGCACACGAACTGCATCCACGCAATACTCACACAAACACATGGACCCACGCACGCACGCAACACTCACACGCATACACGCAGCCACGCACGCACGCAACACCCACACCCACACACGCACGCATGCATGCACACACCTGTACACCACACGACCAACACACACTCTCACGCTCAAGTGCTCAACCTACGTGCATGCGCACACATCAGCCCAGCAGACACATACACAACCAGGTGATTCAGCGCAAGCGGGTTGGAGCCTTGTCGCGCTGCGTAAATTTGTGTTTATCTGACCTTTTCCCTATGCAAACTGACAGGTGGGACCCACAAGGAACGTGGTCAATTTAACTAGTCAACATGGCGCCACGTAGACTATTTGGCCGGTCAACAGAGTGCAATCCTATGCTGAACTGTGATCAAGTGACCGGATAATCACCGCAAAACGTATATAGTGACCGTAATCAGCTTATTCTAAAGTTCAGTGACCGTATTACGCTTTTCTCTCTGTAGGCCCTCCAAAACTACATCTCTACACGTTCTCGCATGTTACATCTAACAACTATGCAATACAGCACTACTACTACACTCTGACACAATAAATCATATGTGTTTTTAGTTTTACTAGATATCATATTGTTACTTATAATTATTCAGTTTGCATACATTAAAATTGCCTTTGAAATGTATGGCGATTATCATCTACATGGGATAAATCCGCCCTTTCTGTTTAATCGGGTTTGTATCGATGGATCGTGAGAAACAACAAAACTATAGTACTATCTGGTACAAGTGACAGTTCATCGGGCCGTCGTGTCGTCTACTCCTCCATCGTAAGAGTGGAGCCTCGCTTTCATAAATCTTCTAGTACCTTTCACGACATGTGGGACATCAAGCTACGGGTCCACGTGCCATACCGAATCTGATGCGAGCAGCCGGGTGAAGCCCCCAGTCATGGCACGGCGTAGTAATGAGCAATGAGGCGTCAAATCACAAAGCTGCACCTTTCCGCAATTAAGTTGGAGGGGCGAAGTAATAATGCTAAAAATAAGTTGGAGGGACGAAGCAACCATCATTTCACTCGTTGCTGAATCCGCTTCTCCGTCATCTTCTTCAACTTAACCACGTGTTGCTCATGTCGTTGTTCTGCCTCATGTGGCACGCGGATCGGCTTGGTAAAGCACTGACACGTGGGACCGCATGTTAGTAAACCGCCATCCGCGCAACAAAATCACCTCCTTTTTACTAATCTTGATTCTATAATTTTTTAGATCAATATAATTGAGATTTGTATAAATAGCACACAGGAGCAAAACCAAATGGTACGGTTAAGGGCATCCACAATGTGTAGCCAAATGTGAAAATAGCTTTTGGCATCATGGGAACCATTGTGGACGGTGTTGACAAAGCCAAAAAGATGGAACCGAAGCTCCCTGATTGATTGATTGAAGGAATAGAAAAATGCAACATCTCTCCTCTTTCTCCCATGCTTGGACGCATGTAGTAAAGTATAGAGCATGGAGTCTACTCCCCTGTCCCTTCTATCACAAATCACAAAGCAGTGAGGTGTCAAATCACAAAGAACGGACGAAGCAACCATCATTTCACTCTTCGCTGACTCCGCTTCTCCATCGTCTTCTTCGAGAAACTATCTCACCGCACTAGTACTCCTAGTAGTAGTACTAGTAAAGGACTTCCGGATGCAAATAAAGGCGGTTGTCTCGGCTTGCGGTGACGCACGCATGAACGACTTACCATGGTCTCCTCAATGGTGTTCTCCGTCGAACGCACTTCGCCAAACCACAAAAAAAAACCGTCGACGTCACTGCAATGGGGAAGGAAGTCAAATATAGTTACTACCTCCATTTTTTTTATCACAAGGCCAATATTATCAAAATTACAATTTGCAAAGGGCCACTAACACTAATCGAGGAAAAATTGATGGGTTTAGCAACCAAGGACATTAATATCCCCTGCATGCATGCGGAAGTGAGAAGGTTGGTTTGCATGGCGCTGCATTAATCAAGCGAGGAGAGTGAGATGGTTAGCTCTTTGGTCTTTCGAGAAAAAATACGCATTAATTGACACGTGAAGCGAGTTTGTATCGATTAAATCCCTTGAAGGAAAACCCGCCTTTCTTTTTAACACTAGTACTCCTAGTACATACGTACTTATCCTGTTTGGGTCTAGGCCTTGCATTGCCAAACTTCGCCACACATTTTGCCAAGCTTGCCTAACGTTTTCAAAATGAGAAGGAGGTACACTTTGACGGTGTCGCGTCGCAACGCACCCTCACACGGTCGCTCCTGCACGCAGCGGTCGCACCGCACCCTAACACGATCGCTCCACGCCGCAAACCCAACCAAGGGAAGCACCCTCAACGACACGTCTTTGTCGCATGTGAACAAACCAAACTCAGCCATCCTATCGTTGACACATAATTTTTGTTCATAGAGTATGTTTATCCAACCGCATGTTGGGGAGTATCCGACGCCCGTGTGGTGGTCTGTTGGGGAAGAAGAAGAGGTGAGGAAGAAGGAAAGAAGGGTTAGGAGGCGAGGATATTCATCCAACCGCTGAAATGGTAGACTGACCCAAGTCGGCGACTTGCATAACAAATATAGTATGTTTTACACAGCAAAAGATCCATAAAACAACAACATAAAGAAAAACTATCTTTGCTTTCGCGAAAAGAGACGGCCTCGTCGTCTTTTGGCCAGCCTTGAACCAGCCGTCGCTGCCGACGTGTGTCCCGCACCGTGGTTGTCCTCGGCCTCCGGCTACTCGTTCAAGTAGGCGTCGCGGGCGCTCTGCACGGACGAGAGCACAGCCAGTTCAAGTCGAGGAAGTCGGTTCCGCTGCGGGAGGGCCTCGATGGCAGCGGCATCCGCGCTCCGTGTCGAGTCAAGCCTCCGCCGCCCGGTTCAAGTCCAGGACGTCCGGTTCCGCCTGCAGGAGGGCGTCGATGAGAGCGGCATCCGCATGCTCTGCGTCGAGTCGAGCCTCTGCCGCCCGGTTCATGTCCAGGACGTCCGGTTCCGCCTGCTGGAGGGCCTCGATGGCAGCGGCATCCGCGTGCTCCACCTCAAGTTGAGCCTCCGCTGCCCGGTTCACATCCACGACATCCGGTTCCGCCTGCAGGAGAGCCTCGATGGCAGCGGTATGTGCGCGCTCCGCGTCGAGTTGAGCCTTTGCCTCCCGGTCCTCCTTTAGTATCGCCATGTTGAATCGCTGGTCCGCCTGCACCATGGGGGACTCGAACGCCGGCACGAAGTCGACGTCCATCATCTCATACCCATCAGGGGCCTTCTACGCCGCGACCTCCGCAGTGAACATTAGATCGGCTTCCTCCTCCTCGTAGCTTGGCTCCAGAGAACTCGGGGATTGGCCCGCCGCAAAGCGAGCTTAGGGCGGAGCGTGGTGCGTGCGCGCCCCGCGATTTCTGTGGCGCCCGGTTCAGCATCTTGTAGTAAGTGATCTTGTGGTGCACCATGTATTTCCGGCGAACTAGGGGACGCTTGATGCGGGCTAGGGGATCAAAAAGTTGGGGAATGGGCTGGAGATTTGGTGTGGTTTTAGGGCAGTGGCTGGCGTAGGCCGAGCAGCGAAGGTTCTGGTGTGAATAGTGGTTCCGGTGATGACCGGTTAATCGGTTTTGACTGTACATCGCTCTTGTCGCGTTCGTGTTGCAGCCCAGCACGTTGGACCCTTCACATCGCTCACCGAATGGAACACGCTTCGTCTTGCGTTTTCGCTCGCTTGAGGGACCGCAGTTGAGAGCCAACCGACGTCCCTCCCCCTCCCCCGCCCGCGTCATTTATTATGCCACCACTCCCTCCGTTTTATGCAGAGTAAATAAAAACAGAGGGAGTATACTACGGATGAGGATCCCCTGACATGGCCGAAACCATTGAGTAACTGACATACGAGGCCTAGCAAGCATGGGGTCCACCAGTAAGTGACCAAAAGGGAGGGTAAGGCAGGGATACCTACGTCAGAGGATCCACATCCACTATACTACTTTGACCAAATGTTAGAGTAATAATAGATGACATGCAACTTACACAAATGTTAGAGTAATTATATATGACATGCAACTTACACAAAGCATACAGGGTCTAATGCGTTTTTCGAGGCCAACTTTGACCAAATGTTAGAGTAATAATATATGACATGCAACTTACACAAAGCATACGGTCAATTTCGTATGTGAAAGGAGTTTCCAATGATATAATTTTCACATTATACATCTCATGCACTATTAATCTTGTCAATAGTCAAATTGGAAACCATCTCAAGTACAAATCTAGGAGTACGTACGAATATAACAATATTGATTGGGCGTTGTTGAATGTTCATAGCTTTTTGATCATAGTAGAGATACTTTGACTACACATAAAACTTATATGTAAAGTAGAAAGGATAGGAGGGAGTATATTGTACATTCAAAAATGAAACGAACATTGAATACCCTTTATATATGATTTGCGGATGCTATGATCACCGGTTCAAAATTTTGAATCCGCCTTAGGCATCACGTGCCCCTCACTCCTCCCTCTCGATTTCATCTCGGGTCCGGAGATCTATTGAAAGAGGACTAGGGTGGGTACATGCGAATGATACTCGGCGGAATGTTCAAATGAAGCATGCGGGAGGATGGACTCGACTGGAGGGCGACATGACCGATGGAGAAGAGGGTTGGAGAGGAATGAGAAATAAGCAAATGCCACATGATTACACTTGAACGGCTCAAATAAACAATAAGTTGTCTCGCTTGGCCTACATAGTGAAAGGCCTAATGCACAACGCGGAGCACTGACGCTTGAATATGGCCGGGAAAACAGGGAAACCGACATGTGGGGCACACCCGTCGGGACGATTTAGCGTAGACTAGTCCAATGGAGGAGCTGGCCCACGACCTCCTCGCCACCGACAACCATTCATGTGGGTCGTTGGGGCCAACAACGGGGCGCAGCTCCAGCACCGCCTCTGGACACGGCGACCGCGGTGAGCGACACGCTCGTATCGTTGCTAGACACGGTCAGTTTCAGTGTGCCGAGGGAGGCGTTAGTGTTGTGGCACGACCAACGGTATGTTTGGTTTGTGCCCAAGGTTGCCCCATCAAAGCATCGGGTAGCCAAAATTTTGGTTGAGGTATTGGTTGCCCATGATTTGGCCGACATTGCCAAGAAAAATGAACTAGAGTTGGCTAGAGTTCATTGGCATGCCAAAGAAATGGCAACCATCCAAACAAAGACCAATCTTTGGGTCATGACCAAAATTTTGGTTGAGGTATTGCTTGCCCATGATTTGGCCGACATTGGCAAGAAAAATGAACTAGAGTTGGCTAGAGTTCATTGGCATGCCAAAGAAATGGCAACCATCCAAACAAAGACCAATCTTTGGGTCATGGCCAAAATTTTGGTTGAGGTATTGGTTGCCTATGATTTGGCCGACATTGGCAAGAAAAATGAACTAGAGTTGGCTAGAGTTCATTGGCATGCCAAAGAAATGGCAACCATCTAAACAAAGACCAATCTTTGGGTCATGACCAAAATTTTGGTAAGGTGCACTTTGGCCACAATCCAAACACACCCCAACACCCGGCTCGTCGAGGATGCACGGGGCACCGCGACGCGTTCGCGGACTGGTGTAGCGCGGCCAACTGCATCCTCTGGACCTGAGACCATGCCGGGTCGTTTTGTTTTTTCAATGACATGCGGGGATCGCATTTGAGCAAAGGGCATCTCCAACGTTGCCACGACCGTAGCTGACTACGCTGGCACACCAAAACCCCCGTCCCTCGCGCCGTCGCGCGGTGCGTTCCCAGCCGGCGCCACAACTAGGAAAAGGCATGCTAGTGGCGCACCAGTTTTGCCTTCTAATGGCGCACTACCGGTGCGCCACTAGCATCACGCCATTAGAATTTTTTTCTAATGGACCACACACCAGGTGCGCCATTAGTAATATATTACTAATGGCGCACCTGGTGTGTGGTGCGCCATTAGCTCTAATAGCACACCACACACGTGGTGCGCCATTAGTGTCCATTTCATCTATAGCCATTTTCCTAGTAGTGCGCCAGCTGCCCGCATTCATGCCGCCGCTTCGTATGTAAATCGTTAAGAGGCTCGGTGCGAGGAACCAACTCCGGCGACTTAATGACGCACCGGACGCTTGGCCTCACGGAATCGCTACTTAAAGCGGCAACGCCAGCTAACCTCCGCGCACCATAGCGCATCGTCCTCCTACGGCACCACATCCGCCATGACCGCAAGTCGCGAGCGCTCGCACGAGCTTGTCTTCGGGATGAAGCTCGAGTCGCCGCCCTCGCTCAATCGCCTCTCACGATGCAATAGCGGCGTAGGCGACGCGACGCGACCGCTGGCGGTGGCTACGCTGGCGGCGGCACGACGGAGCACCAAACCCCTCCCCGTCCCCTCCACTCCATTCGCTCTGCCAAAGCCGCCCTCCCGCCTCGCCGATATGTCGGGCGCCGCTGTTGGTCGAGGGACGACGGCGATCCTCTCGCCCCACAAGACGCTCTCGAGATCGCCGTCCTCAGCCGCGCCGCCACCTCGGCCAGGTTCTTGTGGGCGGCGACGGCGGTCAGCGCCGCCACATTGGCGGCGTTAGGTGGAGACGCATGGCGGTCAGCTTCTCCCACGCACGCGCATTCTAGACCGAGGCCCGTTCATGTCGGTGTAGCGCTGAATGTTAGGCGATAGACGCTGTTAATCTCACTGTTTGCGAAGTAGTTTATTGTCAATATGCTCGCTTAAGAAGCTTCCTTGCCCTATTCTGCACTCAATCTGCTTAGCTGAGATGGCATGCCAAGGCCGATTAGTTGCTAAAATATCCTGCCATATATTTATTGTGACGTAGATTGCCATGGTCTAGTAGCCAATCTGTTAGGTGAAATAGCTCTACGCCGTTTTATACTCGATCTTTGTTGCTGTGATGGCCTTCGATAGTTCAATGGCTGTGTGCTCGGCCTCATTGACTGCTAAAATAGCCTGCCATAATTTAGCACTCAAATCTGTTTGCTGAATTAGCTTTACATATATTTCGTTACTTAGATCTGCTCGTCCAAATATCTTGCCATAGCTTTAGACATCGACCTAGGTATTTTTTTTCTGGACTTCATAAAAAAAGCATATATGTTTTTCCTGTAATATCTAGTAGAATAACTAATTTGTATGTCTAACAGATGGACAAGACTTGGATAACTTCTGCTCGAAGATTCTCCGCTGCATATGTCGAGGGGTTTGAAAACTTCATGAACTTTATCAGAGCTGAGTACGGTGGTCCGAAATCAGATGTTCTCTGCCCGTGTAGCAGTTGTATGAATTCAGTTACAAGACCCCAGTCAAGCTGTGCAAAATCATCTACACTTGTATGGGATGTCGGTCACATATACTAGGTGGGTTCATCATGGTGAAGCTGTGAACGTCAATGTTATTGACTACGTGGAAGCAGCAGATCATCATCTTGATCTGCCTGATGCTCAGGTGGAAGAGGAGGAGGAGGAGGTGGTTGTCGGTGTCAAAACCAGCGGATCTTGGGTAGGGGGTCCCGATCTGTGCGTCTAGGCTGATGGTAACAGGAAGCAAGGGACACAGATGTTTACCCAGGTTCGGGCCCTCTCGATGGAGGTAAAACCCTACTTCCTGCTTGATTAATATTGAAGATATGGGTAGTACAAGAGTATATCTAAAACGAGATCGTAGAGGCTAAACCATAGAAGCTAGCCTATGATGGTATGATTGTAATTGTGATCGGCCTTCTAAGGACCAACCTCTCCGGTTTATATAGACACCGGAGAGGGCTAGGGTTTACATGGAGTCGGTTACAAAGAAGGAAATATAATATCCGGATCGTAAGCTTGCCTTCCACGCCAAGGAAAGTCCCATCCGGACCGGGTGAAGTCTTGAGTCTTGTATCTTCACGCTTCAATAGTCCGGACGATGTATACAGTCCGGCTGTCCGGATACCCCTAATCCGGGACTCCTCGGTAGCCCCGAACCAGGCTTCAATGACGACGAGTCCGTGGCGCGATCTGTCTTCACATTGCGAGGCGGGTTCCATCTCCGAATACTCGAAAGTACCTGTTACGGCGAATAGTGTCCGGAACTCCATCAATATTGTATTCCTTGGCTTCAGTGCCTCAATAATGATGATCTCCACGTATCGAGCGAATGCAAGGAGCCGAGGTGTTTTTCGCATTTATCACCCTCAATCTTGGGGCTGTTGCCTATTTGAAGAGACGGGATTCTCAGATCAAACCTCACTCCTCCCCTCGAGCAAGCATCCAGCAGAGCGCCCGGAAAAACCATTCCATCATGGCCGGTCGTCGCAGCTCCTCTGCTCGCTCTCCCCGCTCCAAGCTGGGGGACTGGGAAGAGTGTTCAGTTACCCACAGCCGTTTGGTTGAGTTACAAATCCAAGGGTTTCTTCCACCAGCATTCATGGTCCTTGTCCGAGCCGGAATAGCCACCTATAATGGTGGGGAGCAAGCGGAGAGATTCCCCAATCCATCTCCAGAGGAGCGAATATGCCTCATCCCGCATCTGCTAAGGGGCGTCGGGTTTCCTATCCACCCGTTCCTTCGCGGGCTCATGGAGTTCTACGGCCTCCAGTTACACAACTTCACCCCTGCCTCTATACTACATATAGCAGGGTACGTTGCCCTTTGCGAGCTATTTTTAGGCTGCAAGCTTCACTTCGGGTTATGGAAGAAGCTGTTCTGCCTTGTCCCCCGCAACTAGGGAGAATCCCTATGTCAGGTGGGCGGGGCCAAAGTATGGCGCATTGCCGAGACCGGATACCTATCCGGCACTCCCAAGAAGGCACCAAAGAACTGGTCTTCAGAGTGGTTTTACATTGGCGACGTTCCCCTTCCGGATCCAGTCCGGACAGGTCTCCCCCAGTTCAGTAACGCCCCGCCGAAGGCACATCTAAGCTGGCGCCCCCGAGGCCAAGAGGAGGATACCAGGGAAATATATTACCTGATGAGCAGGATAAAGTTACTGGCCAACTCCGGACTGACGATAGTCGAGGTTATGGCAATATGCATAATACGGGGAGTGCAACCACTTCAATATTGGGGGAAGCCCATGTGGCACTTCAACGGGGAAGATGATGCCACCCGTTGTGGCCGTAAGGGTCCGGACTCCGCCACTGCTCTGGCGAGGATATTGTCCGATTTGTACAAAGCGGAAGAGGAGGAATTCCTTCACATGAAACCGCGAGATGGATTCTCCATGTACAACCCCCAAACTGGGTAAGTTGTCATTCCTTTCCCGACGTCACATATTACGACGTTCTTCGATAAGATCATCTGCCTCGATGTTCCCGAGCAGGAACTGAGGAGGGCCGTAGAAGGAATCTCCAGCCCCTCCCCGCAGCCAGAGGACCCCAGAAGGGCCCTAGATCCAGATCTCGAAGAAGATCCGGATATTACCGTGGATCTCGTCAACGGGATATTTATCAAGCGCGTTGCGATGGCGCCTCAGTGGCCATTACTGCCGACTATCCCGGACCGCTTCCTACGTCGCGCGTAAGCCAAGTCAAAAAGCCCTATCCTCCGAAGAGGACTCCCTTCAGATGTCATGCCTTACCCTTGATGTGTCGTGTTTTTGCAGAAACGACGATCGGAGCATGGGGCCGAGCCCCTAGGGACTCGTCAACCAAGGGCGTCCGAATCGGGCAGGCTCAAGAGAAAGGCGTTAAGGGTCGAGTCGCCACTATAGAGGTAAGACCAAAACTTGTGCCGTGATTATGGTATTTTGAGGTATGACAACACCCTTTGTGCTCTGTCAGGAAGAGGAGCAGCCAGACTATATCCGGGGATCCTGCCAACCACGCCTCCACTAGCCGGATTCCCGAACCATCTTCGAGAGCGGAGGCGGGAGCGGGGCCGATGCCGCATAGTTCTCCAACAGAGAATGCGGATATGCTCTCAGCCATGAATTCCGAAGTAGAGAGCGCCATGAATCACCGGCGCCGACGGGCCGTACTTCAGAACAACATCTTTTCTGAAGAGGCATTTAACGCCTTCAATTCGGGAGGCGCATACATCCGAGCTGCTCAAGGCGGGCTTTCCCGAGCGACGGACCAGTATACCAAAGATATACTGGTAAGAAAATTTGATAAGCATGTGTAGCAGTAGCCCCTGAGACTTGAAACGGTTGGAACAATTGTTTTAAGGATCAATTTATGCACAGGTCCTTGTAGATAATAATGAGCAATTGTCTCGGGAGCTGGAGGAATGCAAGGCCGAACTGAGGGCAGCAGTTGCCAAGTTAGAGGAACCCCAAAAGCCCTCATCTGGTAACAATTGTCACAATTGTACGAAGATGCACCAGTTAGTAAATGGCTGATATGACGAGTCTAACAGAAAATTGTGCAGACAATCCCAGGGTGAATCCGAAGGGCGTAAGAGAGGACGCATCGCATCTCAAAAGGCAGCTGGAGGCTGGCGAGCGCATTCTTACGCGAGTTAGGCAGGAGAAGAACGATCTTCAAGATGCCAAACTCTAGCTGGACGTGGAGTTAAAAGATCTCCGCGCTCAGCTGGCGGACTTCGTGAAGGAGAACAAAAGGCTTCGACGTGGCATTTACGGTAAGTGCCTAAACGAACTGTAGTATAGTTTGGCGAGGAAGTATATTGAAAGAATTTTGCTTGCAGGAATGTTAGCGGTGCATACGAGGAGGAGATGCCCTCATCGCAAGTGATTTACTGCAAGAACTTTACATGGCTATGCTGGCGAGCTCGGCAAGTAATGCAGGGTGTTGCTCAGGTTTTGTGGCCATCCAGCTTTCTACCGAATGGCATGGGGGAGCTTGTGGATATGCTTCAAGGAGCACGGCGGCGCTTCCGGCTGTGGAAGGTGTCTGCTTGCCGGCAAGGCGCAAGAGAAGCCTGGGCTATGGTGAAGACGCGCTACACCAAGCTGGACCCGAACCATATGGCCGAAGTGGGACCGGCGGGGCCCGATGGGCAAGAAATTCCTGTGAGTCTGGTATATGACCAGGTAGCGTTAGCCGCTAAGTATTCTCAGCAGGATTGTAAGCTAGATAGCCTGTTGGACGGTATAGAGGAGGAATATAGTCAGTCCAAATGGCTGGGTAATTCAATGGACATAATTAGTCCCTAGCCGGATTAAAATCGTTTGTCATGGAGGACCTTTTCGCTTCAGCCCCCGGATCCTACAGTCCGGGGTGTGTCCGAATACCCGCTCAGTTATACAAAACCGGGGTATGCGTGGAAACAAGGAGTAGGGGTCATAAGTGCTCGAACAGACAAGTACCCAACTAGTTATGTTATATTACATGGATAGTAAGAACCATCTTCCAGGGAGAATAGTTCTGTTAGGGGTTCCTTTCCCTGTGTAAGCATGCGACAATGCACATGTCCGGACTGCGAACGATTGCGCAGGATACAGAACTTCTGGGGATTTGCATTATAATAAATGAATACATCTTTTGTTCACCGACCGAATATTCTCTTAAGGAAGCTAGCTTTCGGCTTCACCCAGTCTGAGGTACACATCCGGCTGAACTGGCAGTAACAATTGCAGAGGTGCTCCCCTTATGCCCTAGCCGAATTAACAGGAACGTAGGGCATAAACACAAGAGCCAGGCAACCCAGCTTGGCAACATCTTAAGTCATATCGATGCATATAATGGTGAAGAAAAGGCACGTATGGAAAAAGAATGCATATGTGATGGGCAGAAAGCCATGTGAGTAATTATTGTTAGCTTCCGTATAGGAAGCCCCCAGGTATTGCTTACACACCTAGTGCGGCCGGAGTGATCCGGGAGTCTGCACTGTATTGAATACTTTGTGTGAAGAGGAAAAAGGTCGAGAAAGGAAAAGGGATCGAGCATAATTAAAAAGGAGGGGTTAGGAGACGAACATTCAGTTCGGCGTCAGGCGTAGAATCTCCGAGTCGGCGCGTTCCATGGGTTCGGCTCGAGGCTGTTATCGGATGCATTACGTGGCGATGCGCTCCTCCGGTGAGAACTTTGTCAATGTGAAGGACCCTCCACTTGGGTTTGAGCTTGTCCTTCTTCTTCTCCGGTAGGCGTAGAACGAGCTCGCCAATGTTGTAAGTTTTGGCCCGCACTTCTCTGCTTTGATATCGTCGAGCCTGCTGCTGATAGAATGCAGAGCAGGCTTTTGCGACGTCGCGCTCCTCCTCCAGGGCGTCCAAGTTATCCTGCCGATCTAACTCGGCTTCCTTCTCTTCGTACATGCGTACGCGTGGCGAATCATGTATTATGTCGCAGGGTAATACTGCTTCCGCGCCGTACACCATAAAAATGGTGTATATTGATGTCTACTACACAACCTTCTTCTTGTAGACGTTGTTGGGCCTCCAAGTGCAGAGGTTTGTAGGACAGTAGCAAATTTCCCTCAAGTGGATGACCTAAGGTTTATCAATCCGTGGGAGGCGTAGGATGAAGATGGTCTCTCTCAAACAACCCTGCAACCAAATAACAAAGAGTCTCTTGTGTCCCCAACACACCCAATACAATGGTAAATTGTATAGGTGCACTAGTTCGGCGAAGAGATGGTGATACAAGTGCAATACGGATGGTAGATATAAGTTTTTGTAATCTGAAAATATAAAAACAGCAAGGTAACTAATGATAAAAGTGAGCGTAAACGGTATTGCAATGATAGGAAACAAGGCCTAGGGCTCATACTTTTGCTAGTGCAAGTTCTCTCAACAATAATAACATAATTGGATCACATAACTATCCCTCAACATGCAACAAAGAGTCACTCCAAAGTCACTAATAGTGGAGAACTAACGAAGATATTACGGTAGGGTACGAAACCACCTCAAAGTTATTCTTTCCAATCAATTCATTGGGCTATTCCTATAAGTGTCACAAAAAACCCTAGAGTTTGTACTAGAATAACACCTTAAGACACAAATCAACCAAAACCCTAATGTCACCTAGATACTCCAATGTCACCTCAAGTATCCGTGGGTATGATTATACGATATGGATCACACAATCTCGGATTCATCTATTCAACCAACACATAGAACCTCAAAGAGTGCCCCAAAGTTTCTACCGGAGAATGACGACGAAAACGTGTGCCAACCCCTATGCATAGGTTCATGGGCGGAACCCGCAAGTTGATCACCAAAACATAAATCAAGTGAATCACATGATATCCCATTGTCACCACAGATACGCATGGCAAGACATACATCAAGTGTTCTCAAATCTTTAAAGACTCAATCCGATAAGATTACTTCAAAGGGAAAACTCAATCCATTACAAAAGAGTAGAGGGGGAGAAGCAACATAAGATCCAACTATAATAGAAAAGCTCGCGATACATCAAGATCGTACCAAATCAAGAACACGAGAGAGAAAGACCAAACACATAGCTACTAGTACATACCCTCAGCCCCGAGGGTGAACTACTCCCTCCTCGTCATGGAGAGCGCCGGGATGATGAAGATGGCCACCGGTGAGGGTTCCCCCCTCCGGCAGGGTGCCGGAACAGGGTCCCGATTGGTTTTAGGTGGCTCTGGAGGTTTCTTGGCGGAACTCCCGATCTAATCTCTGTTGTGGAAGTTTTAGAATGCATTGGAGTTATATAGGCGGAAGAAGCACGTCAGGGGAGCCACGAGGGCCCCACGAGGCAGGGGGGCGCGCCCTAGGGAGTGGGCGCGCCCCCCACCCTCGTGGCTTCCTCGTTCCTTCCTTGACGTGGGGTCCAAGTCCATCGGGTGGCTTTCGTTCCAAAAATAACTTCTCTAGTTGATTTCATTCCGTTTCGACTCCGTCTGATATTCTTTTTCTTCAAAATACTGAAATAGGCATAAAATAGCAAATCTGGGCTGGGCCTCCGGTTAATAGGTTAGTCCCAAAAGTAATATAAAAGTGGAAAATAAAGCCCAATATTGCCCACAACAGTAGATAATATAACATGGAGCAATCAAAAATTATAGATACGTTGGAGACGTATCAAGCATCCCCAACCTTAATTCCTGCTCGTCCTCGAGTAGGTAAATGATAAAAAGATAATTTTTGATGCGGAGTGCTTCTTGGCATAATTTCAATGTAAATCTTCTTAATTGTGGTATGAATATTCAGATCTGAAAGATTCAAGACAAAAGTTCATATTGACATAAAAATAATAATACTTCAAGCATAATAACTAAGCAATCATGTCTTCTCAAAATAGCATGGCCAAAGAAAGTTATCCCTACAAAATCATATAGTCTGGCTATGCTCTATCATCACCACACAAAGTATTTAAATCATGCACAACCCCGATGACAAGCCAAGCAATTGTTTCATACTTTTGACATTCTCAAACTTTTCCAATCTTCACGCAATACATGAGCGTGAGCCATGGACATAGCATTATATGTGGAATAGAATGGTGGTTGTGAAGAAGACAGAGAAGATAGTCTCACATCAACTAGGCATATCAACGGGCTATCGAGATGCCCATCAATAGATATCAATGTGAGTGAGTAGGGATTGCCATGCAACGGATGCACTAGAGCTATAAGTATATGAAAGCTCAACAAAAGAAACTAAGTGGGTGTGCATCCAACTCGCTTGCTCACGAAGACCTAGGGCATTTTGAGGAAGCCCACCATTGGAATATACAAGCCAAGCTCTATAATGAAAAATTCCCACTAGTATATGAAAGTGACAAAATGAGAGACTCTCTATCATGAAGATCATGGTGCTACTTTGAAGCACAAGTGTGGTAAAAGGATAGTAGCATTGCCCCTTCTCTCTTTTTCTCTCATATTTTTTTTATTTTTATTTTTTTATTTGGGCCTTTTCTCTTTTTTTTTTGCCTCTTTTTTTTCTTCTTCTTTTTTCGTCCGGAGTCTCATCCCGACTTGTGGAGGAATCATAGTCTCCATCATCATTTCCTCACTTGGGACAATGCTCTAAAACTGATGATCATCACACTTTTATTTTTCTTACAACTCAACAATTACAACTCAATACTTAGAACAAAATATGACTCTATGTGAATGCCTCCGTGATGTGCGGGATCGCAATGAATCAAGAGTGACATGTATGAAATAATTATGAGCGGTGGCTTTGCCACAAATCGATGTCAACTACATGATCATGCAAAGCAATATGACATTGATGGGCGTGTCATAATAAGCGGAGCGGTGGAAAGTTGCATGGCAATATATCTCGGAATGGCTATGGAAATGCCATGACAGGTAGGTATGGTGGCTGTTTTGAGGAAGGTATATGGTGGGTGTATGATACCGGCGAAAGGTGCGCGGTATTAGAGAGGCTAGCAATGGTGGAAGGAAGAAAAGTGCGTATAATCCATGGACTCAACATTAGTCATAAAGAACTCATATACTTATTGCAAAAATCTACAAGTTATCAAAGCAAAGTATTGCGCGCATGCTCCTAGGGGGATAGATTGGTAGGAAAAGACCATCGCTCGTCCCCGACCGCCACTCATAAGGAAGTCAATCAATAAATAAATCATGCTCCGACTTCATCACATAACGGTTCACCATACGTGCATGCTACGGGAATCACAAACTTTAACACATGTATTTCTCAAATTCACAACTACTCAACTAGCATGACTCTAATATCACCATCTTCATATCTCAAAACAATTATCAAGCATCAAACTTCTCATAATATTCAACACACTCATAAAAAATCATACAAATCTTTTATGCCTAGCATATTAGGATTATTTAAGCAAATTACCATGCTATTTAAGACTCTCAAAATAATCTAAGTGAAGAATGAGAGATCAATAGTTTCTATAAAACAAATTCACCACCGTGCTCTGAAAGATATAAGTGAAGCACTAGAGCAAATGACAAACTACTCCGAAAGATATAAGTGAAGATCAATGAGTAGTCGAATAATTATGCAACTATATGAAGACTCCCCCATTTAATAATTTCAGATCTTGGTACTTTATTCAAACATCAAGCAAAGCTAAAGAAAATAAAATGACGCTCCAAGCAAAACACATATCATGTGGTGAATAAAAATATAGCTCCAAGTAAAGTTACCGATGAACGAAGACGAAAGAGGGGATGCCTTCTGAGGCATCCCCAAGCTTAGGCGCTTGGTTATCCTTGAATATTACCTTGGGGTTCCTTGGGCATCCCCAATCTTAGGCTCTTGCCACTCCTTATTCCATAGTCCATCGAATCTTTACCCAAAACTTGAAAACTTCACAACACAAAACTTAACAGAAAACTCGTAAGCTCCGTTAGCGAAAGAAAACAAAACACCAGTTCAAGGTACTGTAATGAACTCATTATTTTTTTATATTGGTGTTAAACCTACTGTATTCCAAGTTCTCTATGGTTTATAAACTATTTTACTAGCCATAGATTCATCAAAATAAGCAAGCAACACAATGAAAACAGAATCTGTCAAAAACAGAACAGTCTATAGTAATCTGTATCAAACGTAAACTTCTGGAACTCCAAAAATTCTAAAATAAATTGGAGGACCTGAGGAATTTGTCTAGTAATCATCTGCAAAAATAATCAACTAAATAGCACTCTCCAGTAAAAACTTGAAGCTAATCTCGTGAGCGCTAAAGTTTCTGTTTTTTACAGCATGATCATAAAGACTTCACCCAAGTCTTCCCAAAGGTTCTACTTGGCACAAACACTAATTAAAACATAAAAACACATCTAAACAGAAGATATATGGATTAGTTATTACTAAACAGAACCAAAAAGCAAGAAACTAAAATAAAATTGGGTTGCCTCCCAACCAGCGCTAACGTCTAAAGCCCCTAGCTAGGCATGATGATTTCAATGATGCTCACATAAAAGATAAGAATTGAAACATAAAAAGAGCATCATGAAGAATATGACTAGCACATTTAATTCTAACCCACTTCCTATGCATTGGGATTTTTTGAGCAAACAACTTATGGGAACAATAATGAACTAGCATAGGAAGGCAAAACAAGCATAACTTCAAAACTTTAAGCACATAGAGAGGAAACTTGATATTATTGCAATTCCTACAAGCATATGTATCTCCCTCATAATAACTTTCAGTAGCATCATGAATGAATTCAAAAATATAACCAGCACCTAAAACATTCTTTTCATGATCTACAAGCATAGAAATTTTATTACTCTCCACATAAGTAAAACTCTTCTCATTCGGAATAGTGGAAGTATCATAAGAGACTTGAATACTATAAATTGTTTCCACATTAAAAGAGTAGTGTTCAGAGAAAGGGTACTCATAATCATGACAAGTTTTATAAATATAATCATCACTACTCTTTATAGCATAAGTTTCATCACAATAATCATCATTAGTAGCAACTTTGTTTTCATCATAATCGATTGAAACCTCTTCCGAAATAGTGGATACATCACTAAATAAAGTCATGACCTCTCCAAATCCACTTTCATAAATATTATAAGATTCAACATCCTCGAAAATAGTGGGATCACTACTTCCTAAAGATGACACTCTTCCAAACCCACTTTCATAAATATAATCATCATAGGTAAAAAGGCATGCTATCATCATAACTACTTTGCATATCAAAACTTGAGAGGCTAAAAATATCATCATTATTAAACATAGCATCCCCAAGATTGGGACAAACATTAATTACAGCAAATATATTCTCAAATATATCATCCTCATCAAACATAGCTTCCCCAAGCTTGGGCCTTTTCGTATCATAAGCATAATCACTCTCATCATTAATAGTATGGATAGCACCAATAGTATAGCAAACATTATTATCATATTTTTCCAAGCAAGTGCCAAAAAGATTTTCAAGATCATAAGAAGTATCATTATCTTCCCAATCATAATCATCACAACAAGCAATAGGCATAACGAGATCATCATCAAGTGTATCATCTTCATTTTCATGAGGCATAACAATAATAGGAGCAACCTTATTTGGGAGAGATACCTTTTTACCTCTCTTCCTTTTTCTTTTCTTCTTCTTCACGTCATGTGTGGGTTCAATCCTCTTTTTGGAGCTCCTTATTAATGAGATTGGTTGAATACAAGGCTCCTCCTCGTTACCTGATTCATCATAAGAAATAATAGGAGGATATTGGGAAGTCTCTTCCCTTTCATTAGCATTTTCTTCATCTTCTATTTTTTTACTTTCTTTATGTAATTGGCAATATAAGGATTTTCAATGCAATTCACCGCACAATACATATAAATCTTCTCTAGATCAAAATCAAGAATTCTATCAAGATTAAATTTTGGAATACCCTTAGTTATACGTTTCATTTCTTCATAACCCAAAAGAAGGCTAAGCTCTTTATGATGCTCAAGGGTAATCAAATTATCACAATATTTGGACATGACTTGATCATGAAACAAATAGCATTGAGACTTTAAATGACCATGTTCATTGCAAAGTTCACAAGGGTATGAAAAATATTGAATCTTTCAGCACATTCATCTAGCTCTTCTTGCAACAATTTGGTTTCTAAGTACTTATGCCTCTTGCAATATCTATCTTCCCTATTTGGTGTGTACTTACAAACCCAATGTACTCCACAAAAATTGACATGATTATAGGAGACATTTTCATCATAACTAGAGCAATCATCATTAGTACTATGGATATTCAAGGAGTTCATACTAACAAAATTGCAATCATGCTCATCATTCAAAGATTTAGTGCCAAACAATTTAATGCATTCTTCTTCTAACACTTTGGCACAATTTTATTTTCCATCATACTCACGAAAGATATTAAAAAGATGAAGTGTATGAGACAAACTCAATTCCATTTTTTTGTAGTTTTGTTTTATAAACTAAACTAGTGCTAAAACAAGAAACAAAAAGATACGATTGCAAGATCTGAAGATATACCTTCAAGCACTAACCTCCCCGGCAACGGCGCCAGAAAAGAGCTTCGTTGACGGGGTGTGAGTGGCGCTTACCTAGCCTCCCCGGCAACGGCGCCAGAAAAGAGCTTGATGTCTACTACACAACCTTCTTCTTGTAGACGTTGTTGGGCCTCCAAGTGCAGAGGTTTGTAGGACAGTAGCAAATTTCCCTCAAGTGGATGACCTAAGGTTTATCAATCCGTGGGAGGCGTAGGATGAAGATTGTCTCTCTCAAACAACCCTGCAACCAAATAACAAAGAGTCTCTTGTGTCCCCAACACACCCAATACAATGGTAAATTGTCTAGGTGCACTAGTTCGGCGAAGAGATGGTGATACAAGTGCAATATGGATGGTAGATATAAGTTTTTTTAATCTGAAAATGTAAAAACAGCAAGGTAACTAATGATAAAAGTGAGTGTAAACGGTATTGCAATGATAGGAAACAAGGCCTAGGGTTCATACTTTTGCTAGTGCAAGTTCTCTCAACAATAATAACATAATTGGATCACATAACTATCCCTCAACGTGCAACAAAGAGTCACTCCAAAGTCACTAATAGTGGAGAACAAACGAAGAGATTATGGTAGGGTACGAAACGACCTCAAAGTTATTCTTTCCAATCAATCCATTGGGCTATTCCTATAAGTGCCACAAACAGCCCAAGAGTTCGTACAAGAATAACACCTTAAGACACAAATCAACCAAAACCCTAATGTCACCTAGATACTCCAATGTCACCTCAAGTATCCGTGGGTATGATTATACGATATGCATCACACAATCTCGGATTCATCTATTCAACCAACACATAGAACCTCAAAGAGTGCCCCAAAGTTTCTACCGGAGAATGACGACGAAAACGTGTGCCAACCCCTATGCATGGATTCATGGGCGGAACCCGCAAGTTGATCACCAAAACATACATCATGTGAATCACGTGATATCCCATTGTCACCACAGATCACGCGGCAAGACATACATCAAGTGTTCTCAAATCTTTAAAGACTCAATCCGATAAGATTACTTCAAAGGAAAACTCAATCCATTACAAGAGAGTAGAGGGGAGAAGCAACATAAGATCCAACTATAATAGCAAAGCTCGCGATACATCAAGATCGTGCCAAATCAAGAACACGAGAGAGATGTCAAACACATAGCTCTTGGTACATACCCTCAGCCCGAGGGTGAACTACTCCCTCCTCGTCATGGAAGTCTTTGGGATGATGAAGATGGCCACGGTGAGGTTCCCCCCCCGGCAGTCTTGGAACAGGGTCTCGATTGGTTTTTGGTGGCTCTGGAGGTTTTGCGGCGGCGGAACTCCCGATCTAATATCTGTTCTGGAAGTTTTAGGGTACATGGATGTAACGCCCCGGACACACCCGCCGGTGGTCGTTACTCCTGGCGGGATCTAGACTGGCCCCACAGATCAATACTAGTCTTTTCTGCGCACTTTGTCCTCACTCGTGCGCACCGGAGCAACTTCGGTCGGTCACCCATCTGAAACTACTCCAAGCTGAGCACGCTTAACTTTGGAGTTCGTCGAATGGGATCCGGAAAGAAGAATTCCTTATTGATATGAGTAGTCTATCATCCCTAATAAGCCAGGCTATTACATACACCCCACTCGGAGGAACCGGCGTCCTCGTCGGCCACGAGAACATTCCCTCTTGGCACAACCGTCATGCATCGATCCGATACATGTGCCATGCCGCGTGCCATGACGGGTCACAAGCGTCATGAACAACATGACAGCGCACCTATCGCAACCATCCGTGTAACCGCGAGGGTCGGCTCGATACCAACTTATAACGCCCGGACACACCCGCGGTGGTCGTTACTCTGGCGGATCTAGACTGGCCCCACAGATCAATACTAGTCTTTTCTGCGCACTTTGTCCTCACTCGCGCACCCGGGAACAACTTCGGTCGGTCACCCATCCTGAAACTACTCCAAGCTGAGCACGCTTAACTTTGGAGTTACTGTCGAATGGGATCCCGGAAAAGAAGGAATTCCTTATTGATATGAGTAGTCTATCATCCCTAATAAGCCAGGCTATTACAATGGAGTTATATAGGCGGAAGAAGCATGTCAGGGGAGCCACGAGGGCCCCACGAGGCAGGGGGCGCGCCCTAGGGGGGTGGGCGCGTCCCCCACCCTCGTGGCTTCCTCGTTCCTTCCTTGACATGGGGTCCAAGTCCATCGGGTGGCTTTCGTTCCAAAAATAACTTCTCTAGTTGATTTCGTTCCGTTTCGACTCCGTCTGATATTCCTTTTCTTCAAAATACTGAAATAGGCATAAAACAGCAAATCTGGGATAGGCCTCCGGTTAATAGGTTAGTTCCAAAAGTAATATAAAAGTGGAAAATAAAGCCCAATATTGCCCAAAACAGTAGATAATATAGCATGGAGCAATCAAAAATTATAGATACATTGGAGGCGTATCATATATCCGGTAGTGCGATTTGGCGTGGTCCGCAGCCCCCAGAGTACGGAGTCGAGCTCCTCGACCCAGTGCGTGTCTGACTTTGTCAAGGATCGTACTAGTCTGGGTTTGATGCCGCTCATAATGAGACCATTTTCCTGTCTACCTGGCCGTTTGTTTGGGGATGGTAGAAGGAAGCGTAATCGAGCTTAATGCCCTTTTTTGCGCACCAAGTTTTCACTTCATTGGTTGTGAAATTTGAGCCATTATCGATGATGATCTTTGTGGGGACATCGTGTCGATTATACGACCCGGATATGAAGTCTATTACTGGTGCGGATTGGCCGTTTTGACTGGTTTGGCTTCTATCCATTTGGTGAGTTTGTCCACCATGACCAATAAGTATTTTTTCTTATGGCTTCCCCTTTAAGAGGTCCGACCATATCCAGCCCCGGACCACAAAGGGCCAAGTTATGGGGATTGTTTGGAGAGCGGTAGGGGCATATGACTCGATTGGCAAAGAGGCGGCAACCAACGCAATGTTGGACAAGGTCTGTCGTCTGCTCAGGCCATCGGCGAGAGAAACCTGTCGGAAGGCCTTGCTGACTAGTGTTCGAGCCGCGGCGTGGTGCCCGCCCAGTCCGGCATGGATTTCAGCCAAGAGTTGCCGCCCTTCCTCTTAGGAGATGCATCTTTGGAGTACTCCGGTAGCGCTCTTCTTGTAGAGTTCCCCTTCGCAGACTTTGTAAGCTTTAGAGTGCCGGACGATGCAGCGTGCTTCATTTTGGTCTTCGGGGAGCTCCTGCCTATTTAGGTAAGCCAAGAAAGGCTCGGTCCACGGGGCGATTACAGCCTCAACTGTTTTGCCGATTTGCTTTTCCAGGCATGTTTGAATCATGCGTTGGTAGGTTGCGCCGGCATTCTTAAGCCCGAAAGGCATAGTGTTGAAGCAGAAAGGGTCGTATGGCATTATGAAGGCTGTTGCAGCTTGGTCATACTCTGCCATCTTTATTTGATGGTATCCAGAGTATGCATCGAGGAAACACAGCGAGTCGTGTCCTGCTGTGGCATCAATGATTTGATCGATGCGAGGGAGGGGAAAGGGATCCTTGGGGCAAGCCCTATTGAGGTCTTTAAAGTCGACACATAGGCGCCAGGATTTGTCCTTCTTTGGTACCATTACCAGGTTTGCCAGCCAATCCAGATGTTAGATATCTCTGATGAATCCGGCCTCGAGTAGTTTGGCTAGCTCTTCCCCCATGGCTTGACCGGTTTGTATCCTTTTAGTATATTGAGGTTGTGTTCAGCCAATCTGCGTGGGATGCCTGGCATGTCCGATGGGTGCCAGGCGAAGATGTCCCAATTCTCGCATGGGAAGTCTCGCAGTGCGGCGTCCATCGCGGGGCTCAGTTGTGTCCCGACGGAAGCTGTCTTCGTGGGGTCCGTTGGATGGACTTGGAATTTGACTATATCGTCTGCGGGTTTGAATGAGGTGGACTTGGGTCGCTTGTCGAGTATCACATCTTCCGTATCCATGGTGGCCCGCAGTGCTGTTAATTCTTCGGCTGCTAGGGCTTCGGATAATGCCTCCAGGGCTAGTGCTTGGTTTTGTTTTCGCACAGTCAGCGTCCGGATCACGGCTAGAGTGATGATTCCATTGGGCCGGGCATTTTAAGTTTCATGTACCGTAATGGGGTATAGCTTGAAAGCTTGCAAGCGCGTCCCGCCCTAAAAGGGTGTGGCATCCGCTGCTAAAAGGGGCCACTTGGAATGTGATTTCTTGGACCTATAATTCTCCGGTGCGAATACCACATCAAGTGTGATTTTTCCCACACACCGTGCTTCCGACTAAGGATAATTCCCCGAAGGTTGTGCCGCTTTGTTCAATGCGGCCTTTGTCAATTTCCATCTTGCTGAGTGTCTCTTCATAGATCAGATTTAATCCGCTTCCACCATCCATGAGAACTTTAGTGAGCCGAAAGCCGTCCACGATTGGGCTAAGAACCAGAGCGGCTGGTGCCCGGGCAGTCCAAAATCTAGGTTCGTCACTGCATTGAAAGTTATAGCAGTGTCATTCCAGGGGTTCATTTTGGCCGTATGGCAAATTTCCGCGGAGCTTCGATGAGCTCGCTTGCGCCTACTGTTTGAGGCAAAAGTCTCGAAGACTGTTAGTACCGTATTGTGCTCGTTGGCGGGATGTTGTTCTGTAAGAAGATCCTGGCCACTCTTCGCAACCTGCTGGAGTATCCAACATGCCCTAAGGCTGTGAGTTGATGCTGTGTCCGGAGTGCTATGGAGTTTACATGGCCCATTGAGCCATTTTTCCAATACGGTCCCCCGCCCTGGGGTGGGCTTTGGTTTCTTGGGGATTGGATTGGCCGACTTATGAGAGTTCGCCCGTTTAGTTCGGACAAAGGTTTTGGCGAAAGCCGGACTGTCCCAAAATTCAGCTTGGGTTTTCCAGACGCTTTCCATCGCATAGTATTTCTGTACTATAATTGCTAAGTCCGCAAAGCGTACTATGTCACGGTGACTTGTAGCACTAAGGATTCCTTTGTCCGTGTAGTTTTTGCAAAAGAGCAAGACTACGTCCTCCTCGGGGCAGTCCTCGATCTTGTTTTGCGCAAGGAGGAATCTGGCCCAGTAATGATGTACTGTCTCCTGGGGCTCTTGCCTGATATGGGAGAGATGATTTAAGTCCGCGTGGGTTGTTATAGCTGAGTCCCGATTCTGATCCGATCTAGCACCCCGGGGCATGGAAGCTTCGAGTTCAACGACGGGATTCGGGGCGCTGCCCAATTTTTCCGGCCCCGTGCCCGGTTCTAAGTCCGGGACCCGGGTCATATCCTCCCCTGGGCGGGTGTCCGGCTCCGGGAGCTCGGCGACCCGGACATAATTCGTCCTCAAAATAGAGGGATACTCCTTGTGTGGTTCCTCTCATACCACTATCTCATGGGTGGCCAGCGGGGATTTAATGTCCCTTTGGTCGGGTTTAAGCCCGATCCGGACATAGTCCATTACGACTCCCCAAGCGGCGATGCGATCCAAGAGCTCATTAAGAGAAGAGAGCTCTATCGGATCCATCTATTCGGCGAGTTCCGAATTGATGTGGAGTTTATGCGTGATGACTCGAGAGGCCATCGTCGGCGCGACAGCCGATGGGGCGGCCATGACGAAGCCGCCTAGTCGGAGAGTTTGGCCTATAGCCAGAGCTCCCCCCGCGGTAATGTTGTCCCTGACAACGAGACGAGCCATCGAGCCTTGCAGCGACGACGCAGTGGAACTCTCAATGAAAGCACCAATGTCGGTGTCAAAACCGGCGGATCTCGGGTATGGGGTCCCGATCTATGCGTCTAGGCTGATGGTAACAGGAAGCAAGGGATACAGATGTTTACCCAGGTTCGGGCCCTCTCGATGGAGGTAAAACCCTACTTCTTGCTTGATTAATATTGTCGGATTTCGGGTTCCGGCAGACCCTTAAGGTTCAAACTCTGGGGTGCGCATGGAGATCCAACCCTCCACCGTCTCGTACCTCGCCGAATCGCAGGGACCTAAACTACTAGCAAGAACAACACAAGAGACGCAAGATTTATACTGGTTCAGGCCACCATCGTGGTGTAATACCCTACTCCAGTGTGTGGTGTGTGGATTGCCTCTTGGGCTGATGAGGTACAGTACAGGGAAGAACAGCCTCGCGAGGGTCTCTTCTTGGTGGGTGTGATGAACTGCTAAGTGGTGCCCCGTCGCTCTAGCTTGAGGATCGGGTATCTATCTCTCTCTCTCTGGATTCCAAATGCCAGCCCGGGCGGAGATGATCTACTATGGTGGCTAGCTCTACTTATATAGACGAAGGCCCTGGGCCTCTTCCCAAATATTGAGCGGGAAGGGCGCCAACAATTAGCCATTTGAAGGGGAACAGTGGGTACACTTATCGACTAAAGTTGGTCCTCGCTTTGCCAAAGGCTCTGGTGATGGCCTGCTTGGGCTCCACGATGACTGCATTCCAGCCGTTGGGGCTAGTCTTGGTCTTGTTGCACCGAAACGGATGCCTTTGCTTGATGCCCTTGCCTGCGCTTGCTCCCTTTGCACCAAAGAGGAAAGGAGGATGCTGCGCGGATGGCGCCCGACTGGCGCCCTTGGTCATCATGGCTTGCGTCACGGGCACCTCGCGAGGTACCCTACCTTGAACTCTCCGCCTCCTCGTGAGCCAGCCTGGCGAGGCCGTGCCTGAGGAAGCTCTTGGTCGTCCGCCCAGCAATCTGGCCCCTCGCGAGGTCTTGAGCTTGTCTTGATGAAGATGGGCTGTCTGGGCCTCCTTTGAGCCACGCCTTGCAGGTCATGGCGAGCAAGTCTGGGACCCCGTTCCCGAGCGCCCGACAGTAGCCCCGGACCTGGCGGCGCCCGAACTTGGCGGGCGAGAGGCGAAAGGGCAAGTCTTGGCGTTGCGGGCCCTAACAGCCTGCGGCCTTAGGCGCAGCGTGGCGGTTGATTGGACATGGGCGACATTGTTCCCCCACGCCTCCTTATTTCGTGCCTTGCTAGGCGGACACGCTGCTGTACACATCCGTTCTCCTCTCTGCTGTTTGTGTGCTCCAGTCCTTCCCTCTCTCGAACTCCAGCTTCGATTTCCAATCCAATCTCAAATCTCCCCTTCCCCCTTTCGATCGACGTGGCTCCGACGAAGAAGGGGAAAGGGAAGAAACCTGCGCCTTCGCCTCACTCGCCGCCGCCGGCGGCCTCCGCTGTCGACCCGTCGATCATACTCAATCTGGAGGGCTTGGGCAAGGTCAATTCGGCTCTGGCCACCTCCTTCAACGAATGCGGGAGGACGACAGCCTGGCCCGCGTCCCACTTCGCCATCGACAGGATAGTCACCGAGGTCCGGTATTTGTTGGCATACTGTAGGCGGGACTAGTTCCCCTTCTCTGATTTCTTCAATGCCGTGCTTTCCCATTATCAGATCCACATGATGCATCTGGGTCCTGAGTCCATTACTCTCCTCTCGGTCTTCGCCTTCATTTGTGAGGCAATGATGGGCATCCTTCCCTCGGTTGCCTTGCTGCGCCACTTCTTCTCTCTGCGCCTTGTCGACCCTACTCAATGCTCGGCATCGTGAGCTTAAATCGCCGCGCCGAGACAATGCCTCGAGGATTGACTTCAGCCTGCCTCCGCCCGCAGCTGAGTTCCGCGAGAGGTGATTTGACGTGGATGTGGGGTGCCCAGCCCCTGCTATCTGAGCCGACCTACTTTGCTGTCCCCAATTCAGGTGGGGCAGGAGACACTTCGAGCCCTCGGCTCGTCTTTGTCTGGCGCCGCTTGCGTTCGAGGTCGCTTCTTGTGGCGGCGCCAAGGTGGTGAAGGAGTTCTGATCGCCGCATTGCTCCTCTCAACGCCATTCCCACGGATGTGGGCCTTGGCGGGCCTGGTGATCGTATGAGGCTCCGGAAGAAGACACGACACGAAGCGGTGAGAAAGTGCTCTGGTCTGTTGGCGATCCTAACCCGGTGGCATCCGCACGAAGGGGCCTTGCTGTACCTCTCCGGAACAGGGGTGATTTGGTGAACGGATGCCTATCTTGATGAATGGGGTTGCGCCCGCTGGTCTCGAGGGCCTCGCGAGAACCGGTGGTGGTGGCGGCCCTTCCGGTCGCCAAGGCGGCTCTTCCTCAAGTGGCGGAGCAGGAGGCCTGAGCCGCGAGAGGCGAAGGACCCCGCGGGGTGACAGCGCCAGGCGATGCTCGTGAGGGGCAGCTCCGAGGCTCATGCCGCTGCGGCTGAGGCGGCCGGCAGCCGCCCATGGCGCGGCGGCTGGAGCCCCGAGGCCCCTCGCTTCTCTTGGTGAGGCGACTAGCAGGTAGCGCGTCGGTGGCCCCAGCATAAGCCGCCTGATGCTTCTCCCTCGCTGCAGGCTGATCCCTGCGCTCAAATCTTGGGTCGTTTTCGCGTGAACTTCGAGGCCCTCCGGAAGAGAAGGGAGGCCCTGGGCGATGATTACCCTTGTCGCCCGCTGAAGCGCAGGAAGTACTTTGCCACTGACGAGTCAGCCTTCTCCTTCTCCAGCTCCTGATTCTTCTGCTGCTTGTACTGATCCCTGCCCTGCAGGCCCCTTCCTGCCGAGCTCATGGAGACGGGTGAGGAGCCGTCCTCCCCGGCTTCGCCCCCTCCCCAGTCCTCGAGTGCTCCAAGCAGTGGAGCTCTTGTGGTGAGGGCGACCGGGGAGGTGAGCCGTCCCGAGGCGCGTCGTGGCCCTGCGCGCCTCGCGAGCCTTCCCGAGGCATAGTTAGCCTGCCTTGGGCTTCCCACCTGGTCGTGGACGGCGATTGGCTGAGGCGCTTCCTGCGCCCCTCGTCTGGGGATGGGTTGGCCCCAGGCCGGGCTTCTGGCGCGGCGTGCCCGGCCGTCGCGAGGGTGCCAGCCCCTAGCCCCCTGCCCGGAGGGGGAGTGTTGATTCGCGGCTCCCGGCGCCCGTCTGGGGCGGTTGATGGTGTGGAGGATGTGCGCGAGCGCACCCGGGAGCGTCGCGCCCTTCGCCAGGGATTTCTTCGAAGGGCGGCCGACGCGGTGACCCTTCTTGGTGAAGAGCTTGCTGACGAAGACGCGCGCCATGAGGCCGAGGGCCTGCGCCTGGCCGCAGAGAGGCTGGGCCGGAGGGCGCTGCCGCCTTGCAGCGTCGCCAGCGCGATCTTGATGATGAAGAGGCCAAGGCGTCGCTGGCAGCCTCTCGGGAGGCCTGTTCTCGGGCCGTCGAGGAGGCCCGGGCAGCTAACAGGCGGCGAGAGGCGGCGGAGGAGCGGGCACGGGAAGCCCTGGCCCAGTGCCACTCGTTGGAGGAGCAAGCGGAGCTGCGCGAGGCAGCCCTTGCATCGATGAAGATGGCCTCTGGCGACTCGGCGGAGCTCCAGAAGCGTGAGGAGGCGCTGGCGCTTGAAGCCGCCCGAGCAGCAGTCTGGCCTTTGGAGATGAGGGGCGCTTGGCGGCGCGGGCAGAGGATGAGGTCGCGGCACGGGAAGCCCGCGTCCTAGAGGAGGTCGGACGCCGAGTGGCGGCGGCGCGCTCGAACCTCGAGCGCGAGTTTGAGGAGCGGCTGGGGTTGATCAGGGCCGAGGCTGAGGGCAGGACTGCTGCCTTGAGGGCCAAGCTGGAGGAGGCGACGCGGTAGGCCGATGCTCTTCGGGCTGCCCTTGAGGTGGCGCAGAGGGAGTCCACCACCTCTCAGGCCGAGGCGCTCCTTCTTCGCCAGCGGGTGGAGGAGGCTGAGGCTGTTGCGCGCCAGAATGCGGACGAGATGCGTTAGCGGCGAATCTCGGAGCATGAGCACCGTCCCATGCTCGCCACGCTCCGTGAAAGAGCTAACGCAGCCTTGGATAATATCTGCGAGGCGGCAGTAGGACAGCCGCACGCGGTTAACTACGCCGGCAACCTTCAGTTCTTCACTGACGTGGTGGCGCGGCTGTGGGCTGATCGGTCAGGGCTGACGAGTTGGTGGAGGAGAGGAGCAGCGCTGCTGCTCGGGCGCGCCTTCTCTCGTGTCTTCAGCCATCTCGGGACATGGACCCTCACTTGATTTTAGCGCAGCCATCGCCCGATTCCCCAGGCCGTCCGGGCGACTGGCGCACTGGGTGGAAGACAACATGGATGCCCTCGTCCAGCCTTCGCGGCAGACGGACGGCGGCGTGGTCGTGGCCGCCGATGAGGGCGGCGTGGTGAATGGCCCGGCGCGCCGGCGATCCGCAGATAGCGGCGACGAGGCGATGGCGCTGACAACGGCTCGGGAGGTGCTCACGAGGATGCATTGGGGGATTTGTCCGACTGATCATGTATTGTCCTTGTTCCATTACCCTGCATGAATAGAACTCAGGTTTTGGCCTAATGGAGGTGAGAGCATTTTGGGAGGGGGAGCCCCTCATGTAAAGCTTGTGTTCTTCGTATTAGCAGGTGTTACAACGCCCATACGCCCGCGCCAAGTGGTTGGCTAAGCGGCGCGCTAGTTGGATGGTTTACCTTTGTTTCATACGAGCCCCGAGATAGCCTGTGGAAGGCTGGGGTGATCTGAGCGCCTACTGATCGAATCCGTAGGACCTGCAGTAAAAACCCTCCGGAGAGGATGCGGCGGCGACAGGCTGGGCTGCGCGCAAGCTTGGCCTGGCCCGGCTCGCGAGGGGCTCATGAGGGAGGCAGTGAGGCGGAGTTGTAACAAAAGCGAGAGATTTCCTCGAATGAGACTAAGCACCCCTTCCCGAATCTGCGCAAATCTTCAAACTCAAATTCAACTTAAATCCAACAAGGGAAAACGACAGCCAGAGGAAAAACCAATGAAAGCAGAAAAAAAGGCCGCGTCCGGCTCCTAGTCTAGTCTTGGATGTCTTCTCACCAGCGCGGAGCTAAGTGCTGCTACTGGGCGTAGGAGGGAGCCCCAGGGCCTGAGGCCGGCACCCCTGAGACTCCGGGGCGTGTACAGCCCCACTCATTATTACGTGAGAGTGTCACGGGGCGGTGAGCTTCACAGGCAACTGGCCTTCTTCACAGGTACCGGCCTTGCTTCATATCGCCAGACGAGGGCCCCGCCTTGCGCCACACTCTTGTGCCACCAACATCGACCGGAAACCAGGACGCCGCCGGTGGGGTAGAGCGGTCGCCCAGTTCCCCAGCGACCACGGGTCCTCCAGCGAGGCAGGCCACGAGGCACCTCCCAGCAGAGGGCCTACCTCCTGAGAACGCCTTGCTCCGAACGCTGCGGTGGCGATGTCTGATCTCTGCCCCTCTCCGGCAGCCCCCTGCGCCCCCCTCCCGAGGGGTAGGAGACTGCGGGAGCGGGGCAGCCGCTCGTCGTGGCGACCTGTACCTCCTGCGACCTATGGTTAGCGTAAGTTTGCTCTTGAGGAAGTAGCGGTACCCGATAATCGTCGCCCCCGGCGTGACCAGTGGGACCATTTCGAGACTCCTGGAAGAGCGTGGCTTCTGGCGCCTCATCCCCCCAGATTGGGCTAAGGAGCGAGTCTTGTTCTCCCTCATGCGGGTGCCCTTGGTCCATCATGTGGGGCATGTATTCTTCCGGCGCTGTCATCCCGAAGGCCACGCCGTAGTGTTGAGCGTGCCTTGCTGCTCTGCTTGATCGCGCCCTTGTGGGGTGGTGGCGCGGCGGTCCACCAGGCCGTGAGTTGCGTCGAGTCCTTCTTCTCCATGGGCGGGCGGGGCAACCCGCCGCCCGACGCCCGACAGCCTTTCGCCCGGTGCTGGAGTAGCTTTGGAGCCAGCAGGGCGCGTGGAGCCCCGTGCGGGCCGCCCTCGGCTGAGGTGGGAGTTGGGTGCGAAGGGGTGAGCCCGAGGCGGGTATGCGCCCTCGATGCGGCTATATCTCCCACGTGTCGAAGCACGACTTAGAGGCATAACCGCATTGAAAGCAATGTCGCAAGTGAGGTAATCTTCACACAACCCATGTAATACATAAGGAAAGAGATACATAGTTGGCTTACAATCGCCACTTCACACATTACATGGGTAAAACATTACATCATCTGAGATACAATCAAGGTCCGACTAGGGAACCAAAATAAAAGAAGACTACCCCAAATGCTACAGATCCCGATCGTCCCAACTGAGCTCCACTCTTGATCAACTGAAACGAAACAACACAATGCACAAGGTCTTCATCGAGCTTCTCCTTGAGCTCGGGTGCATCACCTGCACGGTTTCATCGGCACCTGCAAACTGGTTTTGGAAGTATCTGTGAGTCACGGGGACTCAGCAATCTCACACCCGCGAGATCAAGACTATTTAAGCTTAAAGGTAGGACAGGGTAGTGAGGTGGAGCTGCAGCAGCGACTAGCATATATGGTGGCTACATACGCAAATGAGGCGAGAAGAGAAGGCAAAAGCGCGGTCGAACAACTATGATCAAGAAGTGATCCTAGAACAACCTACGTCAAGCATAACTCCAACACCGTGTTCACTTCCCGGACTCCGCCGATAAGAGACCATCACGGTTACACACGTGGTTGGTGTATTTTAATTAAGATCAACCGGGTTTTCTACAACGGACATTAACAAATTCCCATCTGCCACATAACCGCATGGCACGGCTTTGAAAGTTCAAACCCTGCAGGGTGTCCCAACAGCCCATGATAAGCTCTCGCGATCAACGAAGGATATTCCTTCTCCCGGAAGACCTGATCAGTCTCGGAATCCGGCTACAAGACATTTCACAGCAATAAAACAAGACCAGCAAAGCCGCCGGATGTGCCGACAAATCCTGATAGGAGCTGCACATATCTCGGTCTCGAGGCACACTCGGATGAGCAGTCCGTACAACTAAAACCAGACCTCAAGTTGCCTTGAGGGCTACGCTGACAGGCTCTAGTTAGGGCCAGCACTCGAAGAAGCACTGGTCGGGGGGCTAAAATGAAGATGACCCTCGGGCTCCGAAACCCAAGGGAAAAAGGGCATAGGTGAGGCAAATGGTAAAACCAATGTTGGGCCTTCTTTGGAAAAGTCTTATTCAAAGCGAACTGTCAAGGGGTCCCATAAATCACCCGACCGCGTTAGGGACGCAAAATCCGGGAACATAATACCGATATGGCGGAAACTAGAGGCGGCAAGAGTGGAACAAAACACCGGGCATAAGGCCGAGCCTTCCACCCTTTACCAAGTATATAGATGCATTAATTAAATAAGATATATTGTGATATCCCAACAAGTAAACATGTTCCAACAAGGAACAACATCTCCATGTTCCAACAAGGAACAAACTTCATCTTCACCTGCAACTAACAACGCTATAAGAGGGCTGAGCAAAGCGGTAACATAGCCAAACAACGGTTTGCTAGGAAAGGATGGTTAGGGGCTTGACATGGCAATATGGGAAGGCATGATATAGCAAGTGGTAGGCATCGTAGCATAGGCATAGCAAAAAGCGAGCATCTAGCAAGCAAAGATAGAAGTGATTTCGAGGTATGGTCATCTTGCGAAATCCGCAAGGAAGAAGAACGAATCCATGAAGAAGACAAGCGGACGTAGTCGAACGAATCCTCACAACTCCGGAACGAAACCGAAGCTAACGAGAGAAGCAACCCGGAAAGAAGCAAACAACATGGTAAAACACACAAGCATAAACATGTCATGATGCACAACAAGTATGATGCATGTCCGGTTTAAAGAGGCATGGCATGGCAATATGCACAAACAATCCTACAAATTAAGTGGAGCTCAATATGCAGCGAATTGCATATTGTGAAACTTCACAACATTATTTAGTTCACTCTTGTTTAGGCTACCCAACAATATTAAATGTTATTAAACATGGCAAGGGGTGAAGCATATGAAACTATCTATTTAGGCAAGTTTAAATGAGGCCGGAAACAACAACAACAATTCCGGAAAAATCCTCATATGCATATTTCGAATTGGTACTGATCTGACCTAAAGCATATTTTAGAGTTGTTAAACATGCAAATAAAGTATACCATGTTAATCTATGCATTTTTCCACCCCATTTACATATATAATTTATTTAAATCCGAGCTACGGTTATTTAGTTATGAAATAAATCATTTTAGCATGGCATTTAAGCAAATTAAAGCAAACAACAATTATAAGCATTTTAATGTTGTTATCATGATGCGGATGACATGTGCAAGTTTATGCAATTTATTTAAGAAAACGTTGACAAGAGCATTACGAAGCATTGTGTCACCGTGGTGGAAGAAAGGGGTGCCACGGCAACGAATCCGAAAATGATGCCATGGCAACATATCGGTTCCGATAACTCACGGAGATACCGGAGCAAAAGAAGTGGGCGTGAGCGTGTCATGCAAGGATGGTGGGGTGCTCCGGTTCCGGGTTCCCACGGACGGCGGGCATGGCAAAAGAGGGCATCGCAAGGACAATTCGGACACGGTGCAAACATATCGTGCATCTCATACATGCAAGGGCATCTCATCGCGGTCGTCTCGGGTTATACCTTCGGATCGTTCTAACGGGACGGTTCGCGTTCGAGAGGGAAGTAGTCGTACGGCGTGGGGAAGTAGGCGTTCACGTTCGATGGTAGTGGTACATCTCGTCATCGAAGTAGTTGTTCATGTCCGTGGATGTTCGGGGTCCACGGGGTCTTGAGGGTCGACGGTAGTGGTACGTTTTTCGTAGATGTTGAATTGACGGTAGAGGAACTTAATGCATCACGGGTGTAGTCGAACTTCGGTGTCCTCGGGGCATCGGTCGTAGTCGTGGTACTTGCCGATTCCAAAGCGTTCATCGGTAGTGGAACTTGGCGCTTGAGGTTGAATACCGGTCGGACGTGCAACCGTTCATAATCAAACTTGGCGCATCCGGGTCAAGTACTTGCGAAGTCTGCGTAGAGGTACTTGGCGTTTCGGAGGCGACGGTAGAGGTACTTGGCGAATCGTCGGGTACTTGCCAGCGGGTCCGGTCTTGGCGATTCAGGTTTCCGTAGTGCCACGGTACTTGGCGCTTGGGAAAGATTCAGGTTGCATAAATCCACGGCTACACAGCGCAGATGCAAAGATGCAGCGACTTGGCGCGATTCGGTGGTCGAACAAGGCAGGGGCAGCTCGGTCACGCTTGGGGTGGCCCTCACTGGGTCGCCGACGGCGGCGGGTGGCGATGGGTCACGGAGATGGCTGGAGGTTCAGGCGGGCGAGGAGGAGGAGGCACGGCGCTGCCGCTCTGTGGCGGCCATGGCTGCCTGAGGGCCGCTGGGTCGCGAGGATCCGGCGGCGGGTCGATCTCGGCGGATCGGGTCAAAGCAGGCGTGGCGGCGCGGTTGACTCGGAGCGAGCATGGGCATCCATGGCGCGGTTCCTGTGAAGAGGCGAGAGAGAGATGAGATGAGGAAGAGGTCGAGAGGGAGAAAGCGAGAAGAGGAAGGCGGGGAGAAGGAGCGGGCGGTCGGCTGGAGGATTAGCACGGAGGAGCTGCTCGGCCTCGAGGTGCTGCTTGACGCGATCGGCGGAGGACAGGCGGAGGAGTAAGCGCCGGCGGGACTCGGCGGATATGAACCAAGCGGGGCCGAGAGGAGAAGCGGGCGTGGCGAGGGTGTCGAGGCGCGATGGGGGCTGACGAGGAGAGATGAGGGGGATCGGGAGATGGGGAGATCGGGCGCGAGAGAGGAGAGGTGGGGGTAGCAGAGGAGGAGATGGGATCGAGAGAAGGTGGCGGCGCGAGAGGAGAGATCGAGAGGGATGGGGTGGATCAGACGCACGGGGCGCCTAGGGTTAGAGCTGCTGTTGGGTTGGTCGGGCCTCAAGGGTGCAGTGGAATGGGCGGTCTGGTTGGTCAGGCCCAAGAGGCCGGCTGGGCTGGCTCCTCTCTCCTCTCTTATATTTAGCAGAAAATAAATAAAGAGAGACAAAAAGAACGAGAGGGTTATGGAAAGAATTTGGGAACGAGGACAATTTTCCCGGACTCACAAAAATATGAAGAATTAAACAAAAATGGCCCAAGGATTTTTGGTGGAACTCCGGAAAATGATGAAATAATATTGGCCAGGTTTCGAGGTCAACTCGGAGCAGAAAAGGCATGGGATTTATGTCACATCCCAGATAGACCATGCATTAGGGTGTGCATCATGTTTAAATTTCATATGAATTTGAAATGGGGAAGGCAGGAAACCCCAGAACACCCCCCCCCTTAAGACAACTAGGGTTTACTAAAATTCATTTCAATGAATCCGAAATGCCCTTCAAAATGCTCATCCTCTTTGTTTGGGTACAGAACCCATGTCAAAGGAGGTGCACCATTTTCTAGGTCACCTAAGGGTTCTAGAATTAATCCACAAGTTTTTGAAATGAGCATTTCAAATTATGAAAAATATTTTAAATGTTCAAAAATTGTCAAACCAAAATGTTTCATGTTGGGAATATTCCAACAAGTGACCAGGAGCATTTTGGTAATTTTTAAAATAGTTTTGGTATTTTTAAAAACCCCAACAGAGTTACAGAAAATAGAAAAAGCTTAAAAAAAAGGAGAAGCTTACACATGCCATGGCCGGCCCACTGCCGGCCCAGCCAGCAGCGCGCCAACAGCTGCTTGGCTCGGCGAGCGAGCAACTAATCTTGGCCCGGCGAGCACAGCGCGCCACGCAGCTGGCCGCCGCCTGCTTCACCCCTCGCCGCCTCGCCGCCTGGGCGGCCTCCACGTCGTCGCCCGACCCCCAGGACACCCCATTCTCCCCCTGCTCCTCTCTCGCTCTCCCCCAACCTGCCAGCGCCATCGCCGCCGCGCCACCGTCGACGCCGTGCTCCCGCCATCCATGCTCCTCCCCACCGTGTCCAGCAGCTCCGCCGCCTCCACTACCCCTAACTAGCCGAGTCCCACTCGCTCTAAGCACCCCGAGGCCACTACACCGACCTCGGCCGAGCTTGAAGCCGCGGAGATCCCCATCGCCGTCGCCGCCCGCATCGAGACCGCCCCGACCCAGCGAGGCTCTCGACGGGTTCCTTGTGAGCTGGCTACTCCCGTCCTCTCCGCTCTCTTCCTCTTGCACCACTAGCAGCGCCACGTCGATCACCCGAGCGCACCGCCTTGCTGAGCTCGTCGCCGACGAGGCTCCGGCCACCCAACGGCCGCGCCACCCTGTCCATCGCACTCACCACGCCCCAACGGGCCTAACTATGCACTTCCCGTGCCTCGCCGAGCCCTCTAGCAACAAACCCGACATCACCCGAGCCCCGGCCGCCGCCCGACTCGTCGTCGGCGCCCACTCCGGCCACCCCTAACCCAACTGACCCCACCAAACACCGCGGCTCATCCTCAGCTTCACGTAGATGCTCCTGCGCTCCATTTGGTGCCGGAAAGTGCAAAAGCACTTTGCTCCGCGCGCCTGGCCTCGCCCGTGCTAGACGCCGATGAGTTGACCTGTCAAGTGGGCCTGTGATGGTATGCGAGTCAATGACAGGTGGACCCCTCGATTAAATTAATTAGGATTAGTTCTAATTAATTAAATTAGTTAAAACTAACCACGACATGCGGGTCCCACTGGTCAGTTTGACTGGACGACCCGTTGACCCTGACGTCACGCTGACCTCATCTTGGCGCATTAATTCAAATTCTGGATTTATTTTATATAATAAATTCAGAATATAAATCAAATTTCAAATGCTTATAACTTTTATTCTATAACTCCAAATGCAAAGATTTATATATGAAAATTATCAGAAAAATACACTCTATCCATTGGTACAGGTTTCATGCATGTTAAAACAAGTTAACTATGCTGAATAACCAGATTAAGATATTGCACCATTAGGCCTAACTCAAATGAGCTATCATTTGAACCTTTGATTCAAATGAGTTCATCCCTGTTCCTTCAACTTGCATTAGGCCAACACACATCCATATTGCCATGTCATAGCATGCATCATATTGTTGCATATTGTTTGTATGTTTATTTCGTGTGTTTTCATGATAGGTTACGCCCCGAAGATAACCTCGATTACCCATCGAAGGGCAGTTCTCTACCCAGTTCCATCGGGCAAGCAATTCATTGATCATTCGATACAAACCCATGTTCTCGCTTCGCTCTCGTTTACTGCATTAAGACAACGCGATTCAACTGTTGTGTGCTGCGGTAGTTGAACCCACTTCCTTTGCATGACTGTCATTGCCACGATAACTAGATGAAACCCACTAGTATGTGTAGGAGTTGATTGAGCCATGTTTGTGATTCCTACCATGCTATGCTTGCTATGCTTAGAGTTGTGTCGGTCGGCTCATCGGGATGATGAGCTGGAGTGAAAGGTTGTGTTGGTTCGAGAGTGAAAGTGTTGAACACGATTTGGTAAAGGTATCGATGAGAGGCCATGTAGGAGTACATGGTGGGTTGTTTCATTGAAGCCGATCCTAAGAACTGAGATCTGTGTTTGTGATCCATGAACAGTTACTACCACACATTGGGATCCTTAATTGACCCTCTCGACTTCTTAACCACCCCTGTTCATAGTCCGGGAGTTGCAAGTAGTTTACGGTGTTTGTAGCATCTTTGGGGCATACATAGCGCTGACCTTAGGGGTGGGTTGTGTTGCGGTAGGCACCGTGGCCCGTGTACCGAGTGCCGTTTGGTATCTCGGGAACCCTGCACACATCGTTCGGGGCTGTATGGGAAACCTCGGCGGACTCCTGCGGATGGAACCGAATAGGCGATAAACCTGGACTAGGGACTTGAGTGTTTAGGTAGGTGTGGCCGACACCCACGTTGGGCTTCCGCTTGAAGGTTGCAGTACATGTCGTGTAAGCGCGATAAGTGGTGAGCGTGTGTGAAGAAGTATACCCTGCAGGGTTAGATATGATCTATTGAATAGCCGTGTCCACGGAGAAGGACTTCGGGTTACCTATATCGGTTCATAGACAAGTAAATGGATACTACTAAAATCCTCAAGATAAGTGTGAGTATCGTGGATGGCCCTCTCGGGGATGACGAGAGAGGATCCACGGTGGAGTATTGTGATGGTGATTAGTGGACTCGTATGCGACAAAATGCTTTATAAAGTGTGTCACGTGGGATAGCTTAGCCAAGAGTCAAAGCTGGCTTGCTGCAAATAACTCCACTTCCTTCCTTGAGAATGTGCATGTATGATAGGATTACGTGGTAAGACTTCTGAGTACTTTTGTACTCATGTTTGTAATCAATATTTTTAGAGGACTATACTACCCCCTCGCCGGATTCTATGTAGATGTTGACTTGACGAGTAAGCTAGCCACCGGTGGCGATCTAAGACTTGTGAAGGGCCATTGTAGATAGAAAGGCTCCAACAAGCTTTCTTTCTTTCTAGAGTCGTACTCAGACATAAGTTGCTTCGCATGTGCTTGTATGATTGTATGACTTGAGTGTTGGGTCATGTGACCCCTACTGTATGACTATGTTATGTATGGCTCCTCGGAGCCACTTAAATAAAGTACTTGAGTTGTAGAGTTTTGTTGTGATGCCTTGTTGTATTTGCTCATATCGGGCATATTGCGTGTATGATTGAAATGCTTGGTATGAGCGGGATCCGACAAACTAGTTGTTTATCCTTGGCAGCCTCTCATATGGGGAAATGTAGTCTCGTGCTTACGGCGATAGTAGTCCGCTTCTGCCCGGTTCACGAGTCCTGCTAGCCCAGCACTCTGCTTGGACACTTGGTGGCGGCATGTGATTCATTTCGTTCCTATATCATCCCTTCGGGAAATGTCACGCGGTGATACTTGAGTCTGCCTAGCCTGCTACAGCCGGGATACCGAGTCTGTTAGCCCAGTGCTACAGCCCGAGTTCATCGTTGATGACCGACATGCTCGAAGTGTTTCATGTATGCTGTCCCCATAGGTTAGTGCCGCTTTGGGTTCACGACTAGCCATGTCGGCCGGGTTCTTTGTCATGTGGATGCTAGCGACACTATCATATCGTGAGCCAAAAGGCATAAGCGGTCCGGGCCATGGTAAGGCGACACCGTGGGAATACCGTCGTGAGGCCGCAAAGTGATATGAGGTGTTACCAGCTAGGTCGATGTGACTTGGAATCGGGGTCTGACAGCGTTGGCATCGAGCAGGGCTGCTGTAGGTCCGCTAAGCCAAACTGGTGAAGTTGAGTCTAGAAATGCTTTAGTTATATGTAGGGGAATTGATTGTGGGAGGAGCGTAAGGCTCTTTTACTCCTTTACCTTATGCCCTCGATCTGAGTCATCCTCTTCTCATTCGGCGTGGGTATAGGACTAGGCTCTCTTCTCTCTATCAGGTTCACGTGTTACTAATCCGTAGTAACTTATAGGATTGTTGGCTATATCCTCAGTTCAGTGCTACTAAATTCTAGTATGCTATCTTTTGAACCAGAACCTTGATATGATGTTGTTGAGTGGTTTTGCAATCTGATTTTGAATGTCTCAAATCTGATTTTGAGCATTTACAGACGTTATGCTGCCCGATTTTCCCTAGAAATTCTAATGCCTTTGCATTGTGGCTGTGCTTTCAGATGGCCACCCGTTCCCAGAACCAAGTGGTTCACCTGACTCGTTGCATTGATGTGTGCGGTCACACGGCCATGTTGGTTAGGGTGATGATTGAGTCTGGTTATCGATGGTATCCTGAATATACCATTGAGGAGCAGTTTAGGGATTTCAATCAAAGCCAATACTTATGCACGGTTCGGATTTATCCATCCTATCCAGACTCTTGAGCCACTTCACTTTGTTCTTATGGGCTCGGAATCACTATTGGAATGTCGTACAAGATGCAGCCTATTCCATGATGACTATTATTCGAGCAGGACTGCTTTCTTTGAGCAACACCGATTTCCGCTATATGCGGCATCCTTCACGGGCGCATGGCTACCTTCAGGGTTTGTACAGCGATGCATCCCATGAGGACTCACTCCTCCGTACCACTACTGAGTTGCTGGAGGACAAGGACCGTGAGAACCGGGCCTTGCGTATGGAGCTTTTTAATGCCCGTTCTGACCACTGGGCTACTCTGACTAGGTTTGCACCTGCCGTGCAAGCCGGATATATGGACATGAGAGACTTGTACCCCGTGCGGGAAAGTCTGCCAGACTTTATGGAGTGGCGTGAGGTTGGAGGCATCACTCCTCCTCGTGGGCCTCGTCTGCCACCGTTTGTTGGTCCACGGCCACATCCGAGTCCTTATGGTCCACAGGCCCCCGAGTTCTGCATTTCGGACGATCATGTTCCACTTCAGTGCAGGTGGTGACTTCTATGAGGACTACTATGGAGCTGCACGAGATAGTAGTAGTATTCCTAGTATGGTAATAGTTGTGTTTCCACCGTCTGCGTGATTCGTGGAATACGACTTAGTGTGTATCATTAGGAAGTGTAGAAAAATAATGTATAGGAGTTGGAATGCTTCCGATGAGATGTAACGCCTTTCCTTATAGTTGTACTCCGTCGGGCTTGTACTAAACTATGAATGGTGTGTATGACCGATGGTATATATATATATGGCAGTTTTATATTACCATGTCATACGGATGAACATCTTTGCATTCCATGCTGTCCATTACCTTCCGCACTTCCTTGTTAAATTCTGCCATCCTGGTTTAAACCTTTGCTTTGTCTCCCGGGATGGTCAACACTGAAATACTCCTGCTGCTCCAGAGCGGGGAGAAGCCGATGCAGCCGAAATGTGAATCTGCGCAACCGCCATCCTTGGCTGAGGTGATCTTTGAAGCGAGCGCAATAAGCTTGAAACCAACCGCTTATTGGGCGGATTGAACAAAACACAGCACGCCAGCCAAGAAAGCGATGGGGTTTCACTCAATGATTTCGTCAAGCTATACCCTCCAAAGTTCAAATGTTCCGTCGAGCCCCTCGGCGCAGATGATTAGCTCGCATGATATCCACCACAAGCTGCGTTCCGCTAGCGTGGCTGAGGGCGACAAGGTTACCTTTGCCGCCTATCATCCGGAAGGCCTGCGAGTCTCTGGTGGGAAAACTATGAGGCTATCGTCCGGCTGGACAAGTTACAACAGGATGAATTGAGTGCCGCCTTCATGAGCACCATATTCGAAGGTCTTATGGACCATAAGCGTGAGGAATTTTGCAGTTTCACCCAAGGTAGGTGACGGTGGATGCCTACGGCCGTGAATTTGGGAGGTTAGCACGTTATGCTCGAAGAAGTTTCTACCGATGCTAAAAAGCAGGCAAGGTTCCGCAAGGGACTTAGCCACAGCTACGCCGAGATCTCCGTCGCATGAGTGCACCTCTTTCCCGAAGCTAGTCAATAAGGCTATCGGTAAACTGGGCAGACCGATTTTGAGGCTTCACGCAAGCACATCCGTGATTACGGATCGTCATCCGCTCTGGATCCCGAAGCGCGGGTTTGGGTCCCAAATCGGCTCTACCACCCAGTACACCCGAGGCCATCCTTGGCGCCTCGCCCCAACCAACCGTATTTTCCACCCAAGACTTATGGAGGCCCAACTGCTAGTGCTGCTCCACGTCCAAACGTGATCACTTGCTTCAAGTGTGGAGAGGCAGGCCACTATATCCAGAGTGTCCCAGAACAACCCCAATCAATTTGGAAAGTCATTGGCGCGGCAAGCCAGCGGGAAAGGTTCCCTATGCCAAACCAGTTGCCACCGCTCGTGGCCATGTCAACTATGTCTCCGCTGAAGAAACTTATGAGGATCCCAACGTCGTCCTCGATGCGCTTCTTGTTAATTGCCATCCGCAAGCTGTTCTGTTGATCTTGGAGCATCTCATTCATTTATTTCGAGAGCTATGCTCGATTGCACAACACCACATTCGTGACATGCCTACCTCCATGGAAATCCAAACTCCTGGTTCTAGATGGCAAACCTCTAGAATAAGCCATGGGAATGAAATTCTTGTCGACAGATTAGTCTTTCTTGCATCTCTAATAGCTCTCAAGTCCTCGGACATAAACATCATCTTGGGTATGGGTGGATGTCAGCCCATTATGCTAAGATTGATTGCTCTACTAGAACTGTTCAACTTACCCATCCTTGGGCAAAAGCGGTGGATGTTTTAACCCGAGTGTCTAAGCGCCGACTTTACTCCCTAAATGCCAACCCTCTTCCGGACCTCGAAGATATTCCGGTAGTCCGTGATTTCCCGGATGTCTTTCGGAGGAACTGCCGGTGTTCCACAGCGGGGATGTCGAGTTCGTGATAGATCTTATTCCGGAACCGTCCCAATCTCTAGAAGACCTTATAAGATGGCACCCTAGAACTAGCTGAACTTAAGAAACAACTCGATGAGTCCTTGCAAAAGGGTTTCATCCGTCCTAGTTCATCTCCATGGGCTTGCCCGTCCTCTTCGTCAAGAAGAAGGATGGTACGGATCGGATGGTTGTAGATTACCGACACATCAATTTGGTCACTATCAAAAACAAGTATCCGCTCCCGGGATCAACGACACTGTATGATCAGCTCGCTGGATCCTCGATCTTTTCAAGATGGATTTGAGGTTGGGCTACCATCAAATCAAAATCAAAACGGGACATTCCCAAAGCGGCCTTTGTCACTCGTTATGGCCAATCTGAGTACACCGTCATGTCCTTCGGATTAACCAATGCTCCACCACCTTCTCTCGGTTAATGAAATCGATCTTCATGGAGTATTTGGATAAATTAGTCGTGGTATACCTCGATGATATACTCATCTACTCCAAGAATGAGGAAGAACATGCCGAACACCTAAGGCTAGTATTGATGAAACTTGAGAGCACCGCCTTTATGCCAAATTCTCTAAGTGTGAATTCTGGTTGCGAAGTGACCTATCTAGGACATGTAATCTCTGGTAAGGGTATTGCTGTCAATCCCGGCGAGTTCAAGCCGTCTTTGATTGGACTCCACTGAATCGGTCGAGCAAGTTCGGAGTTTCCTCGGTTTAGCGAGCTATTGCCGCCGCTTAACCGTCGAGAATTTCTCTAAAGTTGCTAAACCTCTAACGAACTCCTCAAGAAAGATAAGAAGTTGAATGGGCGCCACAGTGCGAGATCAGCTTCGAGAACTGAAAAGGCGCTGACATCTGCTCCGTACTTGTTCCACCAGATTTCTCTAAGGACTTTATTATCTATTGCGGCGCCTCGCGACAAGGACTAGGTTGCATACTCATGCAAGATCGTCATGTGATTGCCTCGCATCTCGACGATTGCGTCCACATGAGGATAACTACCCCCACACGATCTAGAGCTTGCAGCGATGGTTCATGCACTCAAAACCTGGCGACATTACCTTACGGGTAATCGTTGCGAAATCTACTTGATCACCAAAGTCTGAAATATATCTTCACCCAACGGTTTGAATCTCGAGGCAAAGGCGTTGGGTCGAGTTGATACAGATTTCGACTTAGGAATATCCTACACCCCGTGCAAAGCCAATGTCATGGCTGGCGCACTAAATCGCAAATCTTATTGTAACAATCTGATGTTACAACAAAGTCAACCAATTCTCCACGAGGAATTTCGTAAGCTTAATCTTCACATTGTTCCTCGAGTTCCTTTCCACCCGGTGGCGAAACCTGATCTTACGGATCGAATCATAGCTGCTCAGAAGTATGATAGAGAATATCCGGATCAAGGAGAACATTGCTAACGGAGCTGCTAAATGTTTCTCCATAGATGAACAGTGTTGTCTTCTTTGAAAACCGCTTGGTGGTTCCCAAGAAACAACAGCTACGACAATTGATCCTTAAAGAAGCTCATGACTCTCCTCTCACCATTCATCTGGTAGTACTAAAATGTATCAAGATCTCGCCGAGAGTTTTGGTGGACTAGAATGAAGAGAAATCGCTCAATACATTGCTAATTACGGCGTCTGCCGTCGAGTTAAAGCGAGCATCAACGGCCTGCTGGTACCCTTCAACCTTTGGAAATTCCTGAATGGAAATGGGATAAAATCGGTATGGACTTCATTACCGGGTTTCCCAGGACCAAGAGAGGGAATAATGCTATCTTCGTTGTTGTTGATCATCTTTCCAAAGTAGCCCACTTCCTACCCGTTCGCGAGAGTATAACCGCTAGTCAGCTAGCTGAATTGTACATCTCTCAAATAGTGTCTCTTCATGGTGTTCCTTTGGAAATTAACTCAGACCGTGGGAGTCTTTTCACCTCCCGATTTTGGGAAAGTTTCCAAAACGCTATGGGAACTCGTCTCTCTTTTAGCACCGCTTTCCATCCCCAATCAAGTGGTCAAGTAGAACGAGTCAATCAAATCCTAGAGGATATGCTTGAACTTCTGTCATCTCTTCGGCATGAATTGGGAGAAATGCCTTCCATTCGCCGAGTTCGCTTATAATAATAGTTATCAAGCCAGCTTGGGCAAAGCCCTTTCGAAGTTCTTTATGGGCGGAAATGTGAACGCCTCTTAACTGGTGAAACCGGGAGAGACAACTCTTTGGCCGGATATGATTCAGGAAGCGAGAAAGAGCAGGTTCGCGTCATTCGTGAGAAATTGAAAACAGCCCAATCTCGTCAAAAGAGCCAATATGACCGCAAGCATAAGCCTATGGCTTATGAAATTGGCGAAGGCTTACCTTGGGTTACTCCTTTGAAGGAACCCATCGATTCGGTATCAAAGGCAAGTTGGCTCCTCGTTACATTGGACCCTTTCGCATTCTTGCCAAGCGAGGGAAGTTGCCTACCAATTGGAACTACCTCCGCATCTTTCCAAGGTCCATGATGTCTTCCACGTTTCCCAACTCGGCGTTGCTTCTCGGATCCTATCCGTGGAGTGGACCACAAACGCTTGATCTCCAAGATAACCTCACCTATCGAGAATACCCGTTCGTATTCTCGACCAAGCCAGCGTACCACTCGGCGTCGGATATCAAGTTTCTAAAAGTTCAATGGTCAAACCATTCCGAGCAAGAAGCAACTTGGGAAAGGGAGGATCGTCTTGACTTGAGTATCCCACCTTTTTATAGCAGATCCTAAATCTCGGGACGAGATTCTTTTGAGTGGGGTGAGTTGTCACATCCCGGATAGACCATGCATTAGGGTGTGCATCATGTTTAAATTTCATATGAATTTGAAATGGGGAAGGCGAAACCCCGAACACCCCCTTAAGACAACTAGGGTTTACTAAAATTCATTTCAATGAATCGAAATGCCCTTCAAAATGCTCATCCTCTTTGTTTGGGTTCAGAACCCATGTCAAAGGAGGTGCACCATTTTCTAGGTCACCTAAGGGTTCTAGAATTAATCCACAAGTTTTGAAATGAGCATTTCAAATTATGAAAATATTTTAAATGTTCAAAATTGTCAAACCAAAATGTTTCATGTTGGGAATATTCCAACAAGTGACCAGGAGCATTTTGGTAATTTTAAAATAGTTTTGGTATTTTAAAAACCCCAACAGAGTTGAGAAAATAGAAAAAGCTTAAAAAAGGAGAAGCTTACCTATCGCCCATGATCGCCCACCTGCCGGCCCAGCCCAAGAGCCGCTGCTTAGCAGCTGCTTGGCTCAACTTGAGCAGGTAACTCTAATCCCGGCCGGCAGCCAGGGCGCCACGCAGCTGCGCCGCCGCCTGCTTCACCCCGCCGCCTCGCCGCCGCCTGGGCGGCCTCCACGTCGTCGCCCGACCCCAGGACACCCCATTCTCCCCTGCTCCTCTCTCTCGCTCTCCCCCAACTGGCCGGCGCCATCGCCATCGCCGCGCCACCGTCGACGCCGTGCTCCCGCCATCCATGCTCCTCCCCACCGTGTCCAGCAGCTCCGCCGCCTCCACTACCCCTAGCTAGCCGAGTCCCACTCGCTCTAAGCACCCCGAGGCCACTACACCGACCTCGACCGAGCTTGAAGCCGCGGAGATCCCCATCGCCGTCGCCGCCGCATCAGACCGCCCCGACCCAGCGAGGCTCTCGGCGGGTTCACTTTGTGAGCTGGCTACTCCCCGTCCTCTCCGCTCTCTTCCTCTTGCACCACAAGCAGCGACGTCGATCACCCGAACGCACTTGCCGCGCGGAGCTCGTCGCCGACGAGGCTCCGGCCACCCAACAGTCGCGCCACCCTGTCCATCGCACTCACCACGCCCCAGCAGCCTAACTATGCACTTCCAGCGCCTCGCCGAACCCTCTAGCAACAAACCCGACATCACCCGAGCCCGGCCGCCGCCCGACTCGTCGTGGCGCCCACTCCAACCACCCTAACTAAATGACCCCACCAAACACATGGCTCATCCTCGGCTTCACGTAGATGCTCCCAGCGCTCCATTTGGTGCCGGAAAGTGCAAAAGCACTTTGCTCCTTGGGCCTGCCTCGCCCGTGGCTGAGACGCCGATGAGTTGACCCTGTCCGTGGGCCTGTTGGTATGCGAGTCAATGACGGTGGACCCCTCGGTTAAACTAATTAGGATTAGTTCTAATTAATTAAATTAGTTAAAACTAACCACGACATGCGGGTCCCACTGGTCAGTTTGACTGGACGACCCGTTGACCCCTGACGTCACGCTGACCTCATCTTGGCGCATTAATTCAAATTCTGGATTTATTTTTATATAATAAATTCAGAATATAAATCAAATTTCAAATGCTTATAACTTTTATTCTATAACTCCAAATGCAAAGATTTATATATGAAAATTATCAGAAAAATACACTCTATCCATTGGTACAGGTTTCATGCATGTTAAAACAAGTTAACTATGCTGAATAACCAGAATAAGATATTGCACCATTAGGCCTAACTCAAATGAGCTATCATTTGAACCTTTGATTCAAATGAGTTCATCCCCTGTTCCTTCAACTTGCATTAGGCCAACACACATCCATATTGCCATGTCATAGCATGCATCATATTGTTGCATATTGTTTGTATGTTTATTTCGGTGTGTTTTCGTGATAGGTTCTGCCCCCGAAGATAACCTCGATTACCCATCTGAAGGGCAGTTCTCTACCCCAGTTCCATCAGGCAAGCAATTCATTGATCATTCCGATACAAACCCATGTTCTCGCTTCTGCTCTCGTTTACTGCATTAAGACAACGCGATTCAACTGTTGTGTGCTGCGGTAGTTGAACCCACTTCCTTTGCATGACCTGTCATTGCCACAGTAACTAGATGAAACCCACTAGTATGTGTAGGAGTTGATTGAGCCATGTTTGTGATTCCTACCATGCTATGCTTGCTATGCTTAGAGTTGTGTCAGGTCTGGCTCATCGGGATGATGAACTGGAGTGAAAGGTTGTGTTGGTTCGAGAGTGAAAGTGTTGAACACGATTTGGTAAAGGTATCGATGAGAGGCCATGTAGGAGTACATGGTGGGTTGTTTCATTGAAGCCGATCCTAAGAACTGAGATCTGTGTTTGTGATCCATGAAACAGTTACTACCACACATTGGGATCCTTAATTGACCCTCTCGACTTCTTAACCACCCCTGTTCATAGTCAGGGAGTTGCAAGTAGTTTCGGTGTTTGTAGCATCTTTGGGGCCGCATAGCGCTGACCTTAGGGGTGGGTTGTGTTGCGGTAGGCACCGTGTTGATGTACCGAGTGCCCGTTTGGTATCTCGGGAACCCTGCACACATCGTTCGGGCTGTATGGGAAACCTCGGCGGACTCCTGCGGATGGAACCGAATAGGCGATAAACTGGACTAGGGACTTGAGTGTTTAGGTAGGCTGTGGCCGACACCCACGTTGGGCTTCCGCTTGAAGGTTGCAGTACATGTCGTGTAAGCGGCGATAAGTGGTGAGCGTGTGTGAAGAAGTATACCCTGCAGGGTTAGATATGATCTATTGAATAGCCGTGTCCACGGAGAAGGACTTCTGGGTTACCTATATCAGTTCATAGACAAGTAAATGGATACTACTAAAAGCCTCAAGATAAGTGTGAGTATCGTGGATGGCCCTCTCGGGGATGACGAGAGAGGATCCACGGTGGAGTATTGTGATGGTGATTAGTGGACTCGTATGCGACAAAATGCTTTATAAAGTGTGTCACGTGGGATAGCTTAGCCAAGAGTCAAAGCTGGCTTGCTGCAAATAACTCCACTTCCTTCCTTGAGAATGTGCATGTATGATAGGATTACGTGGTAAGACTTCTGAGTACTTTTGTACTCATGTTTGTAATCAATATTTTTGAGAGGACTATACTACCCCTCCGACGGATTCTATGTAGATGTTGACTTGACGAGTAAGCTAGCCACCCGGTGGCGATCTAAGACTTGTGAAGGGCCATTGTAGATAGAAAGGCTCCAACAAGCTTTCTTTCTTTCTAGAGTGCGTACTCGAGACATAAGTTGCTTCGCATGTGCTTGTATGATTGTATGACTTGAGTGTTGGGTCATGTGACCCCTACCTGTATGACTATGTTATGTATGGCTCCTCGGAGCCACTTAAATAAAAGTACTTGAGTTGTAGAGTTTTGTTGTGATGCCTTGTTGTATTTGCTCATATCGGGCATATTGCGTGTATGATTGAAATGCTTGGTATGAGCGGGATCCGACAAACTAGTTGTTTATCCTTGGCAGCCTCTCATATGGGAAATGTAGTCTCGTGCTTACGGCGATAGTAGTCCGCTACAGCCCGGTTCACGGAGTCTGCTAGCCCAGCACTCTGCTTGGACACTTGACTGGCGGCATGTGATTCATTTCGTTCCTATATCATCCCTTGAAATGTCACGCGGTGATACTTGGAGTCTGCCTAGCTGCTACAGCCGGGATACGGAGTCCTGTTAGCCAGTGCTACAGCCCGAGTTCATCGTTGATGACCGACATGCTCGAAGTGTTTCATGTATGCCTGTCCCCATAGGTTAGTGCGCTTTGGGTTCACGACTAGCCATGTCGGCCGGGTTCTTTGTCATGTGGATGCTAGCGACACTATCATATCGTGAGCCAAAAGACATAAGCGGTCCCGGGCCATGGTAAGGCGACACCGTGGGAATACCGTGCGTGAGGCCGCAAAGTGATATGAGGTGTTACCAGCTAGGTCGATGTGACTTGGAATCGGGGTCCTGACAATTTATTATGCAAGTGGGTTATGGTGATTCCAAAACAATGGAATATTTTTAATATAGCTCCCTAATATTGGGAGGATATGTTATAAAGAGAAGTCACCATGTGAATCCCTCGGTTTAAATGGATCGAAAAATCCATACAATTTATTTAGTTGAGTTTTAAAAATTAATGATATGATGGCATGATGACATGATGCAATGCAAAAACAAAACAAACCACACGACAAAACTGGAAACCCCGGAAGGCAAACTGAAGCTCCGGTCTTGGGGCGTCACAACACTCCACCACTACGAGAGGATCTCGTCCCGAGATCTAGGATGGCACCGGAGAAAAACGGGAGAGGAAGAGGTAAAACTAAGTTGCTTCTCCGACAGACGAGTGAAACCAAAGAACCTTGAGAGGTTGAACAAAATGAAAGAAAGAAAACAATGAAGATGAAGAAAGTTGAAAACACTCTGTTAGAAAAGAGGAACAAGGGATATGACGAAAACCAAGAGGTTTAGTGATAAGATAGATACTGAAACCACTCCGGTTAAAACAAGATAGAGAAGAAATAAGAATGCTATAATTTGGACAGCACTCCGACTGAAAATGGAAGGAATATAACATGAACTTGAGAAGATGGGATGATACTTGGTGAAATCAACAACACACTGCCTCTGAAACTATTGAAAGAATGGTACAAGGGGTAAAAAAACATTTCAGACCACACTCCGGTTAAGGAAGCAGGCAAAACTTGATAAGATGAGAGAACTCGAATGAAAACACAACTCTCCGGTTAAATGGATAAGCACGAAAATGACATGATTCTCCCAATTCGAGATGATGAGTGAAAAGCACAACATCACAATGCCTCCGGTAGAAAAGAAAGAATGCAATGAAAAACTAGATGGTTGGAAAGAAAAGAACGGAGAAGATAATAGTAACTTCTACCACAATTGAATTTGGGAAGCATCCTTGCCAAGAAGGTTAGAGCGGAGTTGTTGGAAAACCAACAACGAAAAGCACAATCTTGTTGTGGGCTAATGGTAAACATCTCAAAATTATGAGGCGAGCTTCTGCCACCAACGGAAACAATTGATTGGATTAAGACCAACAAGAAGATGAAATCTTCTTTCCCCCAGAGAATAGGAGAAAACTTGGATCATTGATAAGCACCATAATAGCAAATTCCCTTAGGGGAAGCTTTAGGTGAAATATACCCCAAGATAACTCCAATGAAGAGATTGATGAATTTAAAATACCTCATTCTTGACAACATGTGAATCATGAAACACAAACTCAAATTGTCGAGAATGACATAACACCACCTCAAATGATAAGGTAGAACAAATTGCACTTCGAAATGCAAGAAGAAGAATACTTGAACTCCTCAAAACAAAACATGTGTTGAGCACCATGTTCAATTTCGAGTATAGCTTGGCGGATCATAACTCCGAGAGAAATCTTGAAGAACAATTGAAGAATGAAAAGAATCCTTGAGGAAGCACCATGTAGAGCCTCCATGAAGAACTCCGGTAATAAAAGGATGATAGAAAGAAAGAGAAGTTGACAACACAAGGTGAAACCTTGCAGTGATAAGATGGAGCTTCGCGATGAGATAATACAGAAAACTTGGAGCTTCGGATAAGAAAGATGAACAAATGAAATCAAGAATTTTGATGAACCTCCGGAATAAGGAATTGAACTTACTCGATGAAACAAGAATAAGAATTACATTATGCTGATCCTTCACCAATTTAGATTGATGACAAGCAATGGATTTGGCATACTACTTATTCCCGTAGAAAGGATTAAGATAGATATGGCGCAAACTAGAGAAGGTATTGATGGAACCACCGGTGGGATTTGGAAAACAAGAGTTGAACGCTTGAATGAATAATTCTGAGATGATGGGCTCCAGAGAACCAAACTGAAAAGACTCCTGAAATGCTCCGGGTGGGCTAAAAGAATTCTCACAATCGTAAATAATTATGAGAGGATGGCATCAAGCTAGAACCATGAATCTTCAAGAGAACGGACCAAGATTTAGGAGAAATCCTTCTTTGGTCTTCAAATGTTGAGAATGATGACGAGAAACACCACCATGAATTGTTGAGACACTCCGGAATGAAAATTAGAAAGGTTGAACCAACAATGAAAAGAATGTGAAAGATCTTGGAGAAAGACATATGACTGATGACAATTCATCCTTACATCAAACTTCGAAAAGAATTTGGGAATAGCTCCGGGAAATTAGAAGAGTTAGGTAAGATCACAGGAAAAGACACGTGGGTTAGGGCCCACTCAAAAGAACCACCGTTGAACAATTGTTTGAAACAGATATTGCACCGGTAGAATTAAATGGCTTGAATGAGATAGCATCCTCAAAAGAACTTGAGTGAATTGAGAATGGAAACTAGAATCTTCTGAGATATCTTCAACGCTCCGGAACAATTGAATAGCGAGAAGTGGATGATTAAGAGATGCACCGACATGAGAAAGCATTTGAAACGATGAAAAGAATACGATCAACACTGAAAACTTGACTTGAGTCCGCCGGAGAAGAAAATTAGAATGGAACAATGATAAGGTAAAAGCTTCCTTAGCGTCTTCATGAGAAATCACCGGATAAAACATTTAAGGAAAAGAATGAAGAAACTTCCCTCAATAAAATGGCTACTTGATTAAGAAATCTGAGTCCTTGAAGAAAAGGGTGGGAGGGCGGGAAAACAAAGACAACTAGGTCGGATGAAAACGAACACCGTTGAGAAAAAAGCTTAGAATTGATCTTGCGAATGTTGGAATGATCGGATCCACTTGAAGAGAAGCACGCCGGTTGGAAAAGAATTGACATGACAAGCTCAGTGATCAAGAAGGATTAGTATTCGCATAGCAATATGAGAACACCATTTAGGAAAAGGTATGGAATCAACACTTGGCATTGAAGCAACTTGAATACCACAAAACGGAACAAAAACAAAGGATTTGGCTTGCAGAATAAGCCGGAAACAAACATATGATAGAGATTTACCGAAACCCATATCATGCATCTGTCGGAAAGATATTCTAGGAGCTACTTGAATTCCCACCTATAAACTCCGAAACTTTCGGTTATGCAATCTGGTGTTGGGGATACTGAGGGACACAAAATATATCACCCAAACTAACAATACCTAGATCCATTGTATCCATCCGTCAACACATAACCAAGAAACCTTCGAAATCGTGTACCTCGACCTTGAAAAACATCCGTTATACAAGTCATGGCAATACTCCCTTTTCGCCTCGATCTTGGGCTATCGGGGTTATCTCACCAACAACTGCACAAAAGAGATTTCGATGTCGGTAAAAGTCGGGTATTCGAGCTGCAGCGATAAAATTGTGGCGACAACACCTCGGAGCTCAACTCCCGGGACACCGCCACAACCCCTAAATGTCGGGAGGCACCAAGAACAATGTTCTCGTCACAAAACCATCGAACGATTCCAAGATACCAGCGTGATCCTAAAAAAATTTAGTGAAATTTGGGGAGAGAAAAGTCAAAACTCTCGTCGGGATACCTCACCAGAGCGGCGAAGGGACCGAGGAGTAAAAGAATCCTACTCTCCGATATATATAATCCTAAGACTCAAAACATTTTCCGTTCTAGACTCAACAACGCATGACAAACAATCAAGTAGGGGCTCCTAAGTCGGGAAGGCTCGATACCAACTATAGCGCCCTCGATGCGGCTATATCTCCCACGTGTCGAAGCACGACTTAGAGGCATAACCGCATTGAAAGCAATGTCGCAAGTGAGGTAATCTTCACACAACCCATGTAATACATAAGGGAAAGAGATACATAGTTGGCTTACAATCGCCACTTCACACAGTACATGGGTAAAACATTACATCATACAGATACAATCAAGGTCCGACTACGGAACCAAAATAAAAGAAGACTACCCCAAATGCTACACAGATCCCCGATCGTCCCAACTGGGCTCCACTACTGATCAACTGAAACGAAACAACACAATGCACAAGGTCTTCATCGAGCTTCTCCTTGAGCTCGGGTGCATCACCTGCACGGTTTCATCGGCACCTGCAAACTGGTTTTGGAAGTATCTGTGAGTCACGGGGACTCAGCAATCTCACACCCGCGAGATCAAGACTATTTAAGCTTAAAGGTAGGACAGGGTAGTGAGGTGGAGCTGCAGCAAGCGACTAGCATATATGGTGGCTACATACGCAAATGAGAGCGAGAAGAGAAGGCAAAAGCACGGTCGAACAACTATGATCAAGAAGTGATCCTAGAACAACCTACGTCAAGCATAACTCCAACACCGTGTTCACTTCCCGGACTCCGCCGATAAGAGACCATCACGGTTACACACGTGGTTGGTGTATTTTAATTAAGATCAACTTCGGGTTTTCTACAACCGGACATTAACAAATTCCCATCTGCCACATAACCGCGGGCACGGCTTTGAAAGTTCAAACCTGCAGGGTGTCCCAACAGCCCATGATAAGCTCTCGCGATCAGCGAAGGATATTCCTTCTCCCGGGAAGACCCGATCAGTCTCGGAATCCGGCTACAAGACATTTCACAGCAATAAAACAAGACCAGCAAAGCCGCCGGATGTGCCGACAAATCTGATAGGAGCTGCACATATCTCGGTCTCGGGGCACACTCGGATGAGCAGTCCGTACAACTAAAACCAGACCTCAAGTTGCCTTGAGGGGCGCTGCACAGGGCTCTAGTTCGGGCCAGCACTCGAAGAAGCACCGTCCGGGGGCTAAAATAAAGATGACCCTCGGGCTCCGAAACCCAAGGGAAAAAGGGCATAGGTGAGGCAAATGGTAAAACCAATGTTGGGCCTTTTTGGAAAAGTCTTATTCAAAGCGAACTGTCAAGGGGTCCCATAAATCACCCGACCGCGTTAGGGATGCAAAATCCGGGAACATAATACCGATATAGCGGAAACTAGGCGGCAAGAGTGGAACAAAACACCAGGCATAAGGCCGAGCCTTCCACCCTTTACCAAGTATATAGATGCATTAATTAAATAAGATATATTGTGATATCCCAACAAGTAAACATGTTCCAACAAGGAACAACATCTCCATGTTCAACAAGGAACAAACTTCATCTTCACCTGCAACTAACAACGCTATAAGAGGGCTGAGCAAAGCGGTAACATAGCCAAACAACGGTTTGCTAGGAAAGGATGGTTAGGGGCTTGACATGGCAATATGGGAAGGCATGATATAGCAAGTGGTAGGCATTGTAGCATAGGCATAGCAAAAGAGCGAGCATCTAGCAAGCAAAGATAGAAGTGATTTCGAGGGTATGGTCATCTTGCCCGAAATCCCGCAAGGAAGAAGAACGAATCCATGAAGAAGACAAGCGGACGAGTCGAGCGAATCCTCACAACTCCGAGCGAAACCGAAGCTAACGAGAGAAGCAACCCGGAAAGAAGCAAACAACATGGTAAAACACACAAGCATAAACATGTCATGATGCACAACAAGTATGATGCATGTCCGGTTTAAAGAGGCATGGCATGGCAATATGCACAAACAATCCTACAAATTAAGTGGAGCTCAATATGCAACGAATTGCATATTGACGAAACTTCACAACATTTATTTAGTTCACTCTTGTTTAGGCTACCCAACAATATTAAATGTTATTAAACATGGCAAGGGGGTGAAGCATATGAAACTATCTATTTAGGCAAGTTTAAATGAGGCCGGAAACAACAACAACAATTCCGGAAAAATCCTCATATGCATATTTCGAATTGGTACTGATCTGACCTAAAGCATATTTTAGAGTTGTTAAACATGCAAATAAAGTATACCATGTTAATCTATGCATTTTTCCACCCCATTTACATATATAATTTATTTAAGTCCGAGCTACGGTTATTTAGTTATGAAATAAATCATTTTAGCATGGCATTTAAGCAAATTAAAACAAACAACAATTATAAGCATTTTAATGTTGTTATCATGATGCGGATGACATGTGCAAGTTTATGCAATTTATTTAAGAAAACGTTGACAAGAGCATTACGAAGCATTGTGTCACCGTGGTGGAAGAAAGGGGTGCCACGGCAACGAATCCGAAAATGATGCCATGGCAACATATCGGTTCCGATAACTCACGGAGATACCGGAGCAAAAGAAGTGGGCGTGAGCGTGTCATGCAAGGATGGTGGGGTGCTCCCGGATTCCGGGTTCCCACGGGACGGCGGCATGGCAAAAGAGGGGCATCGCAAGGACAATTCGGACACGGTGCAAACATATCGTGCATCTCATACATGCAAGGGCATCTCATCGCGGTCGTCTCGGGTTATACCTTCGGATCGTTCTAACGGGACGGTTCGCGTTCGTAGAGAGGGAAGTAGTCGACACGGCGTGGGGAAGTAGGCGTTCACGTTCGATGGTAGTGGTACATCTCGTCGCCGGAGTAGTTGTTCATGTCCGTGGATGTTCGGGGTCCACGGGTCTTGGTCGTCGGTAGTGGTACACGTTTTCGTAGATGTTGGTCGACGGTAGAGGAACTTAATGCATCACGGGTGTAGTCGAACTCGGTGTCCTCGGGGCATCGGTCGAAGTCGTGGTACTTGCCGATTCCAAAGCGTTCATCGGTAGTGGAACTTGGCGCTTGAGGTTGAATACCGGGTCGGACGTGCAACCGTTCATAATCAAACTTGGCGCATCGGGTCAAGTACTTGGCGAATCCATGCGTAGAGGTACTTGGCGTTTCGGAGGCGACGGTAGAGGTACTTGGCGAATCGTCGGGGTACTTGCGGGTCGGTCTTGACGATTCAGGTTTCCGTAGTGCCACGGTACTTGGCGCAGGAAAGATTCAGGGTTGCATGCGCCCACGGCTACAGCCTGACGCAAAGATGCAGCGACTTGGCGCGGTTCGGTGGTCGAACAAAGGCAGGGGCAGCTCGATCCACGCTGGGTGGCCCTCCTAGGGTCGCCGACGGCGGCGGGTGGCGATGGGTCACGAGAGATGGCTGGAGGTTCAGCCGAACGAGGAGGAGGAGGCACGGCGCTGCCGCTCTGTGGCGCGCCATGGCTGCCGAGGGAGGCACGGGTCGCGAGGATCCGAGGCGGCGGGTCGATCTCGGCTGGATCGGGTCAAAGCGAGGCGTGGCGGCGCCGGTTGACTCGGAGCGAGCATGGGCATCCATGGCGCGGTTCCTGTGAAGAGGAACGAGAGAGAGATGAGATGAGGAAGAGGTCGAGAGGGAGAAAGCGAGAAGAGGAAGGCGGGGAGAAGGAGCGGGCGGTCTGGCCTGGAGGATTAGCACGGAGGAGCTGCTCGGCCTCGAGGTGCTGCTTGACGCGATCGACGCGGAGGACGGGCAGAGGAGTAGCGTCGGCGGGACTCCGGCGGATATGAACCAGCGGGACCGAGAGGAGAAGCGGGCGCGCGAGGGATCGAGGCGCGATGGGGGGCTGACGAGGAGAGATGAGGGGGATCGGGAGAGATGGGGAGATCAGACACGAGAGAGGAGAGGTGGGGCAGAGAGGAGGAGATGGGATCGAGAGAAGGTGGCGGCGACGAGAGGAGAGATCGAGAGGGATGGGGGTGGATCAGACGCAGGGGCGCCTAGGGTTAGAGCTGCGCTGGGTTGGTCCGGGCCTCAAGGGGTGCAGTGGAATGGGCGGTCTGGTTGGTCGGGCCCAAGAGGCCGGCTGGGCTGGCTCCTCTCTCCTCTCTTATATTTAGCAGAAAATAAATAAAGAGAGACAAAAAGAACGAGAGGGTTAGGGAAAGAATTTGGGAACGAGGACAATTTTCCCGGACTCACAAAAATATGAAGAATTTAACAAAAATGGCCCAAGGATTTTTGGTGGAACTCCGGAAAATGATGAAATAATATTGGCAAGGTTTCGAGGTCAACTCGGAGCAGAAAAGGCATGGGATTTATTATGCAAGTGGGTTATGGTGATTCCAAAACAATGGAATATTTTTAATATAGCTCCCTAATATTGGGAGGATATGTTATAAAGAGAAGTCACCATGTGAATCCCTCGGTTTAAATGGATCGAAAAATCCATACAATTTATTTAGTTGAGTTTTAAAAATTAATGATATGATGGCATGATGACATGATGCAATGCAAAAACAAAACAAACCACACGACAAAACTCGGAAACCCTGGAAGGCAACTGAAGCTCCGGTCTTGGGGCGTCACAGCGGCGAAGCCCAGGAGCACCGCCACTCACTCCAGCAGCACGTCACGGCCGTTCTCCGGAGCTCGCTGCTGCAGCAGCTCTCGCCACTGTGGCGCTGCCCTCGAGTTCGCTTGCTCACGACGGGTGTCGGTGATGTGGTCGTGGCGTGGTTGGAGGCTCTTGCTGCCGACCGCGCTGTCGCGTGTGAGAGCCGTCGAAGCTTGTCGCGTCGCGCGCCCGCAGCGCCCTGCGGACCGCGAGCTGCCTAGGGCGCGGGTCGCCCGAGGCGAAGCGGCTCTGCGTGGGCGGGCCACACCGCCCAAGGATCTGGGTTGCCAGCAGTCGCGGACATGGTGATGACGATGCGACGGGACACGAGGTGGCGAAGGAGGATTCGGCGCACCTACGGGCGCGCCAAATGTCGGTTCGGGTTCAGCGGACCCTTAAGGTTCGAACTCTGGGGTGCGCGCGGAGATCCAACCCTCCACCGTCTCGTACCTCGCCCGAATCGTAGGGACCTAAACTACTAGCAAGAACAACACAAGAGACGCAAGATTTATACTGGTTCAGGCCACCATCATGGTGTAATACCCTACTCCAGTGTGTGGTATGTGGATTGCCTCTTGGGCTGATGAGCAACAGTACAGGGAAGAACAGCCTCGCGAGGGTCTCTTCTTGGTGGGTGTGATGAACTTCTAAGTGGTGCCCCGTCGCTCTAGCTTGAGGATCGGGTCTCTATATCTCTCTCTCTCTCTCTCTCTGGATTCCAAGTGCCAGCCCGGGCGGAGATGATCTACTATGGTGGCTAGCTCTACTTATATAGACGAAGGCCCTGGGCCTCTTCCCAAATATTGAGCGGGAAGGGCGCCAACAATTGGCCATTTTGAAGGGGAACAGCGGGTACACTTATCTGACTAAAGTTGGTCCTCGCTTTGCCAAAGGCTCTGGTGATGGCCTTTGCTTGGGCTCCACGATGATCTGCATTCCAGCCGTTGGGGCTGGTCTTGGTCTTTGCACCAAAGCGGATGCCTTTGCTTGATGCCCTTGCTGCGCTTGCTCCTTTGCACCAAAGAGGAAAGGAGGACGCTGCACGGCTGCCGCCCGACTAGCGCCCTTGGTCGTCATGGCTTGCGCCACGGGCACCTCGCGAGGTACCCGACTTGAACTCTCCGCCTCCTCGTGAGCCAGCCCGACGAGGCCGTGCTGAGGAAGCTCTTGGTCGTCCGCCCAGCAATCTGGCCCCTCGCGAGGTCTTGAGCTTGTGTTGATGAAGATGGGCTGTCTGGGCCTCCTTTGAGCCACGCCATGGTCATGAGCAGAGCAAGTCTGGGGACCCCCGTTCCCAGAACGCCGACAAATATTGAAGATATGGGTAGTACAAGAGTAGATCTACCACGAGATCGTAGAGGCTAAACCCTAGAACCTAGCCTATGATGGTATGATTGTAATTGTGATAGGCCTTCTAAGGACCAACCTGTCCAGTTTATATAGACACCAGAGAGGGCTAGGCTTTACGTGGAGTCGGTTACAAGGAAGGAAATATAATATCCGGATCGCCAAGCTTGCCTTCCACGCCAAGGAAAGTTCCATCCGGACACGGGTCGAAGTCTTGAGTCTTGTATCTTCACGCTTCAATAGTCCGGACGATGTATACAGTCCGGCTATCCGGATACCCCCTAATCCAGGACTCCCTCAGTGTGTGGCGGAGCTAGTGAGTTTGACCAACATTGAAACAATGCTACGAAATCTTCGTGCATTCCGTGAACTTTCACCTGCAAAAGAAAGATGGTGGGCCCGCATGTTGGAACAATGCAACGTTCTTTGTCACCCGGAAATAAGCTGTCAATATTCTCAGCTATGGTCACCTTTCTTGGTGAAGACATCCGGCGGATGACCAACAAATCATTCGATGCGATGTTGGCTGCTTTCCGCAAATCTTTCCCAGATCGTCTCGAGCTGCCACACACCTACTGATAAAATGAAGAATTTCCTTCATGCAGTTGGAATTGGATATGATATGATCCATGTTTGTAAGAATAATTGTGTTACTGTTTGAAAGGATTATGCCAACTTAAGTGAATGCCGAAATGCAAATCATCAAGATGGAAAGATGGCGATCTTTGTGAAGAGGATTCCTCATAATGTTACGAGACATTTTCCAATTACACCAAGATTGCAGAGGTTGTTTCATGATGCTCAAACAAGAGAGGATGTCTTGTGGCATTCTAGGAACCAGGAGTACAGAGATCGAATGTAATGAGCCATCCATCTCATGGTAGTGAGTGGAAAAGCCTCAATGATAAACACAAAGAGTTTGTCTGACCGAGAAACATTAGACTTGGCTTAGCTTCAGATGGATTTAACCCATTTGGCCACAGGCGCCACATATAGCATGTGGCGGTGCTTATTATCCTTACAACATGCCTCCAAATGTCGCACTAAAGAATCAAACTACATGATGGCCTTGCTCATCCCAGGTCCAAAAATTCCTGGAAAAGATTTTGATTTGTTAATGGAGCCTCTTGTGGAGGAACTTCAACAGCTATGGAAGGGTGTTCTCACTCGAGACCTATATAGCAGCCCACCAGCTGATTTATTTCTGCGTGTTGTTGTAATTTGGTGCATCCATGATTATCCGGCTTTGGGCACTATGTCAGGGCGAACGACACATGGTTACAATGCATGTGTTCGCTGTGGCAGGAATCCGCTGTCATACGCAATACTTAGCAAGATCTGTTACATTGGACGCCGTCGTTTCCTTCCCAAGGACAAGCCGCCTCCTAGAAAATACCGAAGACATGTGTTCAATGCAAATCATGAAAACCGTGATGCGCCAAAGAGGCTCACCGCTGATGAGTTGCAAGTGGAATTAGAGAAGGTCAGGCATATTACACCAGGAAACCATCCTGGTAATGGTAGCGGGAAAAGGAAGCGTGGCACGGTACAAGAGAGATTATTGTTTACCCGCAGGTCCACTTTGTGGGACTTGGAGTATTGGAAAGATTTGGATCTGCGGCATAATCTTGATGTGATGCACATCGAGAAAAATATATGTGACAACATTATCGGCACACTTCTTAACATTGAAGGCAAGACGAAAGATACCCTAAAATCAAGGATTGATTTGAAACACCTGGGTATCAAAAAGGATTTGCAGGTGCAAGCTGAAGGTAAACCACGGGATATGGCACCAGTTGTGTACGTCTTGGACAAGGTAAAAAGAAAAGAATTCTGCGAGGTCCTGTCACGTGTGAGATTCCCACATGGATTTGCTTCCAACCACGAAAGGAGAGTCGGTCAGATGGAAACAAGGTACAAGGGTTGAAAACTCAGGACTGCCACGTCCTACTTCAAAGGGTTTTACTGTTATGCTTAGAGGATTGGGCATACGACTTATCTGAGCGATTGCGAGTTGGGACAATTCTTCAGGGAACTCTGCAGTAGAAATATCAGGATAGATGCTTTGGAGCGTCTTAGAGACAAGATACCAACTATCATATGTGACCTTGAGAAGATATATCCTCCAGCCTTCTTTGATGTGATGGTGCATTTGGCTGTTCATCTACCTTATGAGGCACTACTTAGAGGTCAAGTACAGTATGGCTGGATGTACCCTATTGAAAGGCGGCTAGGCACTTTCAAGGGCTATGTTAGGAACAGAGCTAGACCCGAGGGTTCCATTGCAGAGGCCTACATTGCTACAGAAGCGTTGACATTTTGCTCAAAATACATTGAAAAGCTGAACAGCTTAGCAAAGAGGTGGGTGAAGACAATCCCGGGCTCAAACTTTTCGATTATTCTGTTCGAGTTACAGGGAAGAGTCGACAAGAGGACAAACCTAAAGATTTGGACAAAATGGTTTGGTATATGTTGAATAACTGTCCTGAGATACTACCTTATATCAAGTAAGTGCAGTACTGCAGCTTATACATCGTAATCTACTAAACTTCCAGCACATTCTAATATATTTAGATGTTTGACACGATCACTAAGTTGTGAAGCATCTACAAAGAGGAGTTACTGCCGCAAAATCCAAGAAACATTGACAAACTGGTTATGGCAGGATTTGCGGAATGGTTCAAGAACCATGTAAGATTTTGAAGTGCACTGTCAGTTTTTTTAATATATTGAGTACATAAGATGATCAGCTTGTCTATTTTCTAACCATACGTTAAGAAGATGCGGGAGGATGAGCAGGCAGTTGATGATGCCCTTTACTCACTGGCAATGGGTCCTAATACTCAGGTAAGACATTATGAATCTTGCGTTGTTGGAGATGTGTGCTACAACACCCTTGCACGAGACGAAGGCAGGAAGACACAAAACAGTGCCATCATGAGCACGGATACTTATGACAAAGAGACAACTGAAATGTATGCTAACATAACAGACATTGTTCAGTTGCAGTATATCTCCAGTTTCTAGGATCATCGGTGTGTGGTTCTGTTGTGTTGTCGTTGGTATAACCTGTTTTCTAGGATCGCAAAATGCAGAGCTAATGATTATTTCAAATCCATCAATGTCAAGGCGGCGTACCAGACCAACGAGCCTTTTATTTTGGCAAATCAAGCAACACAGATATTTTTCTTGGAAGTCACATTTGCACGTAGCGATGACTAGAGAGTATTGCAATGGTTTGAGCAGAGGAATTCGTTTAATGAAGTTGCACAACAAGATGATGCTTACACTGCTCCTGATGTACAAGATAACACAGATGTTCCTAATATATTTGAGAACCATCCGTCAATGGCGCCGCGAAAAAGATTGCCTGTCGTCTTTGTGGACATACAAGAGTTGATCAAGAAGAAGCCAACGTTCGAGGACATTGAGGACGAAGAAGAAGATGACACCATGGGGAATTACGATTCAGACTGATACACATGGCGAAGATGTTGACGCTGCTGCTGTGGATGATGATTACATTGCTTTTGTTGTATTTGCCTGTCAGAAGTCGTTTCTTTATCTACTATGTGAAATTGTGTTTGCTATGACAACTGAAACCTGATGAACATGTTGTTTAGTATTTTGCTGTGAGAACATCACTTGTTATGTTTGTTGATTTGTGTTTGGTGATTGTACGACAACTAAAACATGATGACATAGTTTTTTAATTGTACTCATATTTGGCTGTGAAACTTGAATTTGATGACATAGTTTGCTGTTGGACTGCAATTTGCTCGACGTCTTCGAATGAGAACAAAGCTGGCCCGACAGGGCCTTTGCTATTTATTTATTTATATGAGCAAAAGGGGATACCCCCTGATTTCCGTTAATAGAAATCATTAGATGTTCACAACACTATGCACAGCCTGCTACACAGGTTTCATTCATTACTAGTTTCAGCAAAGTGCTCATGTCGTAGCCACTGAATACATCACGAGTGCTACATACACTGCAAATAAAGACACAATCATCCTACATAGCACATCAATTTTTTCCATTATCTTCACAAGCTCTTTCATCTCCTCATTGCTATCAAGGTCGTTCAGTAGCTGTTACTTGGCCATGATCAGAGGAGCAGCATCTTTAACCTTATGCTCTGCATCTTCCTCTTCTGCCGTTCCTTCAGTTACTTGTCCAACACCCCAACCTGCTGGTATTGGGATTCCTCGGCTAACCAAATAATCTGCGTAGTTGCATTCCCCCACATCAGCAACTTCCCAGAATACAAATAACACGAATCTTCCCTTTTCTGCACGAATCAAATTGGAAGATCATCAACCAAACTATTAAAAAATCAGCAACTGAAAGCAGCAGAACAACACTTAAACATATTATTACCCCATGATTTGGGCATTTGTAGAAGACTCGGCCAGGGTTGTGGATTGTGGTTGAGACGCGACGGATGACTCTGCGTGATTTGTAGTAGTGGCAACACACCTACGGCAGCGGGTTGCGATGAGCAATCGGCTGCGGTCTTGCGCGCTTGGCGGGGTGTGATGAGACCCACAGCGATGAATGCGGGTGGCGACTTGGCGATATCGATTGTTACTCTTTGAAGAGCGGTGGACGAGCAGCCGGCGGACATGGTTGTCTGCGGCGAGCTTCGATGCTAGGAAGAGTAAGTAGAGAAGAGGAGAAGCGAGCGTTGGATATGTCGGTTTCATTACTTGCGAGTAGCATAGTACCATATATAGTCATAGTCTAGGTTTGGATTGAACCAGCTACGAGCACGTCTTTCTTTTTCTAAAACTCGCAGCGTCTCTTTCTTGGTACACTAGCTTTTCTGACGCCTTCCCAAATCTTTGATTTTCTTTCCCTTTTTTTGCGAGGAAGGAAGGAGGAAAAAATTGAGAGTTCCTCGGACTCGAACCCAAGACCTCTCGGTTGAAAACCAAGGATGCTAGTCACTTATGTGGCGAACGTTCCCTGTGAGGAGGACGGTAGACGAACGCATTTTCCTCGCAGTTTTCTTCCTATATATAAAAAAGTATGCTACTTGGTGTCCGCTTAGTCAAAAAACGACTGTGCCAACCTTGACCGTTGGATTGACATTCAACGTTTGTCGCGTTTCTTCAGTCTCTTCTTCCTCGAGCCGCCAAAGCCAAACCAGCGCCGGGGACCGCTACTCCGCCTCCACGGTGGCTGTGATCTTCCGGGCTCCTGCTCGTTTCCGCCCGAGCCGCACCATCATCGTCCGCCTTGGTTCGCTCGCTTGTGGCTCACCCTCGGTGTTGTCAACATGGTCAACAACCGAGAGGAATAAGGAGATATTTGTACATGGTGAGGATGACGAGAGGGACCAAAGATATGAGTAATTTTGTTTTTTCGGGACGGAGAAGGGTATCAACTGGGTTGTGCGGGACCCGTGGCCCATCTAGCCAGGCTTTTATTTCATATGTTTAGCACATGACCAGCCCAGTTTGTTTTTTTTCCTTTCTGAAAAATGGCTAGCCAGCTATTTTGTTTTTTTTTCAGAATAACCAACATAGGCCTACTTGCTTTTCTACGCCTATACGGGCGGAAATCTTTCAAGGCGAGGAGGGTTGCATTTTGCCCGAAAATGGGCTATAAGTAATAAGAAATGGGCTATAAGTAATAAGAAATGGGCTATAAGTAATAATAAATGGGCATAAAATGAAAAAATACAGCAAACAGGCAATTAGTTCCAAAATACTGTTTTCTTTCGGATTTTCATATTTTAAATTTCATTGTTTTTGTGCGGGTAAAATTTCATTGAATTTAAATTAAGGTATATTTAGATTTAAAATTAATTTATATCGGCTAGAAATTTGGGTTGTATCTTGTTTGGGACAGATTTGGAGGCTGACTTGTGGGTCTACTAGGTTGGCGTGTACTTTGGCTTTGTCAACTTAGTCCACAAATGATTCTAGTAGCGATGACCGTTGGATGTTAATCCAACGGCCATCTTCTTCTTCAATATCGATCTTCTTGCTCCGGCCGCCCAAACCAGCTCCGGCGGGACTGCTGCTCCGCCTCCATGGGTTGTCTTTGCCGCACAGGCCGCACCGCCCCACCCTACTTCATTGCTGGCCGTGCCAATCCTCTGCTCACCCACACCTCTGTTATTTTCCGCGGCGGCAACCGGATCAAGAACCTCGTACTCCCACCGTGCGGCAACCATTGCCGAAGTCTTCCCGGCTCCGTGTCGTTTCCTTCAAGGCCTCGCCGTTGTCCACCGCCATGGTGCTCTCGGCGCGGCCTGGTCAACGTGGTCAGCGAAGCGACATCCATCGCCACGGATATGCGTGCAAAATAATGATTCCTCCACCGACAGCTGGGACCCACCGGAAGGGCCTCGTATTTCACGAAAAAAACGTTCCCCCGCTGACATGTCAGACCCACCAGCTATATCTTCGCACGCAAAGAAGTGCCTCCTTATTACGCATAAAAAAATGAATACCCACCCTGCTAGTTGGGACCCACCATAGTGGGAGGATGACTTGTGGGCCAACTAAGTTGACGGGGATGGAGGGCTTTGTCAACTTAGTCAATATGAATGATTCTAGCTCCAGTGACCGTACGATGTCCATCCAACGGCAGTAGTGCTTCTTCAACCTCTGGTCTTCTTGCTCCAGCCACCCAAAACAGCGTCGGTCGTGCCGCATGCTCCTGCCTCCGTGGCGGTGTCTTGCCGCGGAGGCCTCACCGCCCCTACTATTCCCACCGCTGGCGGGCCTGCGGCGGCGACATCCTCACACCGCAGCCGAACCGGTGAACCCTCAGACTCTCTCCGCGGGCTTCCACCGCGCGTCTTTCCGGCTCTCGTCGTCCCCTTCCTAGGCCTCGCCGTCGTCCACCGCCGTGGTGCTCTCGGTGCGGCCTGGTCAGCGTGGTCAAGCGACTTCCATCGGACGTGATCTGTACATGGAGAGGCCGACAGCTGGGTCCACGCCGCAGCAAGGAAGTGCGTCCTTATTACGCTGAAAATAATGATTTCTCCACGACAGTGGGACCCACGGACGGGCCTTTGTATTTCGCGGAAAAATGTTTCCCGATCGCTGCTGGGACCCACCACTTCATCTTCGTGACGCAAGGAAGTGCGTCTGGGCAAAAAAACAATTTGCCCCCTGACTACTGGGACCCACCAGCTACACCTTCGCGCGCAAGGAAGTGCGCCCGGGTAAAAAAAACAAAATGATTCGCCCCCCTGACTGCTGGGACCCACCAGCTACATCTTCGCAGGCACGGAAGTGCCTGATAGTCGGGACCCACCTAGTCGAAGCGTACGTAGCATTGTCATCCTGGTCGCGAATGTGTACATACATATTGGTCGATGTAGAGGCGCGCACGTGTCGTAGTGTCTAAAGCGCGCACGTAGCATGTACTGCGTCGTCTAGCCGCCGTGGTGCAAGAAAGAAAATACGCCACGTATGTGTACATACGGGCGGGGTCTCGAACGCCTACTCGTGCATACGTAAGGCCAGGGCTCGTGTACATGGTTGGGTCGGAACGGAGAAACAACGTCGTCGTCGTGTTCATGGGGAGGCAATGGAATGCGTTGTGTTCATGGGGAGGCAACGGAATGTGTCGTATTCATCGGGAGGCAACGGAACGCGTGGGAGCCAACCGGCTTGGACGGAACAGGTGATGGAAACGAGGCCTGGCGTACCGCAGAACGGAGGAAACGGACTTGTGTTCGACCGGGCATGTTCAGAACGGGGTCCTATTGATCGGGAGGGGTGTGGCGTACCGCAAAACGGACGAAACAGGCCTCCTACAGTCGAAACGGGGGTCCTGTTGTTCGGGAGGGGTGTGGCGTACCGCAAAACATACAAAACGGACTTGTGTTGGAGTGCTACGGTCGAAACGGGGGTCCTGTTCATCGGGAGGGGTGTGGCGTACCGCAAAACGGGACTCCACGGGATACTGTTCATCTCCACCGTCGACCTCCTCGAGCCTCCACGGGCTACCGTCGACCTCCTCCAGCCTCCACGGGCTCCTGTTCATCCAGCCTCCACCACACGCTACTCCACCGGCTACTGTTCAACCACCCCTCCACCGTCTACTATTCATCCAGCCCTCCACACCACGGGGTCCTATTCAACCACCTCTCCACGGCCACCCCTCCACCGTCTAATGTTCATCCAGCCCTCCACACCACGGGGTCCTATTCATCTAGAGGCAACACCACCGCTCACTGTTCATCCAACCCCCCCCCCCGCAACACTCACTGTTCATCCCAGAGGCAGCATCGATCGGCTTCAGTTAGCAGTAGTAGCGAAGGAATCGCTCGATCGGGTTCGATTATCGACCATCGATCGATCGCTCGGGTTCGAGTACGCGTAACTGCAAAGGCAATCGCTCGGGTTCAGTTAGAGCCCAACGCCTCGCTCGGGTTAAGTTAGAGCCAACGCCTCCCACGTGTACGAGAGAAACGCGCATCGCTCGGCCCCCGACCTCCCACCGTAACCGGCAACTCCCCGAAATTTTCCTCGCCCTCACTTCTACCACGATTTTTTCTGTCATGGACGGCCCAAAGAATGTCATGCAACTGCGTCTCTGGCCCGACCAGGACAAAAAGCCCATTTTCTGTCATGATTTTTTTGTCATAGAAGTAGGAGCCCACCACATCTATGATGATACCGGGTTTTGTCACAATTATCGTCATAGAAGTGTCATATGTATGACAGAAAAAAAATTTGTTCGGCCCAAAATGTCACGGATGTGTCTTTTTTTTGTAGTGGGTCATGTCGCCGCGTGCTACCTTGAATGGGCCCACCATGTCCACCCCCATACGGCAAGTGGCCAAATGAGTGGGTTGGTCTTGAGTGCAGAAGCCGACAGGTGTTGCTTGGAGCTCAATCTTTGGCACCCTTTGCATTTCTTGACCAAGTCCTTGGCGTCGTCCAAACCAGTCGGCCTGAAGAATCCATGGCGGAAAGCTTTGGCAACAAGGGATCTGGAGGCCGCGTGGTGGCCGTACTCGCCTTGGTGGATGTCTTTGAGGATTGCCTTGCCTTTCTATGGCTCTACGCAGCGCAGGAAAACGCTAGTCACGCTGCGAATGACAAGCTCTCTGTTCACTATTGTGTATCCTGCTGTCCGGCGTTGCACCTGCCGGGCCAAGATCTCGTCGGTTGGTAGCTCTCTGCTCACTAGGAAGTTGAGGATGGGTTGCGCCCATGATGGTGCTTCGACCACTGTCATCACAGCCACTGGAATCAGGGCGGTTGGGCTGGGAGGCAGCGGGTTGGAGTCGGCCGCCGCTTGCTACGTCATTGTAGTCCCCGGGCCGACTGCTCACCCCCCAGGCCGGGTTCTGAAGTCCCCGGGCCAGGTGCGACTACTGCAGTCCCCAAGCTGGTTGCTGCAGCCCCCGGGCCGAGTTCTGAAGTCCCTGGACCGGGTGCGACTATTGTAGTCCCCGAGCCGCATGCCGAAGTCCCCGGGCTGACTGCAGCGGTCCTTGAGCCGGATCCGACTGTTCCGGGGATGGCCGACACGAAGAGGGACTCTGATTCCGGCAAAGGCTTGATAGACGGCTTGTGGAGGCACTGGAGGGAGACGCCGGCTGGTATCGCTTGCCGGGTGGAGCCGATTCGTGCCAGGGCATCAGCTTGCGTCGTTGGCGTCCCAGTTGCCAGACGACTGCTGGACCACCAAGTCTGAGTCGCCGTAGCACAGCACTCCGTGGATACCAATCTCTTTGGCTAGTCGGAGCCCGTGGATGAGTGCCTCGTACTCGGCCACGTTGTTGGAGGTGGGAAAGTGAATTTGCAACGTGTAATTGAGCTTGTCGCCCTTGGGAGAGGTGAGGACGATGCTGGCTCTCAGACCGGTGCACATCTTTGAGCCATCAAAGTGCATCCGCCAATGGGTAGAATCCGGTGTTGGCAGCAGGTATTGGGTCTCGGCCCAGTCAACGAGGAAGTCGGCCAACGCTTGGGACTTTATGGCAGTGCGAGGCTGGTAGAGGATGGTGTGAGGAGCCAGCTCGATGGCCCACTTCGCCACCCGGCCCGATGCATCTCTATTGCCGATGATCTCAGCAAGCGGGGGGGTGCAGACAACCGTGATGAAGTGCTCTTGAAAGTACTGCTTGAGTTTCTTGGCAGCAAAGTACACGCCATAACACATCTTCTGGTAGTGGGGGTAATTCTGCTTGGAGGCCGACAACACTTCACTCAGGTAGTAGACGGGCCTCTGGACCGGCTGTGCCTTGCTGTCTTCTGGGCGCTCGACCACGATGACAGTGCTGACCGCCAGGCTAGTGGCGGCGATGAGGAACATGGGCTCCTTAGCAGCCGGGGCCGCCAGGACAGGCAGCGTAGTCAGGATCTTCTTGAGTTGGAGGAAGGCCTCATCCGCCTTGTCGTTCCACTCGAAGTGAGTGGTTTTCTTCATTAGCTGGTACAAGGGGAGAGCCTTCTCTCCCAGCCGACTGATGATGCAGCTGATGGATGCCAAGCACCCGGTGAACTTCTGGATGTCTCGCAGTCGGGTGGGCCTCTCCATCCGCTCAATGGCCTTGATCTTCACAGGGTTGCACTCGATGTCATGTTCTGAGACAAGGAAACCAAGGAGCTGGCCGGCTGGGACTCCGTAGACACAGTTCTCTGGGTCGAGCCTGATCTGAAAATGGCGCAAATTATCAAAGGTCTCCTTGAGATCTTCCAGGAGGGTGTCGCGCTTCTTCGTCTTCACCACAATATCGTCTACATAGACGTGGGCATTTCTGCCAAGTTGCTTGAGGAGGCAATTCTGCATGCAACGCTGAAACGTGGCACCGGTATTCCTCAAGCCGAATGTCATGGTCAGGTAACAGAAGGCTCCGAATGGTCTGATGAAGGCGGTCTTCAGCCGATCGGCCGGGTTCAGCTTGATCTGGTGGTAACCAGAGTAGGCATCCAAAAAACTCAACAGCTCGCATCCGGCTGTGTCACTTGGTCTATCTGAGGCAGAGCAAACAGATCTTTGGGGCAGGCTTTGTTGAGGCTGGTGTAATCAATGCACATGCACCACTTGTTGTTCTTCTTCAGTACAAGGACCGGGTTGGAAAGCCACTCTAGAAAGAACACTTCCATGATAAAGCCGGTTGCGAGAAGCCGGGAGATCCCGTCACCAACAATTCTTCTCTTCTCTTATAACAGGCGACGGAGGGGTTGCTTGACTGGTTTTGCATCTGATCTGACATGTAGCTTGTGCTCGGCGAAATCCGTCGGAACACCCGGCATGTCTTTGGGTGACCATGAGAAGATGTCCCGATTCTCACTGAGGAAATAGACGAGTTCACTTTCCTATTTTCTATCGAGGTTGGTTCCCACAATAGCGTGCCTCTCCGGGTGCTCCAGGTCTAAGCGTATCTTCTTGGTCTCTTTGGTCGGCTGGAAGGAACCCTGGGTCTCCGACTCCTTGGGGTCTGGTGACAGGTCCGGCTGCCAATTGACCATGGCCACAACCCGGTCAAGGAGCCGCTTCTTAGCAGCAATCACAAGGGACTCAGCCAGCCGGCTGCTGGCAGCAGCACATGCGGCCGACTTCTTGTAGTCGCCGGCTATGGTGATGATGCCCATGGTACCCGGCATCTTCATCTTGCGGAAGGCATAGTGCGGCACCGCCATGAACATGGCTAGGGCAGGTCAGCCTAGGAGCACGTGGTAGGGGCTCTCCAGGTCAACCACCTTGAACCAGATTGGCTCATGGCGGAAGTAATCTTTGTCTCCGTAGAGGGCGTCTATCTTGATCTTGCCGATTGGGGAGCAGGAAAGGCCGGTTACAATGCCGTGGAAGACAGTCCGATTGGGCTGGAGCTGCTTGTCCTTGATGCACAGCTTCTCCAAGGTGTCGCGGTAGAGGATGTTGATGCTGCTACCGCCGTCTATCAGTACTCGGGAGAAGTGACAGGATCGCCTCTCCTTTGAAAAGGTAGCATCCAACACCATGGCATAGGAACCCAGAGAAGGCATCACCTCCGGGTGGTCAGCACATCTCCAGCTGATGGGCCTCTCGGACCAGTGCAGGAACTCGGGGACTTCAGAGGCAACAGCATTCACCTCACGGTGCTGCTGATGCCAGCTGTGCCTGATGTCAGCCACGCTGGTGAAGATGACATAGGCTCCGTGCTCTTCGGGGAATTCATCTTGGATTGCGCCGACCGGGCGGACCGCCGGCTGCTGAGGAGGCAGAGTCGTTGGGCCGGCAGGTGGAGGCGGCAGTCCCATGCCTTGGCGATGCGGGTGAGCTAGTGGCACTTCCGGGTGATGTGGTTGGACGGCTTCGCGCCGCTGTCGAACTTGGAGGGAGCATCAATGGTTTTCTCGAAGGATAAGGTGGGCAACCAAGCAGGCTTGCCGCCCTTTTGACGCTTGGGGCCGGGCAGCCCCTCTGGTGGCTGATCTTCAATTGTTGCCACCTGCCAGCTGGTGGAAGCCAGCTGGGGGCCCTTGCGCTTGTTGTTGTTCGATTGTTGGCGCCGACTGGAATCACCAGCCGACGTGTGAGGAGGCAGAGGAAGCACCTTCTCGGACGCGTCCACCCGGAGCTCCAACTTCATGGAGGAGTCGACGGTGGTGTACTTGTCTACTACGACCAGTAGCTCGTCAAGTGTGGCCGGCTCGTTGCAGAGGAGTCGGTGCTTGAGTAGGGTGCCCTCTCGGCACCCGGCAGTGAAGTACTCTATGGCTTGCACCTCGTGCACCCCTTCGCAAGAGTTGCGCAGTTCAGCCCACCGCGTCAAGTAGTCGCGGGTGGACCTGGTCAGGCCTTGGATGCACAGGGAGATCTGGCGGGGCTTGGGAGGCTGCTTGTCGGTGCTGGTGAAGTTGTGGATGAAGGCGTCGGCGAAATCTAGCCAGCTGTTGATGCTGTGAGGTTTTAAGCTGTTCAGCCATGTCCGGGTCGTGCCCTGGAGCATGAGTGGAACGTACTTCACGGCAACGCGCTTGTTGTTGTTTGCTATGTTGACGGTCGTGGAGTAGTCCACTAGCCAACCCTCTCGAGCCATTGTACTTGGGTGTATTTCGAGGGAGCGAGAACCCTTTGGGAAAGGGCTCGTCGCGAATGCGGGGACTGAAACAGGCCGGACCGATTGCATCTTCTTATTCTAACGCCAGGGATCGAGCCAGTCGGTCGATCCGGTGGCGGTCTACTAATCTTGGACGTGATGCCTATATAATGATCATTGCCTGGATATCGTCATAATTATTTGAAGTTCTATCAATTGCCCAACAGTAATTTTTTCACCCACCGTTTGCTATTTTTCTCAAGAGAGCCACTAGTGAAACCTACAGCCCCCGGGTCTTATTTCTCATATATTTTCCTTTGTGATCTACTTTTTCCTTCCATTTATTTTTAGATCTATTAAACCAAAAATCCAAACATACTTTGCTGCACTTTATTTTATTTGTGATCTATTATTTCAATCTATTATAATTTACTCCCGTTCACGCACCATTTCTGGCGCCGTTACCCGAAAGGGATTGACAACCCCTTTAACATGTCGGGTTGCGAGGTGTTCTTATTTTTGTGCAGGGGCTGTTTACGTTGTGTTGCTTGGTTCTCCTACTGGTTCGATAACCTTGGTTTTATTTCTGAGGGAAATACCTACCGCCGTTGTGCTGCATCATCCCTTCCTCTTTGGGCAAATACAGACGTAGCTTCAATCGGCATCAGGCCGCCTGCTAGGAGTTGGCCCGCCCTCATTGCCGCCTACTTGGGGTTCACCACCTGCTGGTGGCTCGCGGACAGGTAGGGCCTGCTGCCTGCGGGCCGTACCGACCACCCGTCGTGGGAACGTGGCTCCTTCTGACTTCGGTGATGTCACGGGCCGTGTGGCTACAGTGCCGCGTCAGGCGAGGGGTGTCCGCTTGGTACACCGCACTGTGGCCACGCTCCGCCCTAGATTAGGGGGTGGCAGGTCGCACTGTAGCCATGCCCCGTCTCGTCGCGGTTATGTGGGTGCAAACCTTGCAGGGACGAGGGGACGCCTATTAGGAGTCGGCTCCCTCGTGGCCGCCTTCTGGTGTCTTGCCGTCTTCTAGCAGATGTCCTCCTAGACCAGCCGGCCCAAGAAACCGGTCGTTCGTCCAGGGGTGTGAGGGGCGCAGCTAGCCGCGATGTCTTGAAATACCATAGGGGGCCGATGAGGCTACCCGTGGTCATTGTCTCCGATAGGTGGGCGGCGGGAGGCCGGATCCGCCCACACTAGGGCAACGACGAAGGGATCGTAGGACCTCCCCTGCCGGTGCTCGGCCAGAGATAACGGTGCGGCCGGTAGTGGGTCTCCTCCCTTGCTGTCGACGACGGCCTAAACGCTGCCCCTCCTCCCCTTCACCGGCGGAGGGGGATACGTCCGGATATGTAACTAGCGGTGAGGATAGAAAGACAGTGTTATGAATGCTATCTTGTTTAGATCTGGAGAGGATGAGAGTGTGTGAATAGAGCAACCCTAGCAAGCAAGCGCGGAGGCTCCGGCCAATATATATACGTAGTGGGGTAGTTTTCCTTTTTCACTCCATCAAAACAATCTTTCAAAATTGTGTACGTGTCACGTCGTCATTTTTTTTAGTTGTTGATTTTTTTTGAGATAGCTACCCGCTTATTCCAAGTGGTGTTACGGTGTGCCAGATTGCACCCTCCATTAAATGAACAACCACCGCCTCGTAAAATTTGTGAACAAGCCCACGGCTAAAATTAGCGGAAACGTGGGCTGCCCCAACATTCATTATTATTTATATTTTCTATGTGGGAGTATCCTCAAAACAAAATGTCAGAGTAGAATATTTATTGGGCCCCTTTGTAATTGGTGCTAAATTTTGACCAAAGATTTAAATGGAAAAATGTTAGTGAATGTTAACAAAAATTATACTCCCTCCGTCCAGGTGTATAGGTCATCTTAGATTGTGCACTTCGACCAAGGCGCGGGGTGGGGGGGAGATAACATAATGTTTTGTGTTAATTAATAGCATTGCATGCAATGAACTAACCACTGTTTGTCATTTTTGGTAGTCTCAAGTCATTAGTAGCATGCGCGACCCACATCTCTTATTGGTTGATATGTCTCGAAACAAGAAACTAGATGGGAGTTAATGTATCGTGCCTAAGTGTTTTGAGATTTTTTGATTTCCGTAAGGTGACTTATACACCTATACGGAGGGAGTATCGTTTGATTCGTATTTGAACATAGTTTTCAATGATGTAATTTTTTGTGACATGCATGAACATTTGGTTAGTTAAATTTATAGTCAAAATTTGGCCAGGTGCAATCAGCACATGCAAGTAACAAAAGGAAAGTCACGGCACGCATGCATGCGTTGTAATTAATGCATCGGTAAACGCAAATTATTGAAATATATCGTGTGTAGTGCTTTGATGTGTCGCGTTAACTCGTACAACAACGAGAAGTTTGATTACTACGACGCCCTCTCCCTCGCGGACTGAGCTCATGTGCCTTAACTGCACCTGCCTTTGGCTGTATGACAGGTGGGCGACCCACCTGTTGGGCCCACCTTTCGTACACGCAAAGGCAGGAGTAGTAAGTCAATGAAGTTGCGTCGCCCCCTCGCCCATGAGCATGGTGGCTGGCAGGACTAGGAGAAGCTTTTGCTACAGGCTCTCCCTCCCGCACACGATGGACATGCAGCAGTTCATTCCGTATCAGATGGCCAGAAGCATACTGTAGTACTCCACTGCAGTAGTACTCCATCATTGTTCGACTTCCCGAAGGGGCGAAGAGCCAAGCACAGCCCGGACGCTCGTGTGGCAGTTTGATGTGTAGAGTAGTCTAGGATAGCGTGTACCATGCCTCTACACTACTAAAAAAACGACTATAGCTAATATGGACATTAATGGCGCACCATGTATGTGGTGCGCCACTGCTATATAGCGATGGCGCACTGATATAAATACGCCATTATTGGTTACATTAATAATAAGCGCACCGGTGTGTGGTGCGCCATTACTAGTTTTGAAAACAATAAAAAAATTGTTAGCGATGTGGCGCGCAAATGATAGTGCGCCATTACTAAGTTGACATAGTAATGGCGCACCTTCACAAAGTGCGCCATTACTATGTGTATGACTGGGTCAAACCTTGGTCAAACTTAGTAATGGCGCACTTTGCATAGGTGCGCCATTACTATGTTGAACTTAGTAATGGCGCACCTATACAAAGTGCGTCATTACAAACTTTGACCAAGGTTTGACCAAGTCATACACAGAGTAATGGCGCACTTTGTGAAGGTGCGCCATTACTAAATGCACCCCCCTTGGACCGCCTTTTTAGTTTTAGAAAAAATAAAAGAAAATGATGGAAATGTCAAAAAAATAAAATAAAATCAGTTTCCCATGTGATATGTTGTCTAGTTGTCGGGAAAATTTTCAAATATGAATTTCGACTTTATTTGCAAAATCTCTCTGGAATTTAGTAAAATGGGCATAACTTTTGCATACGAACTCGGATTAAAAAGTTTTTTTATATGAAATATCATCTACTCGAAAAGTTACATCCAAATTCAACCGAGGGAACCCCGTTGAACATTCTTAGAATCAAACCTAACAGAATAAAAGATACGGGGCATTTAAGATCTAGAGGGGGGAAATGGAAAAAAATTCAAACTTGGCGCACCATTTGCTAGGTGCGCCACTAGTAAAAGAAAAAAATTGGTTTCGATTTTTTTTGGACAAAATGTTGAAAATATGATACGTAATATGATCGGGAAGTTTGAAATATTTTTTCAAAATTCATCACACTCATGAACATGAACAAAGTCCTAGACATCAATAAGGTTTAATAGGATTGATATGATTGATATATCAACAAGTGCCTGTTAAGTGAGCTGGTCCTGGGGTTGGATAGAACTGTGAAGTTAAGCGTGCTTGGGCTGGAGTAGTGTGAGGATGGGTGACCTTCCGGGAAGTTTGACCACGGAGTGCGATTTGACTTGAGATTAAGCATATTGACCCGAGATTAAGCCATAGTGACCCGAGATTAAGAAAAAAACAAAAAAAAAATCTGAAATAAAAAATTGAAAAAATATTTTCTGAAAAAAATTGAAAAATTTTTGTTAGTAATGGCGCACCAGATATGTGGTGCACCATTACTAAGTCAGATAGTAATGGCGCACTGTTGGACATAGTAATGGCGCACTACCAGGTGCGCCACTATTATCTAGTGCACCTATAGTGCGCCATTAATGAAAAAAATAGGTGCGCCACTAACAGGCCTTTTTCTAGTAGTGCTAAGCTTAAAATCGTTGGGGTCGGCTCCATGCTATCCCTCCCGCACGCTGTGGACGGACATGCAACAGTGGATTCGATATTGTAGAAGTACTTAGTAGTAACATCATTGTTTGTCTTCTCGAAGAGGCAAAGAGCCATGCGCACCCCGAACGTGGCAGTTGTGAACGCTCGCGTGGCAGTCTTTGTGTAGCGGTGGGGCGTGGTGCGGAGCCTTGGGGTGTGTTTGGTAGGGTGTATGAAGGGTGCATGAGCCCAAGAGTTCCCTTCTCGACCCACTTCTGGGTGTTTGGTGGAGTGTATGAAGGATGCATGAGTCCACACTAGCTTAGCACAAATACACTAGGAGCATGCATGAAGAGGGGTGTTGAGTTGAGCATGCACGAGGAGGGAACAACTATCCTGAGATAAGAATGCAACCAGCACGCATATAACCAGGCTCTTGCATGAGACAAAATTGCTTTTGTGAGCCCACTATTTTAGTATATTGCTAGTATAGCCCTGTAAACCGGAAAGGAGTATTTGCCTTTCTAGAGATTTCAACAAGTGACTAGACTACACCCTAAATGAGTAGTAGTACATATAGAGCAAAATGAGTGAATCTACACCGTAAATAAATACGTAGTTCTCTCGTTCTCCTCTCCGCCTTGGTCGGGGTGCACAATATTGAGTACTCCTGTATGACTAGCCGCTCTATCTACATGCGGGACATCAAAGCATCCAGGCCCGCATGCTATCCACCAAATCACAGCGAGGTGCTACAGTCGAGACTCACCGGTCACCCCGGTGTGGCCGTCATGACTCGCCATATCACAAAACCCACACCTTTACCAGTAGTGGTAAAGTGGCCTCGAAGTTGGACTGGACGAAGCAACCATCATTTCACTGGAACGCTCGTTGAAGCCCTTTCTCCCCTTTATTGAAGAAAACCTCACTCCAGGCTACTCACTTCTACCATTTTTCTTCTGTACCAACGAAGGAAAGGTGGGAGAATCAGTGATGCTACTATATTTTCATTCCAAGAATCTTCTTTTTGTGAAGCATCGACCGATTCTCACAACCTATTATTTTCCCGTTTTCATTGCGATTGTGGTTTCCTTTTGATTGCTTTTTGTTTGTCAGTTCATTGATGGATCCTGGAGCACTAGGCAAAGAGTTGCCGGCGGACAACCCTTCGGAGACAGCGATCTCCAGGAAGCGAGCACCGACCAACGAGTTGACCATGTTAACGGGCCAACCCATGGAGACGAAGAACTCCAAGAAAAAAGCACTGGCCAAAGAGTTGACGACGTTGGCGGACGAACTCCTCAAAGGAAGCTGGAAGAACAGCAAGGGCCCCACCGTTCCGACCCCAAAAACTCTAATGGCCACCTATGCGAGGCTCAAGGCCGAGTTTGAGGAGATAGTCGCCGTTGAGAAGCAGTATTCCCCTGGCAAGGTGATGGCTGATACGTCTCCAACGTATCTATAATTTTTTATTGCTCCATGCTATATTATCTTTTGTTTTGGACATTATTGGGCTTTATTATTCACTTTTATATTATTTTTTGGACTAACCTATTAACCGGAGGCCCAGCCCAGAATTGTTGTTTTATGCCTATTTTAGAGTTTCGCAGAAAAAGAATATCAAACGGAGTCCAAACGGAATGAAACCTTCGGGAACGTGATTTTCGGAACGAACGTGATCCATAGGACTTGGACCCTACAACAAGAAATCAACCAGGAGGGCACGAGGTAGGGGGCACGCCTACCCCCCCACGCGCGCCCTCCACCCTCGTGGGCCCCCTGTTGCTCCACCAACGTACTCCTTCCTCCTATATATACCTATGTACCCCCAAACGATCAGATACGGAGCCAAAAACCTAATTCCACCGCCGCAACCTTCTATACCCGCGAGATCCCATCTTGGGGCCTGTTCCGGAGCTCCGCCGTAAGGGGCATCGATCACGGAGGGCTTCTACATCAACACCACAGCCTCTCGGATGAAGTGTGAGTAGTTTACCTCAGACCTTCGGGTCCATAGTTATTAGCTAGATGGCTTCTTCTCTCTTTTTGGATCTCAATACAATGTTCTCCCCCTCTCTCGTGGAGATCTATTCGATGTAATCTTCTTTTGCGGTGTGTTTGTTGAGACCGATGAATTGTGGGTTTATGATCAAGTTTATCTATGAACAATATTTGAATCTTCTCTGAATTCTTTTATGTATGATTGGTTATCTTTGCAAGTCTCTTTGAATTATCGGTTTGATTTGGCCTACTATATTGATCTTTCTTGCAATGGGAGAAGTGCTTAGCTTTGGGTTCAATCTTGCGGTGTCCTTTCCCAGTGACAGCAGGGGCATAAAGGCACGTATTGTATTGTTGGCATCGAGGATAACAAGATGGGGTTTTTATCATATTGCATGAATTTATCCCTCTACATCATGTCATCTTGCTTAAGGCGTTACTCTGTTCTTATGAACTTAATACTCTAGATGCATGCTAGATAGCGATCGATATGTGGAGTAATAGTAGTAGATGCAGGCAGGAGTCGGTCTACTTGTCTCGGACGTGATGCCTATATACATGATCATACCTAGATATTATCATAACTATGCTCAATTTTGTCAATTACTCAATAGTAATTTGTTCACCCACCGTAAAATACTTATGCTCCCGACAGAAGCCACTAGTGAAACCTATGGCCCCCGGATCTATCTTCCATCATATTAATCTTCCAACACTTACTTATTTCCGTTGCCTTTTATTTTACATTGTATCTTTATCATAGAAATACCAAAAATATTATCTTATCATATCTATCAGATCTCACTCTCGTAAGTGACCGTGTAGGGATTGACAACCCCTTATCGCGTTGATTGCAAGGATTTATTTGTTTTGTGTAGGTGCGAGGAACTCGCGTGTAGCCTCCTACTGGATTGATACCTTGGTTCTCAAAAACTGAGGGAAATACTTACGCTACTTTACTGCATCACCCTTTCCTCTTCAAGGGAAAACCAACGCAGTGCTCAAGAGGTAGCAAGATGGATTTCTGGTGCCGTTGCCAGGGAGATTCGCGCCAAGTCAAGTCAAGATTTTTTTTCCCGTCAACAAGCCATTTCTGGCGCCGTTGCCGGGGAGGTCTACGCAAAATTCAACATACCAAGTACCCATCACAAACCCTTATCTCCCGCATTACATTATTTGCCATTTGCCTCTCGTTTTCCTCTCCCCCACTTCACCCTTGCCGTTTTATTCGCCCTCTCTTATGTGTTTGCCTCTTTTTGCTCGCCTTTCTTTCACCATGTCTGAACCTGGGGAGGTTATCGCTAATGAAGGCAATAATAACAACTTGGCAAATTTTTATGCTTTCGATGATCCTCTTGAGGAACCTACTATCTTTCACACCAAAAAGTTTTGAGTCGGTAGTGGCCATATTATTTGGAAAGGAGTTATTCAAGATTTCTTTACTTGTGCCGGTGCTTTGCCCATTATGGGTGTCTCTATTCTTCATAAAACCAGTAGCCTCGCGGATGCAATATCTTTGCTTGTAGTTGAACTTGAAAGGCAATTTCTTCATATGTGTCGGGTGGTAGGTGCGACATATGCCAACGGGTGGCTTATCATTGTGGGAGCCAATAAGACATCGCCGGTGCCTGGAAACAGGATGAGGCGAAGACATGCACGCCGGTGGATCTTACCCAGCTTCGGAGCTCTCCGGAGAGATAATACTCCTACTGCTACTCTGTGGGGTCTCCGCATGATCACTAGATCAACAAGTGGCTACAAGGGGCTCCTTGAGCTGTTCGGCGAGAGGAAGAAGAAGGGCAAGGTTGGCTCTCTCCTCCCCTCAATATAGTGTCTAGAACTCTAAGAGAACAACCCTTTGCATGCGTGCCCTGGGGGGTTTATATAGGCCTACCCCCCAGGGGTACAATGGTAACCCGGCTGGGCGTGGGCCCTAGCCGTCAGTGTCTATGTTCGCCGGCTTCTTCGCCGGCCGGCCAGAACCCGCCGGTGGTGGGTCCTGCCGCTGCCGCCTCTCTGGCTGACAAGCAGGTCCCACCGCTTGGGGGTCTTGTCGGGGACTGGTTACTATTGCCTTACCCTTGATGACGAGGGCTTTGTCAAGGTAAGCATGGATACAGTGCCGCCGCCTGGCGGGGTCTCACTGTAGCCTTACCTCGTCTTGTCTCCTTAATGGCGCCTCCTTGAGGGAGGGAGCAAGCCGGTGTGAAACCAGCCACATCCCGGGCCGACTAGGGAGAGGCCGCCTCAGGCGTCTCTCGTGAAGGGCCCGCCGCTGGGCGTCTTGACGACTTTGTCGTGGGTGACGTCATGGTCAACATGGCGACAGTGTCGCGCCAGACGGGTGATGGCTGCCCCGTATGGCGCACTGTGGCCATGCATGCTCCGGGATTCGGGGGTGGTAGGCTTCACTGTAGCCACGCCCCGTCTCATCGCCGTTATGTGGGTGTAGAGTTTGAGGGTACGATCTTGGCCACCTACTGGGGGGCGGCTTCTTGGAGTCGGCCTTCTCGTGGCCGGCTTCTTGGAGTCGGCCCTCTCGTAGCTTTCTTCATGAGGGTTTTAGGGCCGGGCCGCCTCCCGGTAGTCGGCCTGAGAGACAGCCGGCCAGGGGTAGGCGGCCCTACGCCTAGGGTGCTTGAAGGCTCGATCGGCCTGTAAATTTTCTGAAGAGCCAGGGGGAGCCGGCTAGACTACCCGTGGTCATTTACTTCGACAGTAGTCCCCGAAGCTGGTTGGGCTTCGAGGCTGAAGGGAGGACGAGAAGCTCAATCAGCTTCCTATCTCGAGGAGCCGGCAGCTAGGAGCCGGCTTTGATTAGGTGTGCCGTCTTTGGGAGGCTTTGAAGTCTGAAGGCGGGAGCCAGCTGGCGCGCCAGCCAGGCTGCGGGCTGACCGCTTGCCGCCTGCGCGCCACATGGCACCCTTCGGCTGGAAGGGCCTGCCAGCCCATGCGCGCAACGGGACGTCGCCGCAGACCGGGGCCCGTCACTCCCTGGCCTCGGCCCAAGTGTGGATCTTCTGTGGCCCGAGCGGGCCGCTCGCCTTCCGACCGCAGTTTTTGCACGCCGTTAAGGCGCGATAATTGCGGGGCGTGGGGGAGTGGGCGATTAATCCCGTCCCCCCCCGCCTCGCCTCCTCGGCTTTGCCGCACGAGGCTATAAGTAGGGGGAGGAGGGGGAGCGGCAGACGCTCGCACGCTCGCCCTCGCTCCGCCATTTTCTTCCTCTTCTCTCCTCTCCGTCGCCGCAGCTCCTCGCCTCCGTGCTGCCCTTCCGCCAATCTTCTTGGTGCATCGTAGCTTCGCCGCAGCTGAATCGCGCGCCCTCCGCCGCAGCGCTTTTGCCGCCGCCTCTCCATCCTTATGGCGTTGTCCAGCTCCTGGTATGGCTCCAATGTCCACGAGGACCACGTCGATTTCCTCCACAAGACGTGGCGGTTGCCGGGCACGGATTATGTGCGGGTCCGTCTCGCGCCGGAGAAGGAGATCTCGCCCGCGCCAGAGGAGGACGAGCGGGTAATCTTTCGCTCGCACTGCCTGCGCGGCGTCAGCCTGCCGGCGAGCGAATTCTTCCGCGCCTTTCTTGAGTTCTACCATCTCCAGCCGCACCACCTTACTTCAAACACGGTGATGCTGCTGTCGGCCTTCATCACTCTGTGTGAAGGCTTCCTTGGCGTCCTCCCCACCCTCTAACTCTGGGGGGGAATTCTTCCAGTCCAAGCTCGGCATCGTCGTCGCGGGTGTGCCCGCCCCATGCGGTGCCTTCATCGCCGTGCGAAGATCGAGCGGCGACAATCCGTTTCCGCCCATCACGTTGATCAAGTCGGTGAAGCTCTGGCAAAAATCTTACTTCTACGTGAAGAACGTCGCTCCGCAAGGCGACTTCGTCAATCTGCCGGCTTACATAGCGGGCCCGCCTGCTGGGAGGCGGCCTTGATGGTCCTACCGAGCCATGTCGCTGTCTCTGGCTGGGGCTGCCGCTGTCGCACGGCTCCGGGTGATGGTCCAATCGGAAGGCCTGACCGGGGCCGACCTGATATCCGCCTTTGTGGAGCGCCGGGTGCTCCCACTCCAAGGCCGCCCTCACATGATTTGCCAGATAAGCGGTCGTTTCGGCCCAAGTCGGCTAAGCACCAAGGAGATGCCTCATGACGAGGTATCTTACATGGTGAATTATATCGCCAACTGCAAGCTCACCGAGGAGTGGCGGTTCGGCAAGGAGCCGTACTCTCACGCCAATCCTCCGCATTCGGTAAGCCTCCGTTCTTTTCTTCTTCTCTTGTTGCCGAGTTCATAATGGCCGACTCTTGATCAGTCAGCTTGTTTTTAGCAGAGTCCCCTCCTTCAACCGGTGGCTGGAGCCGCGGGGTGGAGCGTCGGTTCGTCCCCGACCAGCCGACCACTCCTCCACCCAGCACTGCCATCTCCACCAACCTGCCCGACTCGCCTGTTGCTCCCTTGGCCTGATCCGCCGTCTTTGCTTTCCTGCTCGTTACTCTTTGAACAATTTTTATTAAATTTGCGCAGTTCCACCCACTGAGGGTGTATTCAAACTATGTTGAATGCTGGCGTTTCGAAGGCCTTTTGTGTAAATATAATCATGCATGTGCTTGGCTTCCGTTCATATTTGCTTTTCATCCTTTTGGTTGTTTCCGTTGCCGCCCTCCCTTGGTCGCCGCCTTCCCAGCCGGACAGCTGCTCTGCAGTCTGTGGCTGGGAAAAACAACCGTTTGGGAAGACAAGTACTCGAGCTTTCTTAGATTGTAGCAAGGTGAACGGGAAGCCAGCCAGCTGGCTGCTCTGACAGCCGGTCGGCGGGGTGGGAGGCCGGCTTGTGTTATATAAGTTCGTTAGTCCTTGGCCGTTTTTCATGTGGGAATCCTTTCCTGCCTTTGGCTCTTGCCAGCCGGACAGTCGATTCTTCGAGCTGCGACTTTCGACAAGAGAGGGCTTGGGTGTCGGCACACTACTTGTCTGACTGCAGGTAGAACTTGGATATAACTCAAGGCGGCAAGTCCCCGGGCCGACTGGTCGAACCCGGTGCCGGACAAGAAAACAAATGTAGTAACATAATCATAGGCATGATACTCGTCATTCATAGATAAAAGAGGGTAGTCCCCGAGTGTTCCTCGGGGGGCCCGTTGTCTCGTACTTAATACAAAAGGTAGCGTGGTACATACTGCATTTTAACTGTAAAATCTTCGGAGGAGATTGGCGTTCCATGGTCGTTCTGACTCCTTGCCGGAATCATCTCTCTTGCGTGCCTTTAGCTTCTGCGCGTCTATCAGGTAGTAGGAGTCGTTGCCTAAGGCCTTGCTGATGACGAAGGGGCCTTCCCAAGGGGCCGAGAGCTTGTGCTGTACGGCTGTTCGCTGGATCAGCCGGAGCACAAGATCACCCTCTTGGAAGGATCTTGGCTTGACCTTCCGACTGTGGTAGCGGCGTAAACCTTGCTGGAAGATGGCGGACCGGCTGAGGGCTAACAGCCGGCTTTCTTCCAGCAGGTCGACGCCGTCTTCTCGTGCTTCCTTGGCCTACGCCTCCGTGTACATGGTGACCCGAGCTGAGTCGAACTCAATGTCAGTTGGGATGACAGCCTCGGCACCATATACAAGGAAGAAAGGGGTGAAGCCGGTTGACTTGTCGGGGTAGTGCGCAAACTCCAGAGGACGGCCGGCAGCTCGTCGAGCCAACAGCCGGCCAAACTCTCCAGTGGCACGACCAATCGGGGCTTGATGCCGGAGAGGATGAGGCCGTTTGCTCGCTCGACTTGGCCGTTTGGCTGCGGGCGAACAGCGGGCGCTAGGTCGATCGGATGCCCTGTGTCGCGCAGAAACGTGCCAGTGCTCCCTTGGCAAAATTCGTGCCATTGTCGGTGATGATGCTATGTGGTACGCCGTACCGGGTTGTAATATCTGCGATGAATGTCACGGCAGTCGGCCCATTGAGTTTCTTGATCGGCTTCGCTTCAATCCACTTGGTAAATTTGTCCACGGCGACGAGCAGATGTGTCATGCCGCCACGCACCGTCTTGAATGGGCCCACTATGTCCAGTCCCCAGACGGCAAAAGGCCAGGTGAGGGGGATGGTCTTGAGTGCAGAAGCCGGCAGGTGTTGCTTGGAGCTGAAGACATGGCACCCTTTCAGTGTTTGACTAACTCCTTGGCGTCATCCAAAGCAGTCGGCCAGAAGAATCCATGGCAGAAAGCTTTGGCGAGAGTGATCTTGAGGCCGCGTGGTGGCGCGATTCATATGGTGAATGTCCTTGAGGATTACTATGCCCTTCTCGGCTCGCGCGCGGCTGGAAGACTCGGTGGCGCTGCGCCTAACGAGCTCTCGGTTTATTATCGTGTATGCTCCGGCTCGGCGTTGGACTTGCCTTGCCGAGATTTCGTCAGTCGGCAGCTCTCTGTTTACCAAGAAGTTGAGGATGGGCTGGGCCCATGATGGAGTTGTGACTTCTTCTATTGCCAATACGGCTACTACGACCAGGGCGGGTGGGCTGAGTGGTGAAGAGTTGGAGTCGGCCACAGCCTGTTGTGTCGATGCAGTCCCCGGGCCGGGTGCGACTAAGACAGTCCCCGGGCCGCCTGTCGAAGTCCCCGAGCCGCCTGCTCGGTTCCCCAAGTCGGACCCGACTGCGTCGGGGTAAGGCGGTACGAAGATGGAATCAGATTCGGGAGATGGCTTGACAGACGGCTTGAGGAGGCGTTGGAGAGAGACGCCAGTTGGTATAGCTTGTCAGGTGGAGCCTATTCGTGCCAGGGCAATTGCTTGCTCGTTGTCGGCCCGTGGCACGTGGAGGAACTCGCATCCTTCAAAATATCCTCTGATTTGCTGAACGAGGAATCGGTAGTTCGCCATGTTTGCGTCCTTGGCGTCCCAGTCGCCAGATGATTGCTGGACTACCAAATCCGAGTCACCATAGCACAGGATCCGGCGGATGCCGAGTTCTTTGGCTAGCCGGAGCCCGTGTATGAGCGCCTCGTACTCGGCCACATTGTTGGAGGCGGCAAAATGAATTTGCAATGTGTATATGAGCTTGTCGCCTTTTGGAGAGGTGAGGACGATGTCGGCTCCCAAGCCGGTGCGCATCTTGGACCCATCGAAGTGCATCCGCCAATGAGTGGAGTCGGGGGCCGGCGGCAGGTACTGGGTCTCGGCCCAGTCGACAAGGAAGTCGGCCAATGCCTGGGACTTGATGGCAGTGCGAGGCTGGTAGAAGATTGTGTAAGGAGCTAGCGCAATGGCCCATTTTGCCACCCGGCCGGATGCATCCCGGCTGCCCATGATCTCGGCGAGCGGGGCAGTACATACGACCGTGATGGGGTGCTCTTGAATAGGGCTTGAGCTTCTTGGCGATGAAGTACACACCATAGCACATCTTCTGGTAGTGCGGGTAGTTACGCCGAGGTGGACGATGCCGCTCAAGTAATACACCGCCTTTGGACTAGCTGAGCTCGGCCTTCTTACGGGCTTTGAACCACGATAGCGGTCTTGACCACCGGCTAGTAGCGGCAATGTAAAGGAGCATGGGCTCTTTCTTAGTCGGTGCCGCCAAGGCAAAGCGTGGCGACATCTTCTTTAGCTCGTGGAAAGCTTTGGTGCTTGGTCGTTCCACTCAAAGTGAGTGGACTTCTTCATGAGTCGGTAGAGGGGAGAGCTTTCTCCGAGCCGGTGATGAAGCGATTCGGGGAGGCGGGCATCCGATAAACTTTTGGACGTCTCGTAGCTTGGTAGGAATCTCCATTCTCTCTATGTCCTTGATCTTCTTTGGGTTGCATTCGATGCAGCGTTAGGAGACCGGAAGCCTAGAAGCTGGCGGTGGTACTCGAACACGCATTTCTCGGGTTGAGCTTGATCTGAAACCGCGCAAGTTTTCAAATGTCTCTTTGAGGTCTTCCAGCAAGGTGTCGCGCTTCTCCGTCTTCACCACAATATCTTCTACATAGACGTGGGCATTTCTGCCGAGCTGCTTGAGGAGGCATTTCTGCATGCAACGCTGAAAAGTGGCACCGACATTTCTCAAGCCGAATGTCATAGTCAGGTAGCAGAAAGCTCTGAATGGTGTGATGAAGGCGGTCTTCAGGCAGTCAGCCGGATCCAACTTTATCTGGTGGTAGCCTGAATAAGCATGCAAGAAGCTCAACAGCTCGCATCCGGCTGTGGAGTCTATTACTTGGTCAATTCGAGGTAAGGCAAACACATCCTTGGGTAGGCTTTGTTGAGGCTGGTGTAATCTATACACATGCGCCACTTGTTATTCTTCTTCAACACGAGGACCGGGTTGGCAAGCCACTCTGGAAAGAACACCTCCATGATGAAGCCGGCTGCCAGAAGCCAGGCTATCTCTTCTCCTACAATGCTTCTCTTCTCCTCCGACAGTCGGCGGAGGGGCTGCTTGACTGGTTTTGCATCTGCTCGGACGTGTAACTTGTGCTCGGCGAAATCCTTCAGAACACCCGGCATGTCCTTGGGGGACCATGCAAAGATGTCCCGATTCTCACGGAGGAAATCGACGAGCTCGCCTTCCTATTTGCTGTCCAGGTTTACCCCAATGACGGCAAACCTTTCTGTGTTCTCCGGGTCCAGAGCTATCTTCTTAGTTTCTTTGGCCGGCTGGAAAGAACCTTGGGCATCATATTCCTTGGGGTCAGGGGACAGGGCCAACTGCTTGTCGGCCATGGCCACGACTTGATCCAGCATCTTCTTCTCTTCAGGGATCACGAGGGACTCGGCCAGCCGGCTGCTAGCTGCCGCACACTCGGAGGATTTCTTGTAGTCTCCGACTATGGTGATGATGCCCTTGGAACTCGGTATCTTCATCTTGAGGTAGGCGTAGTGGGGTATAGCCATGAACTTGGCCAGAGCAGGTCGGCCAAGCAACCCGTGGTAAGGGCTCTCCAAATCCACTACTTCAAACCATACTGCTTCTCGGCGGAAATGATCCTTGTCCCCAAAGAGAACATCTATCTTGATCTTGCCGATTGGTGAGCAGGACAGGCCTGGTACGATGCCATGGAACACAGTCCGACTAGGCATGAGCTGCTTCGTCTTGATGTTCAGCTTCTCCATGGTGTCTTCATGCGGTATGTTGATGCTGCTCCGCCATCTATCGGCCGCAGCGGAGAAACGGGCAGCTTCGCCTTTACATTGCGAGGTGGCGTCCAAAACCAATGCGTAAGAGCCGGAGGCGGCATCACCTACGGGTGGTCGGCCCGGCTCGGTGATAAACCTTCCACCAAGTGCATGAACTTCGGGGTTGTTGGGCGACGCGTTGACTTCTTGGTCTGTCGGCGCCCGGCTGCGCCGGTCTTGGGCTGGCTTGTAAAGGCGTCGTGGCGGCATGCTCGTCGGGAACTTCGTCTTGAACAGCCCGGCTCGCTGGTCGGCGGTAGCTGCCGAGAGGGCGAGGCGGCTGACTAGTAGGCGAAGGCGGCACCAGCCCTTCGCCTTTGGAGATTCGTGCGAGCCAGTGGCATTTCCGAGTCGTGTGGTTGGACGGCTTCGCGCCGCTGTGGAACTTGCAGGGGGCATCAAGGGCTTGCTCATGGAGAAAGTCGGCTGCCAAGCCGGCCTGCCGCCCTTCTGCTTCTTGGGCGCGGCCGCCCTTCGGGTTGTTCGTCTTTGACTGTGGCCACCTGCCGACTGGTGGAAGGCGGCATAGGGGCCTTGCGCTTGTTGTCGTTCTGGTACGGGCGTCGGCTGGAGTCTCCAGCCGGTGTCTTGGGAGCCGGAGTGAGCACCTTCCCAGAGGCGTCTACTCGGAGCTCGGTCTTCATCGAAGAGTCGGCCGTGGCGTACTTGTCTGCTATGATCAGCAGCTCGTCGTGGGTAGTCGGCTCGTCGCAGAGGAGTCGGTGCTTGAGGAGGGTGCCTTCTCGGCATCCGGCGGTGAAGTACTCTATGGCTTGAACCTCATGCACCCCTTCGCAGGAGTTGCGAAGCTCGGATCAACGCGTGAGGTAGTCGCGAGTTGATTCATTAGGCCCTTGAACACACAAGGAGAGCTGTCGGGGCTTGGGAGCCCGTTTATAGGTGCTGGTGAAGTTGCGGATGAAGGCTTCCCTGAAGTCTAACCAGCTGTTGACGCTGTAAGGCTTGAGGCTGTTGAGCCAGGTGCGCGCTGTGACTTGGAGCATGAGGGGGACGTATTTCACGGCAACACGCCTGTTGCCGTTCGCTATGCGAACCGCGGTGGAGTAATCGATCAACCAATCTTCCGGCTTCACGGAGCCGTTGTACTTGGGCGTGTCTCTTGGGAGTGAGAACCCTTTGGGGAAGGGCTCGTCGCGGATGTGGGGGCCAAAGCAAGGCGGGCCGACATCGTCTTCTTCTTCTAGCACCAGGGATCGCGCTAGACGGTCGATCGGATGGCGGGCGTCATTCTCGCCGACTCCTTCGCGGTGGCCTAGTCGGCCGCTGAGAGTCGGATGCGTGACAGGCGGCGGGGTGGGATATCTCTCCCAACGAGGCGGAGGAGGAGGTGGGTTGCCTCGCCGTTCCACAGCTCGAGGGTGGCCTTCCGCGTCGCGCTCGATGGAGATTCGAGTCCGGCTGCGGCCGGCAGCCGGCTCCTTTTCTTGCCTTGCGCGGGTGTTGCCCGCAGTCGGCGTCCGTGACGTCGCACCGTGCTCTCGGCGTGGGGGAGGACTTTTAGCGCGGACGCCGGCTTCATGCCGCTCTGCGGCCGCGTCGATCAACTGCTGGATGCGTCTGGTCATGTAGGGGAGCTCGTCGGCCCTCAGTCCATTCAGCTTGTCCACGGCCGACTGGGCGGCGCGTAGGTTCTCGAGGGGCGTGGCATAGACTGGGCGGTCTGCTCCCAGCATGTTGGCGATGGCGCGCGCTCTCTTGACAGCGCCGACTCGGCTTGGCCCGTCGAGGCGGCGGCGTGCAAAAGCGGCGTGATCGACTTCGCGCTAGTGAGCCTCAGTGAGGCGTCTCATGGAGGCTATCTTCTGGCCCTCCACGATGAGGGCGAGGCGGCGTGCCTCCAGTGTCTCGACGTCGGTGTCGGCCAGAATGGGGACGGACAAGTCGTGCAGCGCCGCTTGCAGGGCGTCGTGGGTGTTCTCGCCAGAGGCGACGTCGTGGCTGATGACCAGTACCTCGGTGACGGCGCTGCCGCCGCTGTCGGCTCGAGGAAGAGGGTCGTCGAAGATCACTACGTTGGTGGGGAAAGCGTCAAGCGATGCCGTGTCGGAGTCGACAAGGATCGGGTCGGTGGAGCCAACCGACTCCAAGTCCGCAGCAGGCTTGCTTGAGACGTGGAGTTGGTCGAGGAGGTTGACGAGGCGGCTCTCGGGGCAGCCTGTGCCCGCGTCGGATGCGGGCTCGTCGGAGATGCGGGCCTCGCCAAGAAGATCGGCGAGGCAGCTCGCCGCGCAGGCGTCGGCGACGCCTTGCAGCGCATCGGGGCAAGCGCCATCGGGCGTGCCGGGATGGCTACGCTGGCTGGGAAGGAAAAGGGTTCCCGTCCATAGCAGGTCTCTGGACGACGGTGCACCTGGCCCCACGGTGGGCGCCAAATGTCGGGTGGTAGGTGCGACATATGCCAACGGGTGGCTTATCATTGTGGGAGCCAATAAGACATCGCCGATGCCTGGAAACGGGACGAGGCGAAGACATGCACGCCGACGGATCTTACCCAGCTTCGGAGCTCTCCGGAGAAATAATACTCCTACTGCTGCTCTGCGGGGTCTCCGCATGATCACTAGATCAACAAGTGGCTACAAGGGGCTCCTTGAGCTGTTCGGCAAGAGGAAGAAGAAGGGAAAGGCTGGCTCTCTTCTCCCCTCAATATAGTGTCTAGAACTCTAAGAGATCAACCCTTTGCATGGGTGCCTTGGGGGGTTTATATAGGCCTACCCCCAGGGGTACAATGGTAATCCGGCTGGGCGTGGGCCCTAGCCGTCAGTGTCTATGTTCGCCGGCTTCTTCGCCGGCCGCTGGGGCCCGCCGACTGGTGGGTCCTGCCGGCTGCCGGCTTCCTGGCCGACAAGCAGGTCCCACCGCTTGGGGGTCTTGTCGGGGGCTGGTTACTGTTGCCTCATCCTTGATGACGAGGGCTTTGTCGAGGTAAGTATGGCTACAGTGCCGCCGCCTGGCGGGCTCTCACTGTAGCCTTACCTCGTCTTGTCTCCTTAATGAGGCGTCTCGTTCGAGGGAGGGAGCAAGCCGGCTGTTGGGAGCCGGCCACATCCCAAGCCGACTAGGGGAGGCATGGCCGCCTTCGGGAGTCTCTCGTGAAGGGCCCGCCCACTGCCAGCGTCTTGTGACTTGTCGTGGGTGACGTCATGGTCAACATGGCGACAGTGCCGCGTCAGACGGGTGATGGCTGCCCCGTACGGCGCACTGTGGCCATGCATGCTCCGGGATTCGGGGGTGGTAGGCTTCACTGTAGCGACGCCCCGTCTCATCGTTGTTATGTGGGTGCAGAGTTTGAGGGTACGATCTTGGCCGCCTGCTGGGGGCCGGCTTCTTGGAGTCGGCCTTCTCGTGGCCGGCTTCTTGGAGTCGGCCCTCTCATGGCTTTCTTCATGAGGGTTTTATGGCCGGGCCGCCTCCCGGTAGTCGGCCTGAGAGACAGCCGACCAGGGGTAGGCGGCCCTACGCCTAGGGTGCTTGAAGGCTCGATTGGCCTGTAATTTTTCTGAAGAGCCAGGGGGAGCCGGCTAGGCTACCCGTGGTCATTTACTCCGACAATATGCATCCTTGCATACAAAGAATTTTCTTAGAATTGTCTAATATTGTGCATTCTTCTGTTAAGCGTGCCGCCACTATCTTTTTGGCTCATGAGTTTAGATTCATAATGAAAGAGGCTAGAGAAATCTTTGTGCATTATAGGTTAGATGGTAGCCATCCTCCCATAGAAGCTATCCTTTTTAATCAAGAAGACATGATGCGTTTACAATCTTTGGATCATGTTGCTTATAATGAAAATCTTAGGAAAAAGGTTCCAGCCGATGTTCTAGTTGATAGAATTTCCAAGCTTAATGATGATTTTTCTATTCAGAATAATGGATTAGGTTTTTCTCTTGAACGAAGGCTTGTGACTTTTTGCCAAAAGAATGCTTGTAATGATGAATTGGTTGTGCAATACAAAGGGCCAAGGGAGGAACCCATACCTCCCGAGATTGATCTTGGGGACTTTTGTCCCATTAAATTTAGCCCTTTTGATTATTTTTGCTTTCCTCAAAGAAAACTTGCTGCTGAACATAGAGAATATGAGAAAAGTTTTCATGACTTACCATACCATTATTATGTCAATACATAGATCTATCCTTGCTTTTATGCCTAGCAAGGGGCGTTAAACGATAGCGCTTGTTGGGAAGCAACCCAATTTTATTTTTAGTTTTTTGATTTTTGCTTCTGTTTAGGAATAAATACTTGTTCTAGCCTCTGGTTAGATGTGTTTTTATGTTTTAATTAGTATTTGTGCCAATTTAAACCTATAGGATCTTCTTGGATGATAGTTATTTGATCTTGCAGAAATTTCCTGAAACTTTCGGTTCACGAAAATAATTGTTAAAAATCACCAGAACGTGATAAAATATTGATTCCAATTGCTTCTGATCAATAAACAAATTTCATAGGTCTTCCTATTTGTTCTTATTTTTTTGAGTTCCAGAAGTTTGCCTTAGTTACAGATTACTACAGACTGTTCTGTTTTTGACAGATTCTGTTTTCCGTGTGTTGTTTGCTTATTTTGATGAATCTATGGCTAGTAAAATAGTTTATAAACCATAGAGAAGTTGTAATACATAAAGTTTAACACCAATGTAAATAAATAATGAGTTCATTACAGTACCTTGAAGTGGTCTTTTGTTTTATTTCGCTAACAGAGCTCACGAGATTTTCTGCTAAGTTTTGTGTTGTGAAGTTTTCAAGTTTTGGGTGAAAGATTTGATGGATTATGGAACAAGGAGTGGCAAGAGCCTAAGCTTGGGGATTCCCATGGCACCCCCAAGATAATCTAAGGACACCATAAAGAAAAAGCTTGGGGATGCCCCGGAAGGCATCCCCTCTTTCGTCTACTTCCATCGGTAACTTTACTTGGAGCTATATTTTTATTCACCACATGATATGTGTTTTGCTTGGAGCGTCTTGTATGATTTGAGTCTTTGTTTGTTAGTTTACCACAATCATCCTTGCTGTACACACCTTTTGAGAGAGTCACACATGATTCGGAAATTATTAGAATACTCTATGCGCTTCACTTATATCCTTTGAGCTATATAGTTTTGCTCTAGTGCTTCACTTATATTTTTTAGAGCACGGTGGTGGATTTGTTTTGTAGAAACTATTGATCTCTCATGCTTCACTTAGATTATTTTGAGAGTCTTAAATAGCATGGTAATTTTCTTAAATAATCCTAATATGCTAGGTATTCAAGATTAGTAAAAACTTTCTTATGAGTGTGTTGAATACTAAGAAAAGTTTGATGCTTGATAATTGTTTTGAGACATGGAGGTAGTGATATTAGAGTCATGCTAGTTGAGTAGTTTTGAATTTGAGAAATACTTGTGTTAAAGTTTGTGATTCCCGTAGCATGCACGTATGGTGAACCGTTATGTGATGAAGTCGGAGCATGATTTATTTATTGATTGTCTTCCTTACGAGTGGCGGTCGGGGACAAGCGATGGTCTTTTCCTACCAATCTATCCCCCTAGTAGCATGTGCGTAATACTTTGTTTTGATAACTTATAGATTCTTGCAATAAGTATATGAGTTCTTTATGACTAATGTTGAGTCCATGGATTATACGCACTTTTCTTCCTTCCACCATTGCTAGCCTCTCTAATACCGCACACTTTTCGCCGGTATCATACACCCACCATATACCTTCCTCAAAACAGCCACCATACCTACCTATCATGGCATTTCCATAGCCATTCCGAGATATATTGCCATGCAACTTACCACAGTTCCCTTTACTATGACACGCTCCATCATTGTCATATTGCTTTGCATGATCATGTAGTTGACATTCTATTTGTGGCAAAGCCACCGTTCATAATTATTTCATACATGTCACTCTTGATTCATTGCATATCCCGGTACACCGCCGGAGGCATTCACATAGAGTCGTATTTTGTTCTAAGTATTGAGTTGTAATTGTTGAGTTGTAAGTAAATAAAGGTGTGATGACCATTTTTAGAGCATTGTCCCAAGTGAGGAAAGGATGATGGAGACTATGATTCCCCCACAAGTCGGGATGAGACTCCGGACGAAAAAAAGAGGCCATAAAGAAAAGGCTCAAACAAAAAAAAATGAGAGAAAAAGAGAGAAGGGACAATGTTACTATCCTTTTACCACACTTGTGCTTCAAAGTAGCACCATAATCTTCATGATAGAGAGTCTCTTGTTTTGTCACTTTCATATACTAGTGGGAATTTTTCATTATATAACTTGGCTTGTATATTCCAATGATGGGCTTCCTCAAAATGCCCTAGGTCTTCGTGAGCAAGCGAGTTGGATGCACACCCACTTAGTTTCTTTTGTTGAGCTTTCATATACTTATAGCTCTAGTGCATCTGTTGCATGGCAATCCCTACTCACTCACATTGATATCTATTAATGGGCATCTCCATAGCCCGTTGATACGCCTAGTTGATGTGAGACTAGCTTCTCCTTTTTGTCTTCTCCACAACCACCATTCTATTCCACATATAGTGCTATGTCCATGGCTCACGCTCATGTATTGCGTGACGATTGAAAAAGTTTGAGAATGTCAAAAGTATGAAACAATTTCTTGGCTTGTCATCGGGGTTGTGCATGGTTTAAATATTTTGTGTGGTGAAGATAGAGCATAGCCAGACTATATGATTTTGTAGGGATAACTTTCTTTGGCCGTGTTATTTTGAGAAGACATGATTGCTTAGTTAGTATGCTTGAAGTATTATTATTTTTATGTCAATATGAACTTTTATCTGGAATCTTTTGGATCTGAATATTCATACCACAATTAAGAAGAATTACATTGAAATTATACCAAGTAGCATTCCACATCAAAAATTCTGTTTTTATCATTTACCTACTCGAGGACGAGCAAGAATTAAGCTTGGGGATGCTTGATACGTCTCCAACGTATCTATAATTTTTGATTGCTCCATGCTATATTATCTTCTGTTTTGGACATTATTGGGCTTTATTATTCACTTTTATATTATTTTTGGGACTAACCTATTAACCGGAGGCCCAGCCCAGAATTGCTGTTTTTTGCCTATTTCAGAGTTTCCCACAAAAAGAATATCAAACGGAGTCCAAACGGAATGAAACCTTCGGGAACGTGATTTTCGGAACGAACGTGATCCGGAGGACTTGGACCCTACGTCAAGAAATCAACCAGGAGGGCACGAGGTAGGGGGCGCGCCTACCCCCCCCCCCCCAGGCGCGCCCTCCACACTCGTGGGCCCCCTGTTGCTCCACCGACGTACTCCTTCCTCCTATATATACCTACGTACCCCCAAACGATCAGATACGGAGCCAAAAACCTAATTCCACTGCCGCAACCTTCTGTACCCACGAGATCCCATCTTGGGGTCATTCAGTGCTCACCGGAAGGGGCATCGATCATGGAGGGCTTCTACATCAACACCATAGCCTCTCAGATGAAGTGTGAGTAGTTTACCTCAGACCTTCGGGTCCATAGTTATTAGCTAGATGGCTTCTTCTCTCTTTTTGGATCTCAATACAATGTTCTCCCCCTCTCTCGTGGAGATCTATTCGATGTAATCTTCTTTTGCGGTGTGTTTGTTGAGACCGATGAATTGTGGATTTATGATCAAGTTTATCTATGAACAATATTTGAATCTTCTCTGAATTCTTTTATGTATGATTGGTTATCTTTGCAAGTCTCTTTGAATTATCAGTTTGGTTTGGCCTACTAGATTGATCTTTCTTGCAATGGGAGAAGTGCTTAGCTTTGGGTTCAATCTTGCGGTGTCCTTTCCCAAAGGATGTTAGGGCAGCAAGGCACGTATTATATAGTTACCATCGAGGATAACAAGATGGGTTTTTTATCATATTGCATGAATTTATCCCTCTACATCATGTCATCTTGCTTAAGGCGTTATTCTGTTCTTATGAACTTAATACTCTAGATGCATATTGGATAGCGGTCGATGTGTGGAGTAATAGTAGTAGATGCAGGCAGGAGTCGGTCTACTTGTCTCGGACGTGATGCCTATATACATGATCATACCTAGATATTCTCATAAATATGCTCAATTCTGTCAATTGCTCAACAGTAATTTGTTCACCCACCGTAAAATACTTATGCTCTTGAGAGAAGCCACTAGTGAAACCTATGGCCCCCGGGTCTATCTTCCATCATATTATTCTTCCAACACTTAGTTATTTCCGTTGCCTTTTATTTTACTTTGCATCTTTATCATAAAAATACCAAAAATATTATCTTATCATATCTATCATATCTCACTCTCGTAAGTGACCGTGTAGGGATTGACAACCCCTTATCACGTTGGTTGCGAGGATTTATTTGTTTTGTGTAGGTGCGAGGGACTCACGCGTAGCCTCCTACTGGATTGATACCTTGGTTCTCAAAAACTGAGGGAAATACTTATGCTACTTTGCTGCATCACCCTTTCCTCTTGAAGGGAAAACCAACGCAGTGCTCAAGAGGTAGCAATGGCCCCCATCGAGGACGAGGAGATGGCCCCCGGAGGGATGGGATCCCCCGGTGAGCTGCACAGGGTAAAAAATAATGGCTTACCATAGTTGTGGATTTTTATTATTTGCAATGTGCTTACTAATATGTTAGGGTTTTGCAGGTGCTGGTGGATGTCCTTGATGATTCCGATGTTGCGGCTCGTCCTGTGGACAACACCCCAGAGATCGTTTTCGATGTCGCGGTCCGTCCTGTGGACATTGCCCCAGAGATCGATTCCGATGCCGCTGTCCATCCTGTGGACATCGCCCCAGAAATCGATTCCGATGTCGCGGTCCGTCCTGTGGACATCGCCCCAGAGATTGATTCCCATGCCGCTGTCCGTGCTGTGGTCATTGCCCGAGAGATCGATGACAAGAAATAGTTGGTCGCGCTAATCCTTCAGGGTAGTTTGCATTGTGTTTAATTACTAGAATGATGCGTGTTATCAAACCATCTTAGGGCTAGTGTATTGTCTTGTGTGGGCCGTACTTGCTACTTTGTTTGATAGTGAATCATGCGAACCCTCTCCGAGTTATGGAAACAGATGTATCCTCACCAGCTTTTGATGTAATATATGGCATGCTTAGATGTAAGTTTGAACTGTTTATCATATTAGCAGGGCTTGTTTGATGATTCTTGGTGTTAGTAGGCTAGCTACTATGCGAGCTATAGTACTTGCAAAACACTCACCGAAGAGACACGTTGGCGCTGATGAGCTCGTGGTATGCTTATAGGTCTGATCCGTCGTCGATCGGCCAATAGCCCAAGCTCCTAAAATTGTAGGCTTAGCGATCGATCAGACGATAGTTGACACGGATACATTCAGGCCTCATTTGGTTCATAGGGTAAGAAAATCGTAGCAAAAGTACAGAGACGTACAACACAGAATCATAGCAGTACAGAGACGTACTCCCTCCGTTCCAAAGTAGATGACTCAACTTTGTAATAGTACTAACTTCGAAATGGAGGGAGTACAAATCCTAGGCGGGCTAGTTTGGCCTAGTGGGTTTCAGTGATATGAGGTGGTACAGTGCCGTCCAGTCTTCGCGTGTGGTAGCAGTATTGCGGGTACAGTAAGTTTTCTTGAAGAAGCGGAATTCAACGAAGTCATGATGGTTCCTTCGTCCGACCAACTTACAGTGGGAAAGGATGGGCCTGCGCTACGGCTGGGGTGGACCAAGATAATTTTGTGCATGGCAGGTGGACCAGGATGGTCGACGTCCCACATGTCGGCGAATGGAAGTATTCTTTCCGATACAGAGGACGAGCAACGAGTATAAATTGTTTATTTTTTATGAAAGCTATTGTCTCCGCTGTTAAGACGGAGGAGTGTGAAACACGGCAGCCCAGTGAACTTGGCATGTGCACCACTCCCTCCTTCCTCATGTAATGCAACTATAGTGTTGACTATAAGGTTGGCTATAAGGTTACAACTTCTTCTCACTTTCTCTCTATCTATTTCCTCTCAAATGTTTTTTACCTTTCTTTTTTTAAAACACAATTGTTTTTATGCCTCTATTTTTAGAATTAGTTTTTTATACCTAGGAGCAGGTGTAGAGATGGTCTCTTGTAGAGCCCACATAAGCGGGCTTATAGCCCACTATTTTACTAGTACTACTTGCTATGAATGCGGGCAGCTGGCATCTGAGGGGGGAGCGCGTGCGGGAGGTGGGGGGTTTTCTGGTGGGCCAGGGCGGTCAAAAGCGGGCTTGGAAGCGGTCTGGACTCCCGCATGGCCCACCTCACAGTATCACCATATATTTCTTGGAGTCCGTGCGCGGCGGGCGAGCGATCTCTTCTCCCTCCCCCGTCTCTTTCTTCTCAGCCAACGCCCGCCGAGCGATTAGATTTCGGCTATCCAAGGTTTATTCAATTGCAGTCCCACCTGTCAGTGAAAATGCAAGACAACGTGTGTCCCCTCTGGTGAGCGGCGTGCGAGCCGGACTATCGGGGGTGCGACGTGAACGCGATGCATACGAGTCGTACGTGTGACGCCTTTTCCTTTTGAACTTGCAAAGCATAACATTTTCGTGCGATCGATCGACAGAATTCCTGAACAAAATGACGAGGGCGGTGCTTTCCCGCGCATTAGGCAGGCTAGTTTGTGTGTTATTACGTGCTACAGTGTCGTCCACTTCCTCCATTTTTATGTAAGCAAGAGTCTACACCCTTACGTGGGAGGAGTGTGAAACACAGCGGATCTGATTTTGATGAGGGATAGCTGTTTCCTATGAAATAATGGAGCACTGTTAGCGATTATAGCATCATAGTTAGGACATCTCCAGCGTTGGCCCACAAATTTACACCGGCATCTATACGAGGACACTAATGCCAGAGGATGCCATCCAATGCTGCCCGCATACCTTTCGACAACTATATGAACTAACCAGACGAAATTCGTGCAAACAAAGCAAATTTCAAATTAACCGGATGAAATGCATTACATTTCGAAAACTTTCCCTATAAACTGGACGAAATTCATTACATATTTCGCAAAAACCATACTAAAACCTACTATAAACCTAATCTAAACGATCGTCGGCGCCCGACCACCATGTCCGGCTATGAACCCGAGAAAGCTGGCCATTGCCTTTGCCTCCTCCTCATCCGTCTCGATAACCTCCTCCTCTGGAGCACAAGGTTCTGAAGATTTCCGCCTCCACGTCGCCGTCAAGCGGCTAATCGGCCGCCGATGTTTATCCCACCAAGCTTGGCGTCGACTGAGTGGAGGAGCGGTGGCCTTCCTGAGACCAGAGCGGCAGCGACATACCGTGTACTACTCTTCCTCGCTGCCGACTGCTCCCGTGCACGCGCGCCGGCTTCATGGTCGTGGCGGAGGAGGGCGGCCGAGGGGGGAGCCGGTGATCTCCTTCGTCTGCTCCTATGATAGTACGTCCATGAGAACTTTGGAGCGCGCCTGGAGTGGAGCCGCCGATGTCCTTCGTCTACTCCTGCGATAGTATGTCCAAGAGAGCTTTGGAGCGCCAAGAGGCCATGGTTGGAGTGGTGCCAACAGAAGGAAGGGACCGGAGTAGAATGAGTGTGGGTCTTTGGCTATGGCTGGGAGCTGGGGCTCAAGTTAATATAGCGGGCGAATGGCAATGAGCCGCGGCACACAGATGGACGGCTGGCGCCAGAGTAGGTTCGTCGGCTGCTGCGTGTCATTAATGTGGGCGGCAGACGGAAGGATGGCCGCGGTGTCGTTAACGCGGAGCAGTCGCTTGCACCGGGATGCCGCACGGGTGGCGCTCTCTCAGCTGTCGCGCTGCTGCAATACCGGCGCCAGTGAGAGGTCGCGTCAGACGTGAATGCAGACACTCCTTCAGTGACTTAACTGCGGGTGCAGTTGGGTCACTGACATGTGGGCCCAACAGGCATCTGGCCTGCATGTCAGTGACACACCAACTTCACCTGCAGTTAATTCCGGTGAATGCGGCATTGACATTCTGGAGAGACGGTGATCGTTTCAGGCGGGAAGCGCGCGCTAGCAATGGAAGGGTTTTCGGTAGGCAGGCGGTCGACGCTGGCGTGGTGGTAAATGTGAACTCATGGATGACGAGCCTTTGAAGCGTATGTGGCACGTATTGACAACCAGGCGTCCATGCAACCGCTCTTGTCGCCAGCTAGCCTTCGATGACCACCATTAGACACCACAAAGCCATGCATAACTTACGAATAATGGACAAATCGATCAGACACACACTCGTGTGCAGTGGCACTATGACCGGTCGCTCATGATAGTACATATATAGGTACCATAGTATGCTCTCTAGCTAGGTTGTTTTATAGATTGTCGTTGAGATGGATGATATACATGAGCAAGGCGCCGAGTCACGAGTTTGGTCGTTGCTGTTGAGCCAGGTGAATACATGGTCGGCGTTCGCGGAGGCCTCCAGCAAACGTCTAAACAGTAATGTCAGGCACCGCCGGGGCGCGCAGGTGACGGGCTCGCCGTTTGCGTTGCGCCATGAGCAGGACTTTGATTGAGAGGGTGACGTGCATGCATTAGCATGGTTTGACAGCGTGAGCGTGAGTGTCTGCACGCGTACATACTACTTGCCTCTATGGACGGTGTGCGCTAATGTGTGCATCACGTATAGTATAAAAAATCGGTTTGTGCATTTAACGCAAAGTATTTCATTTTCATTTGGCTGACAAGTGTGTGTTGCAGCGATGAGTCCGTGGGTTGATTCCTCACATACGCATAATTTTGGTTTTTATTTCTTTCTCCACTCACAGGTAGGCCCGCATAGATAGATAGATAAAGAACATGAGCTGATGAGGCGCATGCGGACTGTTTGACTGGTCAACCAGACAAATACGGAGCTATACGCTGAGCCAGTGACTGTATAATCACCATATCTCGTATACAATGATCAAAGTGAGCTATCAAGACAAGTTTGATGACCGCCAATGCATTTTACTCGGTAATAAATGACCAAGATTGAAGGGGAATCCAAATTTCCTTCGTCTTCTGTCCTTGAGCTCTTGACAAACCAATGCACTATACGGTTGTCCGGCCACTCCACCCCAGAGCTCTCACCAAACGTCGTTCATGCCACCGCGCCGCACACTAACCGGTAAGGAAGCGATGGCATCCCACCGTAGCCGAGTTCCTCGCTGCCCACGACCGCACACAAAATGGTAGGGAAGCAATGGCATCCTTCCGTGTCGAGTTCATCGCTGCTCGCGACCTCACGCCTATGTGGGCGGAATTTGATGCTGCCAAGGCCGAATGGGCGGTAGAGCAAGAGGCGGCCAAAGCCACACAGAGGGAGCGCAAAAGTCAGAAAGCACTCAAGAAAAGAGAAGCCCGCCGCTGCAGGAAAGAAGAGGACGCACGCGCTGCTGCGGAGAGGTCGGCGAAGATCCAAGCACGGTGGGGTGTCGCCGACAAAGTCGGGAAGGAGAGCGACGACATCTGGCCAGCATGTGAGAAGTAGTAGTACTAGTAGTTAGTGTGTGTGTCTATGTCGCACGTATGTTAATTTAATTAATTACGAGCATGTACCAGTACTAGTTACTACTGTAGTTTTTAGAGCAAATTACCAGTACATTAGCCTAGACTCAATGGAAAAAATCCTATCCTATGCATCAAATGGCATATCTTTCTCTATACGAATTGAGATGCATGTCATCTCACTTCCTACTATTTTCATATTCCTATAAAATTCCTATCCTATGAACCAAAGGAGGCCTCTGTTGGAGTAACTACTATAGCTAGAAGTACTGCTGGTACAGTAGTTTTCTTCAAGAAGCGGAATTCAACAAAGTCATGATGGTTCCTTCGTTTGAGCAACTTCACAATGGGAAAGGTTGGGCCTCTGATTTGACGGCTCATTAGTTATTATTACTGCGGCATGACGACTGGGGTGACTCTCCCTTGGAGTTCTGTGTGCATGGCAAGTGGACCAGGATGGTCGACGTCCCACATGCCGGTGAACAGAAGTATTCTTTTCGATATCGAGGAGCAAGGAAACCGCATGGTATAGTATCACTACTGATTTATATTTATTTTTTATTTCTGATGAATGCTAGCGTTCAACTCTTACGACGAAGGAGTGCCAAACACGGCACGTGCTGGATGTCCCACACGTCAGCGAAAGGAGTGGGACATGAACAACGTGGTAGAGCGTCTCCACTTTTTCCACTTCTGGGTCAGAGACCAGGCGTAGTAGTACTAGTGGTATGAACGATACAAAGTGCGACCCAGAGAGAAAGGCACGTCTAGTTGGAAGGTCTCGGGGCATACACGTAAACAAATATAAAACCTAATATGTGCCTCCAATTAATATAGTACTAGTAGAGTACTTAGGCACGTACTCCATAACATCACCGTGCATTGCACGTACAATATTTAGTGGTAGCAAGAGACAAATGCCTATATGCCATGCATGTTCATACTATTTGTGCCTTTCTACTTCACTTACTGCGCTACATTATTCTGGTTCGTACGTCCACTCCTTGGTACATGTCCGTCTCGTAGTCTCAGTCCCACGTGTTCTTCATAGATGGAACGATCCATAACTGTGGGCAACGGGAGTCCATATCATTACAGTTAGTGTGCCTCCCACCGATGGAGACTCATCCAAACTATGGCCAGCCTCGACGCGGAGTAGTCGCGTGCACCGGGAAGCGGCGCTCTCTCGACCGTCGCGCTGCTTCAAAGCCAGCGTCAGTGAGAGGTCGCCTCCGCTCTGGCCGGGCATTAATGCGGCACTGACGCTCCGGAGCGACGCTGACCATTTCACGCAGGAAGCACGCGCTGGCAAGGGAGGGGGTTGGGTCGGCCAGGGCGGTTAGACGCGGGCGTGGTAGTGGTATTGGTTTTGAACCGTTTTAGGTGTAGTACTGGTAGTTTGCAAAACTACTCAATTATTGCACTCAGTTTCCTAAGAAATTGTGGTAAAAAAATGTTACTCCACAACCCGCTTCCCTTCTCCTTCCTCTTCCACCGCCCGGGCACGTCCGCAGGAAGCGACCGGTCAACCCTTATATAGGAGTGCTAGCACAAAAAGATGCATGCATGACCACTAAAATTTCCAGATTAAAGGGCTGCTCCAGTGGGAGTATGGCGTATGTCGTTACCTTCGGCCGGGCCATGGCTACCGGGTGACGGCGACCAGAGAAGAGGCAACGGGAGGGGAATGAATGCAGCTACTGTTTGGGTTCGCCGCCCGGCTTAAATAAATGCGCAACATCACGTGTACCCGCCGGTGCACAAATTGTAACATACGAGTCTAATTAAGGGGGCGTCACATAACGTGTGTGTGTGTGTGTGTGTGTGTGTGTGTGTGTGTGTGAGGTTCTAAGAGACAGAGTGCATGTGTGCGACTCTACTCTTCGGACATGTACTCAACCTTTTGCATCGGGATATAAGTATAATGGTATTACACTTTAGCTAGTGATTTACGTGGCCATGTTAACGTGGTTGTGTAATAAAAAATATCACTTCCTTCTCGTGATTTGCGTTATATAATTACTAGCAAGATGCCCGTGCATTGCACGAAACATCAAGATGCATTTTTTTACAAAACACCTATTGTGATTGACCCATGCAGGAGTAATCCCATGTGTAAAAACTAATGATATCTCGCGAATTTTATCGGAAAAATGGTATCTCAAGAATTTCATCAAAAAAATGAAAGATGAGAGATAAGGTAAGGAGGAGTGGAGCGTGGTGGTGACTGGTGGTCGGACTAGGCGGAGGTATGGGGATGGACGGCGCCGGCAGGTGGCAGCGGCCACCATGCTAGATTGTTCCAGAGACCTCCTTTTTTAATCTCTAAGTAATGAGGTTGTGGGAGATAAGGATGAACGAGGCAAGGCCTTATCTGTAAATGTGGAGAGAGGTGCGGGTATCTTTTGTAAAATTGTCATAGTTTGCTTTCTATCTGTCAGATATAGATCGGACGGTCTATATTACAAGATGGCAGGCACACCATCATCACCAACTCGGTTTTTTATAAGAGTAGAGATGATAGGTTTGCTAACTACTAAAGTAAAGTGGAATTTGTCCATGTTATACAAGTAAATTAAGGTGATTGTTTATCATACGGGTAAGGTTGGAAGAAGGGTGGTAGGAACAAATGCTCCACCTAGAGCTTGTGTGTGTGAGATTGAGTCTTAGTGTGTGTGTGTGTGTGGGTGGGTGAGTGTGTGGGTGCGTGTGTGTGTGTGTGACGCGGGGTCCTTTGTGTGAATGTAATTCAAGCGTGCGTGGCTTCATCGTAGAGAGGTGATGTGTATGGCAAAGGCCACCAACGAGGGGGTGCGAGAGAGAAAAGGCCCGTAGAGAGGGAAGAGAAGGCGTGTGCGCATGAGAGGAGTCGACATCGAGAGAACGTGTTTGTTCGAGAGACACCGAGGAAGACTACTATATATCGATGGTGCATGTAGGTGGGAATTAAATGAAGGGATGGTCTTATTGGTTTTGGGGATATAGGGGAAGAGTGAGAGAGAGGGGGTAGCTAGAAGGAGATTCTGAAGTGTGAGTGTGTGTTTTACCCATCCAGGTGGAAGTTATGTGCACACAAGAAGAGGACGATTCAATGTGGCGTTGGGGCTGAGGGTAATTAACTACGTATGGAGACATAGGAGACCTTGAACGTGCATGTGCGTGAGGTATACATGTATACTGGGATGTGTGTGTGCGCGCGCGCATGATCGAGATAAAAGAAAGAAGACATAAGTCATAAGATCAACGACATGGGAGAGACGGATCGGTATGACAATATGCATGCATGTGAGGGTGTAGGGAAGACGGCTCGATGATTGAGCATGTGTTTTTGTCTTTAAGAGATAGTGGTGTGGGCTGGAGCATGCATCTATGGCGAGCAGAGGGAGCGAGACACAACGATTGTGCAAAAGAGATCAACCTATAGATGCATGTATGGAGAGACATATATAGTGTGTGTGATAGGAAGCAAGAGTGCGTGCGAGAAAGAAATGTTGACGGAGAAACTACAGATAGATACAGAGATAGAGATGCTAGCTAGAGGGACATCGGCTAGTTTGAGTGTTGAAGATGACCGCCGGGTTGTTCAGAGGGTGACGTTATGTGTGTGTGAGAGAAAGATAAAAAGAGGGCACATGACTAAATGTAGAGAGAAACATATATAGTGTGCGTGATAGGAAGCAAGAGTGAGGGTGAGAAAGAAGGTTGATGGAGAAACAGATAAATAGAAAGATAAAGATGCTAGCTAGTGTGTGTTAGAGATAGGAGTCGAGTGGATCAGAATGCTGATTTATGTGTGTGGGTGTGAGAGAGATAGAGAGAGGGTGCATGTGAGTCACATGCAAACAAATATCAGAGAGAAATGAGATCCTGAGAGACAGAGTTTTGTCTCTGCGAGAGAGGAAGATATTTCACAACGAGAGTGATTGCTAGAGAGACATATGAGGGAACGCAAGATATCTCTAGGGAGAAAGAGTGTGTGTGAGCGACATACAAGAGAATGGTGGAGACATATGAGACCCTGGGAGACAGAGTTTGTGTTTGTGTGTGAGAAAGAGATATTTAAGAGGAAGAGTCGTAGCTTCTCATACCTAAGGAGCGAAAGACATCTCTATGTGAGAGGGTGTGTGCGAGTGGCACACACGGGAATAGTAGAGAGAAATGAGACCCCGGGAGACGAACTTTGTGTTTGTGTGAGAGAAATAGGTTTCACATGGAGAATAGTTAGAGACACATAGCAAGGAGCGACATATACTTAGAGAGAGATAGAGTGATGAAGGTCGAGGGAGAGAGTACCGTCAGCGTGTTATGAAGATAAAAGATCATTGTCAACATACATGTAGCACGAGAGATACCTGAGAGATGATGAACGCGTATAGGTCTAGAGAGATACTCCTATATAAGCATGAGTGATAGCTATATGATACGAATATCTGGATTAAAGGGGATTCAAATATTTAAACTAGAGATCACGACATCGATAATATCATAATGCAAATTGGTGTATCAAACATGCATATTCATTTGAATTTGGGGACACGTGTAATGTTATATAATTTATCAATGTTAGTGATCCATAGATTCTTTAATTAGAGACAATGCATGGTTTATACGCAATTAATGTCTAAACGGGATTATACTATATGTTGCGTGTGTGAAACACATTATACATGTTTGAGAAGTAAAAAAACGCATGAAACACACATTAATTGGAGACAGTTAGCAAGGAATGCATATACATTGGATTTCAACATAAAGTGGTTTCAAATATTTGAAAATCCAAATTAAGATGGATACATCCTTATGAATCTAAGATCATGCCATTTGTAAACCATATTAAAGGGTGTTGTGCTTTTGAAAGTATATATAAAAATGATGTATTAGAATTTTATTCCAAATCGAAAGTGGATCCTGCCCGAACAAAAATAGAATACAAACTGGATTCGAATTGAGTTGGCACGGTAAACATGCACTCTTGCTCTGCAAAAATTTGAATGAAGCGGGGGGAAGTCGCAGCAACCACCCAAAACCAAAATCTGTGAGATGGAAATTACTGCCTATCCCTGACACGCAAAGCCTATCAGCTTGATTTCTATAGGTTTCGATAGGAGTAGGTTTGTAATTTCACTCAAATGTGACATAACCGCCTCTCACCCAGATTCATACACGGTGGGCGCCAAAACACAGTGTCTCCTCGGCCGAAATCGACTCCCTCCCCGATTCATACATGGTGGGCGCCAAAACAAACTCTCGTCGGCAAATATTCGGTGTATGTGAGATTACCGTCCTATCCCCAATCGACTAATATTGCTGTGATGTAGGAAATTTTAAACGGGGGCTAAGTTTGTAAATTTCCTCGCATTTGAGACAAGTGCGCCCTGAAGACATGGTTCCCCAATTCCTCTCTCCCTCCATTTCCCCATTCGTACTCCATGGGCGCCAAAATACCCTCTCCACCCCAGCCTCCTCCGTCCGCCACCCCATCCACCGCCGTCCTCCTCCACCATGTCGGAGCTGATACCCCGACGCCGTCGTCCATTACAAGAGATCGACCTCTCTCATCCACGGCTTTGGACCAGGATCCTTGCATCCCGTTCTCTCACTTCATCCCCGTCGTCGCCCACCTTGCCGGCGCCGCTCCTACGACCGTCTCGTCCACCGCGCCCCACCGCCACCGTGTACCGTCCTAGATCTGCTTCCACGCCGCCGATAGCCATCGCTACCGCAGCACCACCAAATTCTCAGCAGATGCATACACGACACCGCACCAGAGACGGTACTCTTTCGTATCTACTCAACTTATTTATCGCAGCAAAAAAATAGATCGCCACTACTTTACTCTGATTTCTTGTCCATCACTTACTTGTTAGTTGAAAGCAAACATTGGTTGTGAAGTTGCCTTTGTCCGGTTTGCACCTTCAGATCCGTCATGGCACGCTCAAAACTATACTCGCAATGCTTATGGTTTTCCCCTTTTATATTCCACACTGGTTAAATAATAGTAGAGTAAATTTCAAAATTGGGTCAGTCGATTTTTGAGAGCTCGCCGGAGTTCACCGGTGCAAAGGAAGGGGCTCAGGTGGGGATGATGGGGTGGGGGGCGGTGGTGGGGCCTCACTGAACAAAGAAAACTCGACGCGGGTGGGGCGGGGATGGGGGTGGGGGTGGCGGAGGAACACAGGAGGTGGGGCGGTTCAGGGGAGGGCCGGGGGGTCGGGGCTGGTGGTTCAGCCGGCGGCCCGTGCGGTGTTCTGTATGGGAAGAATCAGAGACGAGTAAGAAGAAGGGTTAGGAGACGTAGGATCTTCATCCAACCGCCTGAAATGGTCGACTCACCCAAATGACAAAAGTCACGCGACTTGCATGCAGACATGCCTTTATATTCAGTACCATCATCGTAGCTGCTTAGCACTGCTCCTGAACCCATCAAGCTAAACAACGTGCCACTCATAATTCCAAACTTGTTGCTCAAATATGAATCTGATATGATGCTGATATTACTAAAATAGATAACGTTTAACAGGTCAGCTAATGTTCATACTTTACTTTCGAAAAGCACGTGCACCAGATATAGAGAGACAGCAGGGAGTTGCATTCTTAATGCGCTCTGGTTCATCATGTGTGGGCACTATGCAACGAACATTTTATTATCCAAAATTTGCTTCCTCTTCTTTAGCATGTTCCTCTTCCATTCTTCTTTAATAAGTACTCTATCCGTTCCTAAATACAAGTCTTTGTATAGATCCCACCATGGACTACATATGGAGCAAAATGAGTGAATCTACACTCTAAAATGTATTTGTATACATCTGTATGTGATCCATAGTGGAAATCTCTACAAAGACTTATGTATTTTGGAACGGAGGGAGTATGATAGTAGTACAGTATGTGTGAAGATGAGCATGGACATTTGCAGTGTAGAGGTCTATACGGTCGGTCGTGATGGACACTTTGAACTCTTCGGACCTCTTTGATTCGTAGGATTTTGTAAACATAGGAATAGGAATTGTAGTGGCCTGCCCACTTGAATCCTATAAGATTAGAAAGGAAATGCGGGGAGCTGTGTCGCCTTTGAGAGTTACACTGATATTAACAGTACCGCACCTTCAGTTGAAGAGAGCTGGTATCCGAAGCCTTTCTAGCCGTACCGGCAATACTAACACATATATTCCGGCAAGTTCCACTTTGCTGATTTTACTCCTGATGCTTAGGGTTTTCCCATTATATCTACACTACGATCTGCGTAGGTGCTTTGTGTCCTACTAGCAGTTGTTCACCCTTTAAAGCTAAATAACACACCAATCATACGTCCTAAGGTTCTTCAAATACGAACGTGATATGATACTGACATTAGCTAACAGACACACAATTAATTGGTTAGCTAATGCTCCCAATTGAGTTTCCAAATGCATGTGGCCACATATAGAGAGACATTATCGAATTGCATTTATTTGGGCACTCTAATTCATCATGGGTGGGCAACCAGCATTGTATAGAAAGAAGGGGAATCTCAATTATATGCTTCCTCTTCTGTTCTTTAACATGTTCCTCTTCTGTTCTTCTTTAGTAAGAATAGTATGTTCCTTATCAGGAAGGGGAGCAGGGAAATCTGCAGTCGACAGCTCTATTGGGCCGGTTCTGCTAAATGATTTCGCACTTCAAGTTGGTCTGACATAATACCTCGGAAATGATGGGAGCCGGGCGAACTTTGATAAGCTAAACTGATAGTAATAGTTGTGCGCCTTCAAATGAATAGAGCTGGCCTGTAAGTGATCGGTAGGCTACATATTAGTAGCGGCAAAACCCTGTGTTTTCCAGCTAGTTCCGCTTTCCCGATTTATTTATGGTGGTTATGGTGTACCCCTATTATCTACACTATGATCTGCCTACTAGCACTTCGCTCTCGTTATCATGTTTTGTCAATAAACTTTCTATACGGTATATTATGAACCTATCATCTGCCAACTATCCTTACATCTGGGGCCCCCAACAGGGAGCCGATTTTGTGTGTTGTTGTGCCAAATTATATTAATCTACTCACCATATTACATCACACATGGGCTCTCTCATCAGAATCTAGTGATAGCACACAAGGGTTTACAGGGAGCCTCTATTATATTACAATATCCTCTGCATTACAAAGATAATCTCTCTACTATTTGTGTTTTCATGCTTTACAGATATTGTATGTAATCACAATGAATATAAGAATGCGCACATTAGAAGAATATTGCGGAACAATTCAATGGGTAACAAACTTGGCATCAAGGGACTGAGGTCCATTGTGGATGCAATGAAACGCACATGCTCCCGACCTATAGATTCATATTCAGAATATGATCCTAATGACTATTCTAAGCTCAAGGAGTCAAAGGCAGATGGCCTATCATGTTCACTCAATAAGGTGCTTGTTCTAATTTGGCAAGGTTTTATTGGATGCACATATCTTGCATAAGGTGTCTTGCATTTCTTTTGCTTCGTTTCACCGCCATCTGCTTAGTTTACTCATGATATATGTGAAGGTGCCATGCCCATCTATTATCACAACCTATTCCATTTGTTGTCATACCATGTTTTTTCATTCAAATGATGTTCTTGTGTTTCAGACATCCAAAAGGAAGAGGGCGATTGCAGAACCTGAAGGAGTACAAGCAAAGTCCTTGAAAAAGGTGGTGCTACCAGAGAAATCACATAGCACCCGAGGTATATTGGCAATAGAACCAGCGCCGCAAAACCTACGATATCGCAACTATGCTGGTCGCTGCTTTGCTCTTGTGAGTTCCTATTGTCCTATCGCCGTCCTTACATTCATACCTGGTGGATTATGTGACATCATTGTGCATTATAGCTTGCTTATCCACTGTTCGCTCCAAATTATCAGATATATGTTAATGCTTAAATTAATGTAGAATAAACCAAATTCTTATGAAGAAATTTAGTTATGCATTGTTCTTGTAAGTATCTGTTGTCCTTCATCACTGTACTTATATTTGTCAGCTAGTTCTTCATGAACACTTTGCAGCTTATTTTCCCTTGTCCTCCATTTTTCTACACATCAGATCTACATTTACTCTTGCCAAAATATTGAATAAAACCAATGTTACTGAAGAAGTTTACCTCCGCATTGCTCTTGTTAGTGCCTTCTGCCTATATGCTATATTTACATTTGTACTCTGCATATTAAGTTAAATAACCGCCATTTGTTCCTATATTTTCACATCTATATTTACTCTAAACAAAATGTAGAATAAAGGCAATGCTCTTGAAGAAGAGTGTGCAGTAAACTTATTGAATAGCACCCCCCCATCAATATGGACAAGGGCTTTATAGAGCCTGTCTTCATTACTAATATAAGTTTGTCCTCCTCGAGCCTACAAACTATGAACAATGGTTTGGTGAAGCTGGCCGCTCCTGCACAATGCCATTTCCTGCCGTCTTAACTATGAACAATTCCTATTATGTTAATGCTAGTTTAAACCGTTTCTCTTTATTTCTGACAAATAAATGAGATGAATTGACAGCGATGATGCTTATACGTGCAAAACCTTTTATCTACCTACTTGTTTCTCTTTCAGGGTGACAACACTGTTGCTAGGAAGAACTACCACAATGATAGTGAGACGAACCCATTGTTTGTCCCTCTAACACATATTCCAGAGGAGAAGGCAACACATCTTGAGGGTAGGGATACAACCATGAAGTCACATCTTGATGTAGTGTCAAACTTACTCAGTGACACAAGCTCGATGAAGTCGCCGCCTGAATTTGTTCGAATTCTTCAGTCTGAAATTCAAGCGGAAATACATGCTTCCGCTCAAACCCGACTAGAACTCCAATCTCTATGCAAGATTAACCGTAAGTACAGGATGTTTATTGATGCTATGCAGCTTAAGTTGGTGGATATGAGCGCCAAAGAAGCGCAGTCTCATCAGTTTGTTAAGCTGCTTGCGCTGCAGCTCCTGGGTCGGGCTAACCTTTCTTGAACTGTTTTGAAGTCTTTGTCGGTTCATCTATTATTTTGTCCTTTGTTAACTTCCACTGGTGGCGACCTGCCCAGTTTATGTAATCTGCTGTCTGGTTGCCCTTTATTATCATTGGCGGCGAACTTTGATGCCGAGGGGATGTAATATGTTGTAATTTCTTTGTTGTATAGTCTAGGTTTATTCTTTGTCACGATGTTGTAATTTATTTGCTGTTTCTGTTGTCGTTACTCTGAGAAAAGGTCGTAATATTCGATCGGTGCGAAATGAGCCAATAGGTTAGGTTTATAAAATAATAATTTCTATACTAAAACTGGTCGGTCGCCAATCGCTAATATAGGCCGAACCGTGGGCCTACAATCATCTTGGGCCATTAGTTTGGTCTAGTCTTAATCTGGCCCACTATTAGTTTCGGGCCTTTAGAAGGCCGAGTAAACCGCTTGCCTTAATTGGGTAAGAAAATTAAATAGGCTTTTAACAGATTGAAATGTTTTTGGGCCTTGGCTGACCCAATTACATGACGGGCAGGAAGCAGGCCCGATGTATAACGGGGCTAAATTAGGCCCAACACTCTCAAGGGCCTTTAACGGGCCTATAGGCAGTTTGGGCTAGAATGTATCCACGAAGAGTACGGGTCGTTAAGAGGCCGAAAGTAACTACGGACCATAATTAGGCCCAGGTACAACTCGGGCCTTTAAATGGCCGAAAGTGAAACCGGGCCGAAAGAGGCCCATATATAGACAGGGCCGCTGGCAGGCCGAAACTAGTATCGGGTCGAACTGTTAAATGGGCCATTAAGAGGCCGAAGAGCAAATCAGGCCGCCAATGGTCCCAATGGCACAATAGTTGTTAAAAGGGCCGTATCTGTTATGGGCCGTAATTTGGCCCAAGAAATAAAAGTCAGTTAACACCCGGATCAGGGGTGGACCGTAGTTTTGCCCAAACTATTGCAGGCTGTTAACGGGCCGGATCTGACATGGGCCGTAAACTGGGCCTAGAATATTACAGTCATTTAACGGCCCGTATCTGATGTGGGCTATAATTTGGTCTAGAAAATGTTAGGTTGTTAACGGGCCGGCCCATTAGATCTGACGAAATCTTGTGGGCCTATTCCTGGGCCGGCTTTTAGACCTATATGGCCCTCTATTGGGCCGTCCCACGTGTCAACGTTTCATTGGCGATTCTTGTCAAATGGACGGTTGACATCTGTCCCAATGCTGAGCCGACACGTGGTTCGTCAGTGAATGAGAATTTACACGTGGAAAATCGCCATTGGTCGGGGTTGTTAACGGGTTATCATATCCAAACTGGAACTCGATAGCTTAACGGTGACCCGTTACGGTGGATGCCACGTGTTGGTCACCCTTGACGAAAGCACTTCTATGACGCGCGATTTAGCGTCATGGAAGTGGACACTTCCGTGATGATAATTTTGGTATTGTCATGGAACACTTCTACGACAGCACAGGTATGACTATCTTGATTCTGTCATAAAATCGTCATGGATGTACATGCATGACAGAAAACGTGAGCTACTGTGACAAACACGTATCATCACGGAAGTGTATTTTTTTTGTAGTGTGTTAGAGGTGTGGGTAAGCATGCTTCTATGGTTCAAACTCTGTTAGAACAAGTTGCTAAATCTCAAAGAGAGTTGCTAGATGAAATGAATAATAATATCAGTGATCATGCTGTTAGATTAATGACTAGAGGAGGTAAAAATGACTCAGGAACCACTTTATCCCGAGGGACACCAAAAAAGAATTGAACAAGATTCTCAAAGAGTTAACACTAATGCACGTAGTCCTTCTAAAAAGAAAAACAAGAAGAAAAATGATAGGACTTTGCATGCCTCTAGTGAACCTGAAGTAGAAAAACCTCCTGATAATGATAATGAAGTTTCTATCTCTGATGCTGAAACTCAGTCTGGCAATGAACATTCACCTTCTGATAATGAAAAAATATAATGATGAGGTTCACAAAAATACTCAAACAAATAATAAAAAACCAGACAATGATGTTGAGATAGAACCTGCAATTGATCTTGATAACCCACAACCTAAGAATAAGAGATATGATAAAAGTAAGAATATGAGATATTATAAAAGAGACTCTGTTGCTAGAAAACACGGTAAGGAAAGAGAACCGTGGGTTTAAAAACCTATGCCCTTTCCACCTAAGTCAACTACAAAGAAAGATGAAGAAGAATTTGAACGCTTTGCTGAAATGCTGAGGCCAGTCTTTTTGCGTACTCGCTTGACTGATATCTTGAAAATGCCTCCTTATGCTAAGTACATGAAGGACATCATCACCAATAAGGGAAAAATACTGGAAGCTGAAATCTCCACCATGCTTGCTAATTATACTTTTAAAGTTGGAGTACCTAAAAAACTTGGAGATCAAGGAATAACAACTATATCTTGCTCCATCAAAAGAAACTATGTGAAAACTACTTTATGTGGTTTGTGAGTTAGAGTTAGTGTTATGCCTTTCTCTTTATATAAAAGACTTGATTTCAATAAGCTCACACCTACTGAAATATCTTTGCAAATGGCTGATAAATCAACTGCCTTACCTATCGGTATTTGTGAGGATGTGCCTGTTGTTGTTGCTAATGTTACTATTTTGAATGACTTTCTTATACTTGAGATGCCCGAGGACAACAACATGTCGATTATCCTTGGTAGACCCTTCTTGAATACTGCAGGGGCTGTTATTGATTGCAATAAAATCAAGGTCACTTTTCATATCAATGGTAATGAGCATACGGTGCACTTTCCGAAGAAACAATTCCAAGTGAATGATATTAATGTTATTGAAAAATATCCGACAATCACTATTGGAAGTTTTCAACTACCTCTACCTACAGTTAAAAAGAAATATGAAATGCTTATTGTTGGGGACATTCATATCCCCATTGAGGTAACCTAGTGATTTACGACAGTTCTTCGGTTTCATGCTAATCGAAAGTGGTTGTTAATAAGACTTGATCAACCTTATTAATGGATCATTTTTTAGAGGTATGGAGTTGATGAATTTAGTGAGCACTACCTTCTGTCCCTACCTTTTGTTTTCTATTTTTATTAATTAAATTAAATAAAATGACATGTTTTGTTTGTTTTCTGAATTTCCCGTGCAATAAAAAATGACCCAAAAAAATTCTCAGAATGCTCTAAAAATTTAATATGATTTTTTCTGAATATTTAAGAATTTTTTGTGCAAATAACATCAGAGGGAGGTGCACCAGGTGGGCACAATCCACCTGGGTACGCCAGGACCCCGAGGCACGCCCTGGTGGGTTGTGGTCCCCACGTGGGCCCCCTCACTTATCCCTTCATACCACTTCATCATCTACCTCTGGAAAAAAAATCACCATTGCTCTCTCTCTCTCTCTCGCGCGCGCGTTCTTGCTCTCAAACCCGCGGATTTCGATCTCTTTGCTCGAAGCTCCATTTTCGAAACTGTTCCGGGTGATTGTTGCTTGGTATGTGACTCCTCCGTTTGTCCAATTAGTTTTTTGCTTTAGTGGTTTATATTTTTAATAATTAGCTAATCTTGATGATGCTATAGATGAGCTTGCATGTTGAATTCTTAGAGTTCTAAGTAGTTTGAATGCTTGCTATGGCCTTTATACATCCCTATGAGTAGTTGCTATCAATCTTGTAAAGTTTTGTTGATAAATTTTTGTCACCCAAAATTTTTTAGAAAATTGTACGCGAATATGATGAACCTTTTCGAAAGGAGTTCTTTGATGAGGAGATCCTCGGAGGCATCTTCTAGTGACAGCTCCGTTCATCGGTCTTATGTTGAACCAAGTGAAAGTTCCATACGAGATGCCACCACAAAAACATGCCTATGGCCATGCGATGATTATATGGTGAGTGTGGGCATTAAGGAGGAATTTGAGCAATATGTTCACAATGCCGGTCTCGATCCCTACAGTTCAGGGCAGGCTGAGGCATCCGCACCGAGAGCCTTCGTGAGCTATCACCCTGATCATTATCCAGGCTACTACTCATTACCAAGTTGGCCAAAAGCCTAAGCTTGGGGGAGTACGTATTTCCAACAAAATTACATTCATGATTCACACATTCCCTTCCATTTGTTGGTGTCCACACTTTTTCATTGTATTATCCATGCTAAATTTGTTTTCACGCTTTCTTCTCGTGTGTTTGAAAAACTTCGAGAAAATACAAAAATATTTCCTGCTTCTTTTTTATTTTTCTTTCTGGAGTAGTTAGATGTGGTATCTAAAAAGAAAACCAAAAAAGATTTCCTTGTTCTTCTTGTGCTTGTTGGGAGCTTTCCCGTGCAAATAGTTTTTTTCGTTTTCCCCCTTTTATTTGCTTGTTCAAGAAAACCAAAAACTCCAAAAATATTTTAGTGTGTTTCTCTGAATTTGTTTTCTTTTTATTTGAGTCATACCGAGGAGAAGACCATGCTGGAAATGTTGAGTGGCTCTCATCTGCATTATTGTTGATCTAACAAAGAGCCCATATTACCTTGTCTTCTCTTATTGAATAAAATGTTTGCAGATTCCAACTTAGTCCACGGCACTCTTGCACTATTATTATTTCCATATCGTTCGGTCGTGCAAGTGAAAGGCAATAATGACGATATTAGATGAACTGGCCGTGGCAGAGAGAAACGGGTATGAACTCGACTTGTTCTGTTTTTGTAAATATGTTTAACCTAGTACCCATGATTCAGCTCCTTAAGATTAAACATGTTTGCAATGACAATTACGGATTATAGTTTCTCATGTCATGCATAAGTAGCTAGGAGTGAATAATGATTTATCTTGGATGTCGACATTGCATTAAAATGATTTTGATGTAGTATGATGATATGGTATGCTCCTATGAATGTTCGAGTGGCTTGACTTGGCACATGTTCATGCATGTAGTTGAATCAAAACCAACATAGCCTATATGATATTTATGTTCATGGTGTTCATATCCTACTCATGCTAGTGTCCAATGTTACTTATGCATAATGCATATTCATGACCGTTGTTGCTCTCTAGCTGGTCACTTCTCAACCTATTTGCTAGCCTTCGCCTGTACTCAGTGGGAATTCTGCTTGTACATCAGACCTTGAACCCAAGTTATTCCAGATGAGTCCAACATACCTACCTATATGCGGTATTACCCTGTCGTCCTATGTAAATTTGCATGTGCCATCTCTAAAAAAAACTTCAAATAAATATCCTTTTTGTGTGCCTGGATTGTTCATGGAACGCAGGAGGTAGTCGGTATCTTCCATGCTAAACGGGTTATTCTCAGGTCGAGTGTTTATTCACTTTCCACTGCACAAGAAAAGGGCGGTAATAGGGATTCCCAGTCCCAAACTGCAAACAGAAAAGAGCTTACAAATAATCAAGCAAAAACTCCTACGGAGTCATAACGTTTACTTTATCGCTTGGGAACCGCCACTAACGTGTTTAGCATGGAAGATATTGATAACTGATGGTCATGAAGTAAACAAGAAGGGTGCATTTCTCAAAATACCATTTACCTTTGTTTAAAAACTTGAGCTCTGGCACCACTGCAAATCACCGCTTCCCTCTGCGAAGGGACTATCTATTTACTTTTATGTTGTGTCATCACCTTCTAAAATAAGCGCCAAAACCTGAGAGCACTGATGTCATGCTTATGCATTGCGTGTAGCTAATGTTGGGTGCATCATGAATGGATCTTTTCTACCATGAATTATAATGTTTAGTCGCTGCTTGAACTTTGGAGGTGCTTTGCATTTATGTTTTGCGGTCTTAGAAAGGGCTAGCGAGATACCACTATCGTAATATTATATCATGGTTGTTTTGATAACGTGTTGCTGTTTGAGATATCTTATTATTGCTCGCTAGCTGATTATGTCATCGATATGAGTTAATATAATTTTTAAGAGTTATGGTCGGCATGGTTAGTTATAATATTGGTTGAAAACCTGGGTGATGTTTAAGATTATTTATGCAAATAAGAGCAAAAGAGTTCGTAAAAGTTTTTCTTTTTCAATTTCAGTTTATCAACAGAATTGCTTGAGGACAAGCAAAGGTTTAAGCTTGGGGGAGTTGATACGTCTTTGTCGTATTTACTTTTCCTAACGCTTTTCCTCTTGTTTTGGACTCTAATTTGCATGATTTGAATGAAACTAACCCGGACTGACGGTGTTTTCAGCAGAACTATCATGGTGTTGTTTTCTGCAGAAATAAAAGTTCTCGGAATGGAACGAAACTTTGCGAGGATTTTTTATATAATAAAAGAGAATTTCTGGAGCCAAGAACCACCGAAGGGGGGCACCTGGGTGGGCACAACCCACCAGGCCCCCCCCCAGGCACGCCCAGGTGGTTTGTCCCCACAGACGCTGAAACCAATGCTATACAATCACATATTTCCAGAAAGAAATCAGGGGAGAAAGAACTATCGCGATCCACAAGACGGAGCCGCCGCCGTCTCCTGTTCTTCATCGGGAGGCCAGATCTGGAGTCCGTTTTGGGCTCTAGAGAGGGGGATCTTCGATCTTCGTCATCACCAACCCTTCGCCATTGCCAATTCCATGATGCTCCCCACCGGGAGTTAGTAATTCCTTCGTAGGCTCGCTGGTCGGTGAGGAGTTGGATGAGATTCATCATGTAATCGAGTTAGTTTTGTTAGGGCCTGATCCCTAGTATCCACTATGTTCTGAGATTGATGTTGTTATGACTTGGCCATACTTAATGCTTCTCACTTTGGGCCCGGGTGTCATGATTTCAGATCGGAACCGTTTATGTTATCACCATTATATCCATGTTCTAGATCCGATCTTGCACGTTATAGTCACCTACTATGTGTTATGATCCGGCAACTCCGGAGTGACAATAGTCGGACCAGTCCCGGTGATGACTGTAGTTTGAGGACTTCATGTATACACCGTGTGTTAATGCTTTGTTTCGGTTCTCTATTAAAAGGAGGCCTTAATATACCTTAGTTTCCTTATGGACCCCGCTGCCATGGGAGGGTAGGAAAAAAGATGGCATGGAAGTTCTTTCCATAAGAATGTATATGACTATTTACGGAATACAAGCCTAAATTATATTTATGAACTGGAGCTAGTGCCATATCGCCCTAGGTTATGACTGTCACATGATGAATATCATCCAACAAATCATCGATCCAATGCCTACGATTTTCCTATATATTGATCTTGCTAAGTTACTACTGCTGATGTTACTGTTGTACTTGCTATAAAACTACTGCTATCACTGTTACTGTTACTATTGTTGCTGCTACTACTATCAAAACTATCATACTACTTTGCTACTGATCACTTTGCTACAGATAATTAATCTCCAGGTGTGGTTTAATTGACAACTCAGCTGCTAATACTTGCAAATATTCTTTGCCTCCCCTTGTGTCGAATCTATAAATTTGGGTTGAATACTCTACCCCCGAAAACTGTTGCGATCCCCTATACTTGTGGGTTATCACTTTGCCACATGCCGACGACCCTCATGTATATATTCCATAGAAACATGCCTTGCTCTACTGCCCTAGCTCCCCACGTGGCTGTGTGTGGATCTTTTTCTACTTCATTTGGCTGTTCCAAAGCCACCTAGACTTTTACTATTATTAGAGGTAAAGCTAGTTCATACAGTGAAATCTAAGAGTTGGTTCAAGTAGGGAAGAAAGTGGGGAAGTTGTAGCATGAATCTAGGACTTGGTTCTAAGAGGAAACGGGGGAAAGTAGTAGATACTGGCTATCCAACCGGTCTCTTGGTTGAAAAGGCAAAGAAATCATGGTCGATGGCGAAGGGTGGGGGAAGTGGACCTGTCTCTTGGTCGAAAAAGGAAAGAAAGTGAGGGGTGTTGGGGGACAACACAAATGAGAACGAGCAGGTCTAGATTTCCTGTGCTCACATAGGAAAATGTCGCCGAGGAGATAAAAAATGGGACAAATACAGACATGCTGCCTGAGTGTTTGCCGCTCTCAGCAACCACATCTGCCTCACCACTTTATGCCCCTTCTGTCCCTATGCCCATATCGCTACCGTTAATGTAAAATCACAGGAATCATTAAGAAATGCCACCTAATGTCACTATTAAGTAATGGTCTAGTGTCGTCGATAAATCGAAGCAATGCCACCTAATGTGACTATTAAGTAATGGTCTAGTGCCATCGATAAATTGAAGCAATGCCACCACCATTTTATGAAGTGCTTCCGTCTTGCTTTATTTCCCATGAATTGTGTTTTTGCAGTTACATTTAAATCTCACACCGCTAACATTGCTTCATCCCAGTGGAACTGCACAAATTTGATTGCACATTTACTAACCATCTGCTACTCTCATGATAGTAATACTAATGCTATTGTTCTGCATGTTAATCTAGTGGCGGTGTTGATGTGATGTGATGCTACTTCTTACTTAAGGGCACTTTCATACTGTCAATGTAGTGCCAATTATAACACAATAGATGTTGTTGTTAATCATATGCCACCGCAAATAACTGTCACTTTTTAAATAACCGTATTTCATATTTGTGCAAACAGGGATGTCTGTCTCCATATCGTTTCTATCTGCGCAATCAAAAGTACACACCTCAGTTTTAGTAGAATTGCACAAAATGAGATGGCTATTCCTAGTTGCCGTCGTCTAACCACCCGTATTCTAGGTATTCCTACATTGGTTGTAACTAGGTAGAATGACCAACGAAATCTAAAAGAAGTTGATTCGTACGTTTTACTTCCTGATTGCAGTGCAGGGACGAACAAAAACAATTGCATCCTAGTCGGGAATGCACTTTCTCCCAGTTCATCCATGGACAGAGGACTAGCTGGCACGGCTGCACAAAGGTCTTGGGACATGTGCACGGACAAGAGGCATTGTGGTTTGCTTATATCTGCAAATAGCGATGCTTAAATTTTGCAGAACTGCACAAGAAGTTCAGCTGGTCAGTAGACTACATGGTTCAGTTCAGCATTCGAACTGAGAACACAATTATAATTGGTTATTATGGAATGAGAGAACCTAACCCTGGATGGTTGCAACAAGAAAAACCAGAGTGAACTCCAAGAAATAAAAGCCTGCCTAGGGAGGCCCTTTGCTTAGAGAAGCTGATATGTCTCCAACGCATCTATAATTTATGAAGTATTCATGTTGTTTTATTATCATTCTTGGATGTTTTACAATCATTTTATAGCAACTTTATATCATTTTTGGGACTAACCTATTGACCCAGTGCCCAGTGCCAGTTGCTGTTTTTGCTTATTTTTTACATCGCAGGAAATCAATATCAAACGGAGTCCAAACACCGTGAAACTTTTTGTGGATTTTTTATGGACCAGAAGACTCCCGATGGGCCAGAGCAGCACCTGGGGGGTGCCCCGAGGAGGGCACAACCCACCAGGGCGCGCCCCCTCTTTACCCTATAAATTCCCAAATATTCCCAAAACCCTCTGGGTTAACCTAGATCAGAATTTCCGCCACCGCAAGGCTCTGTAGCCACCGAAAAACAATCCAGACCCCGTTCCGGCACCCTGCCGTAGGGGGGAATCATCTCCGGTGGCCATCTTCGTCATCCCGGCGGCCACCATGATGAGGAGGGAGTAGCCCACCCTCAGGGTTGAGGGTTTGTATCAGTAGCTATGTGTTTAATCTCTCTCTCTCTCTCTCTCTCTCTCTCTCTCTCTCTCTCTCTCTCTCTCGTGTTCTTGAGATTGCACGATCTTGATGTATCGCGGGCACTTGCCTAAGGTCATCATAAGGCCAATCGTCTTGCCAGGTTCCAATCAATCCCAATCTTTTTAGCATGTCCAAAGTAGCTCCCTGCTCAATCCATCCTGAACGACCCCCACCCAGGAAAGCGATCAACCACCAGATCCGGAGTATGACTGCAGACTCCCGCAACATGAGTTCGACTCTGAGTTTTGCGCCACCGAGAAGTATGAAAATATGAGTTGTGTGCACGAACACACGCCTGCTCGACGTGTATGCACGGAGGGATTCGACATTGGCAGACGGTTTCTCAGTTGCCCCTTAGAGGTTAGTGCTAGTTCATCATTTAAGTTGAGTTAATGCCCCCACTCATCCTGAATATTATTTAAGATTGGTTGTGATATGAGGCTTGCGCCCTTGTTAATTAGGTGGTTGGTTGATGAATGGCATGGCACGGCTCGGAGTATTATCACCAAGCTTACAGAAGATAACATAAAGCTGAAGAAGAAACTGACTGATCTGGAGTGCATAGTCAGTACGATGAAAAAAGAAAGAATCAATCATAGGCAACATATGAAAGCAAGAGACAAGAAGGAACTAGCATGTGTAGTTGTATTCATCGCATTAGCCATCTTCTATGCGCTATTTGCAATGATGAATGGGAGTTTTTTATTGTTATTATTGGCTACATCAATAAGCATAGCTCATCTATTATTTGGCAACTGTCCTATGAAAATGTTTGTTTCACATTTGGACGTACCAACCCGTGTGCGTAATTATCACATTTAGAACTACGCAACCGCGGGAATTTGGAATGACTGGGTACTGATAATTGTGGTTGATTATATCAGGATTCTAATCGCCTACTATGGCGCCAATATAATCTGTCAATCCCCCGCTTCAATTGCCATTCCCCTTTTCTTCATACCCCACTTCAGTCTCCACCATATTCATCGTTCTCGCTGGCCGCACTACACATTCACACACACTCTGCAATCTTGCTTTCTCGCGGTTTGTGTACGTACCGCAGCCATGTCGAGCGACAGCAAGGATGACAGTTCCGTCATCAGTCTGGCGCCCGTTCATAGGTCAACCTCGTAATCATCCCGCTCCTCTTCCATGAGTCTGGCGTCGAGCCCTGACCTTGATTTTATTCAGATCATGGAAGGGACGCCGCCGCCCGAGTCGTCGGACGACGACCAGACAGACGAGGAGGCCGTCAGAGGACGAAGAAGACGACGACGATGATGATGAGGAGGAGGAATGGTCGAACGAGGAGGACGACGATGACGACAACGATGGCGATGAAAAGCCAATGGTCAGCAGCAAGAAGCGTCATCACCAAGACGATGTCGCGGGGTCATCCAACAACAACAACAAGAATGACTAAATTAAGCAGATTGTATATCTTTGCTGTCGTTCACTCATATTAATTCGCTATCTCTGTTTCCCCTGTTAATCTCATCGCAGACGATTAACAATACGTATTCGACTGGGATCTTTTACATTATCGCCTACAGTTGGTTTCTTGAATTGTGTGCCCTGTCGAGCACACAATTCACAACAAAAAATCGTATGCGCTATCTATAATTATCGCACCAATTCTGATTACCAACCTGTTTGTCGGATATCACACACATCTTGTTACGACGAATCGTTTGTGTTCTTCAGGATTATGTCAAAAAGTTCATCTGAGTGAATTGTATTCCGTCAATCGCACACACCTTGATATGGCCGACTGTTTGTGTTTTTTCGCTCATCGCAGATAGTTCGTAAGGATCAACTGTATGCCAATATTCGCACACGCAACTCTAATCTGAACTGTGCTAGATGGATCCACCATCGCACAAAGCCCGTCTTATTGGTGACATTTTTATTTCGATATATATCGTTTGCGATTCATGCATCACACACAGTTTGGTCGAAGGGTCTCTCATTCATGTGTCGCATTAGCAGTATTTTGCATTATTGATTTCTTAGTTGCGCCACTTCCCACACGAGTGTGTTTTCAGTCACTTCGCCTCCTATGTGTCTGCCATATCGTTGCAAAGCTCTGGGTTGCTTAAATCTTTCCTACCTCTCTTCTCAGCATGCACCACAAGTGAGATATCAGGCCTTCAGAACCCCACCTTTTGTGACCCTTTACGAAAGAGGGACGATCAGGTTTTTATAGAGCGCTCTAGTGCAACTGATGGATTCTTCCCTGTCGTGGTTGCGCACGGCGAATTCTTCCCCGACGTCGACGACCTCTTCACCAACATGTCTTTCGCTGGTGATGGTACCACGACTGTGAATGCTTGTTCATCCACTGGGCCGCATGTGCCCTCATCCCTTTTGTTAGGGATTGCTTCTGGATTAGTAGTACTACCAGTGGATCTGGACATGTTGTTTTCATCGTATCTACCTGATTACATGTCTACTATGTGCATGGCTATTGTTGGTTTGATCACCATGTTTATTCTGTTGGTCATGATTTAGCTATCGTGTTTTTGGATTAAATTATATGGGAAATTGCTCCAACATTCAACACAGGGAGCCCCACAACGTTCTTTAGGCATCCCCGATTCGACTCGCCACCGTTGTAACTAGGTCTCAATCCCTCTACCTTCGCCTCCCGACGCCCTACACTGTCCACGTGAGCGGCGAGCCAGATATGTCGAACTCTAATACTATGTAGTCAATTTTGGGGTGGAGCTTAGGTGGAAACCAAAGTCACCGATAGGAGAGAAGAAGATTTTTCTGAAAAGCTCACCCTCCTTCGTTTCTTTAGTCTAGATATACACATGCATCTCTTACATTTCAACCCCTCTACAACTTATAAACAACAACTCATGACTTCCAACACCGACGTGTTAGCACTAACAAAGTTGTACTTGTTGCTACCTCAAAATTCTTGAGGCTCACAGCTACCACAAGTACGTGCTCTTGCCTTGCTAGGCTAAAGCTTGTAAAGCTACCGTTAACCCCTTGCAGTAGGAGTAGTGCTGTAGGGATGTATGCACAATAGTGTGCTGCCACTGCTTATTCCATCTCCCCAGCAAAGCACTCGTCCATGGGGACTCCATAGCAGGGGGAGAAGTTAAGCGAGAAGATGGCTGCATCATGAGATTCAGAACATGCACTCATCTCCCACAGGCCAGAAGTAATTACCATAGCAGCTTAAAGTTACAGTACAGCACAGACAAGAGATTCCATGTGGAAGCCAATCAGAGAGGCGAAGAGGGAGGGGCAATCATGGTCCTCCCTCTTTCTGGCATCTGTCACAAAGTGCTGCATCAGTGAGTGCAAAGCCAAGGCCTGGCACAAGGTAAAATGGTTAAAAGAGCTTGTACCGTGCCACTGACTCGCTGATGGCGCATGTAAGACAGGCAGATGGCAGAGTAGTACTAATGACACACACACACACACACAGCCTTTTCCTTGTGACAATCTTTGCCTTGCGCAGTGATAGGTAGATACAGACGGCTAGGAAAGCTGCATCTGCTGCTGCTGCCATGCATGCTGCCTCCTCCTGCCCTGGCTTGCTGCTGCAGCGGCAGGGACGAAAGAGACCCAACAGATCACATGGATAGGGCTAGGAGAGAATGGATGTACTGTAGTGAACTATAGAGTGAGGCCATGGCCATCCCATCCATGCCATGCGAGCTTGCGGTTGTATAGGAGTATTTTTGAAGCTTAAAAGTTTGCATTAAATAAATCCCTTTTGGTTGTTTTGAGCAAGTTCTTTCTCAGCTCCAACCAAGTCTTTTAAAAAGAGAGAATGAATAAAAATAAGAAGCTTGGATTTGGTTGCACGGCATAATGTAATATGAATAAACAAAAAATGTTAAGGGAAGATACTCCACGACAGGCACCAATCAACATCTGCTTATAGTAGTGACAGTAAAGAAAGGAAGAGCGAACAATGGAAAGATGATGTTGTGACCAAAAAGGATGGAAAGATAAAGATGGAGTTATAGACTCCTCTCCCCATCCAACATCCATTTATAAGTTTGAGAATAACATCTAGTAGTAGCATACAGCAACAAGTGAAAGAAAGAAAGCAATCGAGCTTGACCTACAGCAAACTACAACATCAACTACACCTAATGCAATGCCACAAAGAGGCTGGCTCACCAGCTTGCTGTGTCGCTGCACTCTCACAAGCCTAATTCTAAGAAGCTCCGGGTGATCTTGAAGCAAAAGCCAATGACACACGTAGCAGAAGAGATGGAAAACCAACCAACCAACCAGACGTAGAACCAGCTCCGAATTTTGCTCCTCCTAGTTGCAATGCAATCGCCAGCTCCTATGAATGATGAAGCGGAATCAAATTAGCACCCTGCAAGAGGATGAAGAACCAATCAGGAATCGCGTTCAAGGAAGGGTCGACAGCAATGCAGTAATGGAGAACAGGCAGAATTATAGTACTACTCGCTCCGTCCGGAAATATTTGTCAGAGAAATGAATGTATCTAGATGTATTTTAGTTCTAGATACATCTATTTTTATCTATTTCTCCGACTAATATTTTCGGACGGAGGGAGTACAACAGTACAAGTCAGTTAGGACTAGTAAGAATTCTCACAGTGATGCAAGTGGAGGAGCTGATGGCCGATGTCGTTACTGGTACACTGTGGAGGTTGGTGGTGAAGTCATCTGTCATCCACTGCTGCTGTCAGTGGTGGGAAGCCGAGGAGACGGACGGCGGCTTGTCGCCATTGCCGCCGTTGTGCTCCTCGTTGCCCTGCATCCTCGCGGGGACGCGGAATCCGGAGAAGCTGACGCCGGGACCGAACCCGATTGCCGACACGGAAGGGTTCAAGCCCCCTTGGTGCTGCTGCTGCTGCTGCATCGGGTTGTTGTCGTCAGCTTCGACGGTCTCCGGCCATCCTCGGTCGGAGGGCTGGTTACTGGACTGAAGGGGACCCCTCTGGAAGAAGAACTGGCTCTGGCCACTCAGCGCCGCCTGCATATGCGCCGCCTGCTGCGACACGTTGAACAAGTAGCCGCCAGTGCTCCCGCCGCCTGGGTCGGGCACGTTCCACGGCATCATGCGCTGGCTCGCCGCCTGCTCGCCCCACATGGCGCCGCCGCCGCCAAATGAGTAACTGGCCGCACCGGGGAATAGTGCCTGCTGGGCGGTGCCGTTGCCGTCGTGGCCATCCGACCGGTGCTGCTCCTGCTGCTGGTGGTGGTGAAACATAGGGTCTGGTAAAGGCTGCAGCGACAGCCGGAGTTCTTGGCTCTGGCTGCCGGTTCGCGACAGGAGGTCCGGTGTGTAGCCTTGAAAACCCATGGCCGACGAGTGCGCAGCCACAGTGGACGACGACGGCTCCCCGCCTGCGGTCCCGCCCATGGGGAAGAACGACTTGATCGTGTCCGCGATGGAGTCCGAGTCGAGCGACGGCGGGAGGAAGCTGATGCCGCCCGTGGCTCCTCCAGCGCCACCAGAGCCGGCGAAGTCGAAGGACGAGTGCGCGATGGTGATGGCCTGCGCCTGGTCGTCTGAGTTGTCGGCGGAGTCAGGCTGGGTCGAGGAGGACGGCGGCGCGGCGGCATTGCTGGAGGCAGGGGCGACGGCAGTGGGCTGCCAAGCCGGAAGGGTGTCGAGGTTGTCGATGGCGTCCTTGGCGTTCTTGATGAGCCAATCGACGGCCTTGCTGGGGCGGTCGTAGCCCAGCCGGTCTTGCACGTCGTAGAACTGGATGGCCGTGTGTGCCGACAGCCGGACGCGCCGGTCGCGAGGCCCGCGCGCCGTGCAGACCTTGCTGTGCCGGTCTTTCCGCCCCGTGGAGCGCACAATGTGCCCTCCCTGCACTGCCACGATCTCCCCGCCTCCGCCGCCCCTCACCCGCGCAGGCGTCGCCGGCACCATCTCGCCGCCTCGTCCTCCTCGCGCCCGCGTCTGGGATGCCGCGGGCGGCTGCGCCTGCGCCGTGAACTGATGCATGTGATGGTGGTGGCTCCCGGCGCCTCCGAAAGACAGGAGCTGCGTCTGGAGCCCGTGGTGATGATGGGACTGGCCGGCGTCGCCCATGGGCGCGAGAAGGGCATACTCGGCGGACGAGCCCGGCTGCCTCACGGACGCGGCCTGCAGGTGCGAGAGCTGGAAGACGGGGGCGGGCGGAGGTTCTTGGTCCTGCTGCACTTGTTGGTGCAGCTGCAGCAACCGGTAGTGGTGGTGCTGTTGCTGCTGCTGCTGCTGCTCCTCATCCGCAGCCTCCTGCTGCCCGCCGCCGCCACCTCCACCTCCACCTCCTCTTCCTCCTGCGCCGTCGCCTCCGTGAGGACCCCGGTGGTGGTGCCTCGGATCCAGATCCCCCGGCTGCGGCTTCGCCCCCGCTACTGCTGCTGCTCCAATGCGCGTCCATCCAGCTCGCCGGATCCCATAACTAGGAGGAAAAAGAAGCAGGAAAAACCATGAGAAGAATCAAGGAGGAGGGTGCATGAGGGAGGGAGGGGGAACAGCGGTGGGCAAGGGACTGACCCAGGAGAGGAGTGGGGGACTGAACTAGAAGCAATCTGATGGATTGGACATCACATTTTAGCAGGGGGGACGGCGGCGGGGGGGAGGGAGGCAAAAGCTTTTGCTGCTGGCTTCCTCTCTCCTCTTGGGTGTGGTGTGGTGTGGGAGCTTTGGAGAGCAGGAGGCAGCAGCAGAAGGGAGGCAGGAAAACAGGATGATAAGAGCAGGATTTGGGATTTAGTGAGGAGAGAGAGTTTGTTTCACTCCTTGCTGCTGCCGCTCCCGTGCGTATGCGTGTAGGCGCAGGGCAGAAAAGAGAGAGCTTTTTATTTGGGGAGGAGAGAGACCGCTTGCTTGCTTGCTCAGCGGTCTGGGAACATCCGAGCTGAGCCGAGTGAGGGCTGCTGGCAGGAGGCTGGAGCCCAAGCAGTGATTGAAAGCCAATTTGGGGGGTGCTGCTCCAGTTGAGTGTGCAGGTTTTGCATGTGTAGCTGGTTACTTTTCTAGTTTTGGAAAATGATGATGTGTTCATGTGGTGAAAAATTTACATCCTGTTCTTTGTGTGTGTTGCTGATGTGGCACGGCTGGTTCTAAAATCCATGTAACCGATGCTCGAATTGGAGGGCTAAATAAACTGTTGGAAACTGCAACTGCGAAACCGCATATATGCGATTGTGCATTTGGCTCTTTTTTAGAACGTTGATTGAGAGTTGCGGCTGTTTTGAAATGCTTGTGTTCTTAGAAATAGGTGGTTCCTCTTGTTTCTAGCCCCACCTTGCTAAAAGTGTTGTTACCAAGATTTTGATCCCTCCTTTCCCAGCAAAAATAATGGCATTTTCTCTTTTGACGATAAAATAATAATGACATTCTTGCTGGGCATGATATGTGGAAAAATCTAGTTGTTCCAAGTTTAGTTCCATGCACGAGCATATTCATCGGCCCCTTTTCTTTAAATCTATTTTTATTAGACGTTACCAAAATAGCCCTCGGGCAGTTCCTTCTCTCCCTTGGCAAATTGAACATAGGGGCGTGGAGTTTTTACACCTGAGCTCGTTCCCGGTGTGAATAGTAAAATAAATAAAATAGAAAAACATTTCAAAAATTTCTAAAATTTATTTGGGGCATACTTTAAGAAATATTTGTTATACATGCAAAATTTCGTCACGAAACGACATTGGTGAAAGGCGTGGTAAAAAAACAAAACCGATGCTCTCAAAATGTTACTTTAGAACACATTTTGAAGCTCTGATTTTTTTTTGCCACGACTTCCACCAATGTAATTTTGTGATGAAATTTTACATGCACAACAAACATTTACAAAAGTATGCCACAAAATATTCAATTATTTTAAATGTTTTTCTATTTTATTGTTTACACCAGGAGCATTTGAGCTCAGGTGTAGAAAGGTACTTTCGGAACATGGGCTCATTCTTAAAGAAAACATGAATGTTGGCAAAATTGGAGCGTGCAATTATATGGAGGGCAGGCAACAACACTTACAACAACACTTGGCGTGACCCATAGATTCCATGGAACCCCTCGTTTCGACCAATGACACTGAAGGAAACATTGTCCTTAACCGTGTCTCGGCATTTTTTTTAGAAAACTTATGGTCTATTCATTTTCAATCATATGAGTACAACAAACACTAGAAATAATAGGAATTACATCCAGATCTGTTGACCACCTAACGATGACAACAAGCACTGAGGCAAGCAAACGGCGTGCTACCGTCATCGCCCCTCCGTCGGAGCTAGGGAAAACTTGTTGTAGTAGACAGCCGGGAAGTCGTCGTGCCAAGGCCCCAAGGATAAGTGCAACAGAATAGCAACTACCACCAATGAAGAATAACGTAGAACGGAAGCGTCCAACCTGAAGACACACAAACATAGATGAACTACGAACAGATCTGAGCATATCCACCGAAGATAGATACGTTGAAGAAACACCTTCACACACCCACCAACGATGCTAGACTCGTCACCGGCGGTTCTATTAGGAGAATCTTATTCCATATTTAGGGAGCCGCTACCATCTCGCCTTCCTGAGCAGGACACGTATCCTAATAAAACTCGAAGGAACATATAAAAACAAAGCCCACCAGCCAGCAAGGGTCGGGATCAACCACGCCCCCATGGCCCTAAGGCCACCGGAGACGAGACAGACCGGCGGTTGCGCCAGCGGGAGGCAGAAGAACCCTAGTCATTTTTAGAGCTGAGGCGGTTGTTTGTCTCTCGGCATTCTTAGACACGTATGATACTTGGAATGTCCCTCCTTTGCATGAACATTTCTGGAGAGCCGATGGAGAGTATTTAAAAAAAATCTGTGTCCCCTTGGCAACAACAAGAATTTTTATCATGGCAGTTGGAGTCGCTTCCCCACTTCACGGTGTGCAGTGCCTATAGGCCTGTGCGGCCATGCACGATCACTAGTTCACCGAAAGCACGACCAGCAGCGGCCATTTTGGTGTTTTGACCCTTTGGCAAAGTTTAGCCCAATCTGACCCGGTTTAAAAATATTTCAAGATTTGACCCTTTTTACAACCGCCGGGGAGGCTAGCGGTAGGGTTGTATAGGCTACCGCCCATCACCTTGGCGATAGCCCACTCAGCCATGTTAGCTCTAGTAAATGGCAACAGTCTCCTCCCGTCCACCCTACCGCCGTGGACCCTGGAGGTAGGCTATACAACCCTACCGCCCGAGACCCCAGCGATAGGTGTTGAGCAGTTATAAACCCGCGGGGGCCGGGTCACAGGGCCCACCCACGAACCCAACCCCCATCTTCATCCCTGCGCGGCCGCAAGAACAGAGAGGGGCTCCCTATCTCATCCTCTCCACTCCCCTCCTCCGATCTCCTTCGTTTCTCCACCGTTTTTCTGGATCGAGATTCCTCCGGAACGAGAGAAGTAGGCTCTATCAATCCCTCCAATTCATTTTAGTTAAAAAGCTTTCGATTCGATGCATTATTTGGCACACGATGAACCCTTTTTCATCTAGTAGATTTTGATTTTTGTTGTTGTTAGGTTTGTTTAGTTAGGAGTAATATGATGTATGTGGTTGGAGATGAACCCTAGTTCATGTTTCTATATAGTTTCAACATGAATCCTAGTTCATGTTCACAAACTTTTTTTGGAATTGTTCATTGATGTTTGACGTGATTGAATATGATTGATGTCCTGATGTGGTTGATGTGGTTGAATATGATTGGTTAATGTGATATGATCGATAAATGCGATTGGTTATAGATATGATGGATATATATGATTGTTGATTCAATATGATATTTTTAGTTTGATTAAATATGATCTGTTCGCATTGATATAGTAACTAGGTTTTTAGTTTTATTAACATGAATCATTTGCATATTGTTTTATTGATTGATGTTAGTTGAATGATCTACAATGCTTGACCATGTGTTTACTAGTTCATATGGTTGAATATGATATATTGATTGATTGATGTTAGTTGAATGATCTACAATTGATGAATATGATATGATGCTTGTTGATTGAATATAACATGATTCATTTGCAATTGTTTTAGGAGCCCCCCCCCCTTGCGCCCAGCATCGGCACTAAGTACACCATGCTTGATCATGCGTTCGACAACGGTCATGGCAACCATTTTATGGAGAATGGAGTGGTAATATGATCAACCCGTTGCACCAAAAATTGGTTATTATGAGAAATGAAGTTACTAACTATTTCCGTTCAAATTTTGACAGATGCTACCGTCGTTGCACATGAGGGGCCACACCAGGGCCGTTCAGATGCAGTATGATGAACGTTGCACGTTAGAAGAGCAAGGTTGCTGGTTTTCATGCTTCAGTTTAAGCGGAAGCCGCCGACGCTCGTCCACTCAGCTCTCACAGCATTGGTCGACTGGTTGCATAGTTTCCATCTCCCATGTGGTGAGATGACGGTGACACTCGAGGACTTCACCATGATCACGGCCCTACCGATCCAGGGCTAGGCTCTCACTGGGCGAGTGGACAAGAACAACTAGCGGGAGAGGGTTATCGGCCTCATCAGCGATCGCCCCGCCACCAGAGATAGCCGAACATCCGGTGTACGACTCATGTGGATCCAGAACAACTGGGCCATATGCCAGAAAGATGCCGATGCACGTGCCGTGGAGCAGTACGCGAGGGCCTACTTGTGGTACCTTTTGACGTAGGTCGTGTTTCCAGACTGCTAGGGGGACACCGCCCTATAGATGTATCTGGACTTCCTGGTCGACTAGGATGCAGGGTGCAGCTAGGAATCCGACGGCCTCGCGTACCTACACCGCTCAATAAGATAAATATCTTAATATGTATGCTGCTTTAGATTGTGTTATCAGATTGTCAATTGGTGTTTGTAGCTTGAGGACGCAACGAAGAGGACAGAAGAGAAGTCTGACATGTGTGGATTTGTCTGGGCCCTCTCTATCTGGATGTGGGAGCGGTTGCCAGTGGACCGTCCTGAGAAAGATACCCCGCGTCCATGGACAGAGTATGGCGAATAAGGCGACAATGCTCAATAACCGATCGCCGCGTATGCTTGGGACAAGGTGAAGGTCTACACTGGCAAGGCCAGTGCGTTCTACAAGGTCTTCACCAACGAGCTGGACAATCTGATAGCTTACCAGGTATACTAACTAGCTTAGCAATCGTTTTTTGCCACTTTCACGGTTCTTACCAATCCTTTTGTACGACAACTGGTGGTCGTACCGCGACCTACAATGGGGGTTCGAGCTCAACGCGATGTGCTATAAGGACAGGCTTGTCTGGCGGTGCATTGTGCCAATGATATGAGTGTACGCCATCGAGTGGCACTTACCACAACGTGTGGCCACGCAATTCGGTATGTTACAAAATACCCCACCGGCACGCCCCACTAACACCGGTGGCTTCAACCTTCACTGTTGAGGGCATTGTTCTCTATTGCCATGTTTTCCTTCTGTTCCACGTTACATGATGTTTTATGTTTTATTGTTTCTTATGCCCTGCAAGGAGAGTAGGCAGCCTTGTCAGTCGATCAAAGACTGGGGGCACGAGCACGTAGAGCACATGAAAGCATGGGATGAGAGGAGGTGTCGTAAAGACGACGAGAGGAGAGTGGTTGACTGGGACGTGTACAATGAACACATGAAGTGGTATAATGATGGCGTGAAGTACCATTTGCGCCTAAGGCCACAGTGGACGTCAGCCGATATCGCATCACCGGAGGAGGATGACTCCGAGGATGAAGTCTACCGTGACCGTCGCAATAAATAGAACCAGGGTTATGACAATCGGGTACAGTGGGCCTTAACAACAAATCAGGCCTTGTGCCTCCGTGTAAGAAAGGGGCGTCAGGGAGGAACCCCTCAACATCTAGTTAACTTTGCCCCGCACCTAGGGCACCCAGGAAGGTAATGAAGGTTGGGTCCCTACACGTCCTTCGTGGAGCCGCTCTGTGAAGGGTGCTTCAGCGCGCCCGGGAAGGACCCCAAGGCGGATGGGTGACATCCCCCATCCCCTAAGGACGGCTATAGAGACTAGTGACAGGATGAGGTGTGTATAATAGGGCCTCCCTCGTATTTTTCCCAAGGAATCCGTGTGAGTCAAGGCATTCATTAACACCTCTGGGAGATTCGCCTGTTGTCCGCTGCGCTACAGTGGCAGTACGCCACCACCGCCCAACAAATACCGAAGGAGATAGGCAAGTATCCGGGGGATAACACGCGACCCTGGAAGAATGTCATTATCGATCGTACGAAAGCGTGTCATAGGCGACCATGCCACTGCGGTACATCTACGGAAACCGACTCCAATGTAAATTCGACCAATTGGTGCCTCCCGTATGGCGTCCCTAGACCCTATATATAGGGGAGACCAAGGCCTCACCGGGGGGCGATCTTTTGGCTTCAGAAGGAAGAGAGGCCAATCCTTTCATATCGTAACACACATATTGTAGCTCCATGCCATTGCAATACAAAACAAAGCAGGAGTAGGGTATTACACGAAGATGGTGGCCCGAACCTCGGTAGCTCCTGATGTGGCTTAGATCTGCATTGGTATTTCCCCAAAGAGGAAGGGATGTTGCAGCACAACTATGCAAGTATTTCCCTTAGTTATGCAACAAAGGTCATCAATCCAGTAGGAGAACTAAGCAACACTATGTAAACGGTACCTGCACACAAACAAGAAATCCTCGCAACCCAATGCGTAAGAGGGGTTGTCAATCCCTCGGTAAAAAAATAGATTAAATTGTATGAGATTGGATAAATAGATCTGAATAAAATACTAAATAAAATAAGTAAAGAAAAAGTGCAGCAAGGTATTTTTGGGTTTTTGGAATAATAGATTGGAAAACAATATGATAAAAGATAGACCGGGCGTGAGATTTCACTAGTGGCTTCTCTCGAGAAAATAGCATACGGTGGGTGAGGGAGTCCTGGACTAAGGGGTCCTCGGGTGTGCGGTATGTTATCCATGGGCTGGACTGATGGGCTGTGAAGACACGAAGGCCGAAGACTGTACCCGTGTCCGAATAGGACTCTCCTTGGCGTGGAAGGCAAGCTTGGCGATCAACTATGAAGATTCCTTTCTATGTAACCGACTCCATGTAACCCTAGATCCCCCCGTGTCTATATAAACCGGAGGGTTTAGTCCGGAAAAGATAGATATTCATTACCATAGTCATACAGGCTAGACCTCTAGGGTTTAGCCATTATGATCTCGTGGTAGATCAACTCTTGTAATACTCAGATTCATAAAGATCAATCAAGCATGAAGTAGGGTATTACCTCCATAGAGAGGGCCCGAACCTGGGTAAACATCGTGCCCCATGTCTTCTGTTACCATCGACCTTAGATGCACAGTTCAGGACCACCTACCCGAGATCCGCTGGTTTTGACATCGACATTAGTGCTTTCATTGAGAGTTCCACTGTGTCGTCCTCAATAGGTCAGATGGCTCCTTCTATCGTCCATAGCGACGCTGTCCAAGAGGAGACCTTCCTCCCCGGACAGGTATTCGTGTTCGGCGGCTTCGTACTGCGGGCCAACTCACTTGGCCATCTGGAGCAGATCGGCAGCTACGCCCCTGGCCATCAGGTCAGATTCGGAAGCTTGAACTATGTCGCGGACATCCGTGGAGACTTGATATTCGACGGATTTGAGACCACGACGATCGCACCCCCTCGCTCCGATGAACATGACTTAAATCTGTCGTCAGACCACAGTCAGGAGATGATTCCTGCAACTACTATGGCCTTAGGTCTGGAGCAGATTGCGCCATCCGAGGCCACAGAGTCCGCGGCGTTGGAGCCGCACACAGACTCGACACCTTGCAATATTTGCGTCAACGGAACTACGGACTCGTCTCCGGCTATAAGTTCCGAACCACGAACGCCTGCGGACACCGAGCTGGATCGGTTATCGATTTTCGAATTCAGCGCCGCAGACATCTCCCAACACTCGCCCCTAGGCGATGTGCTAAACTCGTTAAAAAACCTGTCCTTGGCAGAGGACTCACAACCGAGCTCTGTCCTGTTCGAACTAGGGGTTGACGATGGAGAATTTTGCTTCCCACCCGCCACCCACTTCATAGCCACTGTCGAGGACTTAACTGACATGCTTGATTACGGCTCCGAAGACATCGACGGCATGGATGACGATGACGATGAGGAGCAGGGTCAAAACCCGCCATTTACTGGGCGATGGACGACCACTTCCTCATATGATGTGTACATGGTTGATACACCTAAAAAAGCTGATGGCGATGAAAAAGAAGATCCAGTTGATAATAAACCTCCCGAGACACAGTCCAAGCGCCGGCGTCCTAAACGCCGTTCTAAGTCACGTCGCTCAAAAGACAGCAACACTGGCACCGGAAAAAATAATACTCCGGATGACACCGAAAACAACGAAGACCCTGTTGGAGCAACATCCGAACAGGAGGAACAAGAAAACGGGCAAGTTAACCCTGATGAACGGGCCATGCCTGACAACTCGGAGGATGATATTTATCGTCCACCCTCCGAGGATGAGGAGAGCCTCGACAGCGAGGATTTCATCGTGCTCGAGGCACCCTCGGCGAGGCGCTTCAAGCGCCCGACTAATAGCCACTGCAAGAAGCCTGAAGAAGAAACAGCAGCAGCTCCAAGCTGATCAAGACCTACTCATTGACAGATGGACTAATGTCCTGGCAGCCGAAAAATATGGCCTCAAGCGCCCAGCCAAGAGTTACCCGAAGCGCAGACTGCTACCCCAGTTCGATGAGGAGGCGCCGGAGCCCATACCTCCCTCGCACAATGAGGACCGACCACCCCGCGGTCAGGACAGTGCGGCGGACCGACCACCACGCGGTCGGGACAGTGCGGCGGACCGACCACCCCGCGGTCGGGATAAAGCGGCAACTCAGGCCGAACAGCAACCCACCCCACCGCCACGTAAAAACACAGACAAAACAGCTCGGGATTAACATACGACCTTCGGCAGGACCTGGGCAGTAGAGCAGGACACACCAGATAAATCTACGGATCGCGAGGACGTTCTTCGACTCACGACGACAGCTACCTATTCGGACGAGACAAACCTAGTCACGCCTAGGCCGATAACAGCAGGAGGACTCCATCGGAGATGCTCCACGACACGGTCCGATATAAAGGCGCCGCACACCCTCTTTGGTTCACGGATGAAGTAATGGATCATGAATTCCCCTAAGGATTCACACCCGTCAATATCGAATCATGCGACGGAACAACCGATCCCGCAGTATGGATAGCGGATTTTATTCTCCACATCCATATGGCCCGTGGAGACGACCTCCATGCCATCAAATACCTCCCACTAAAACTCAAAGGGCCAGCTCGACACTGGTTAAACAGCCTGCCTGAAAACTCCATCGGCAGCTGGGAGGACTTGGAAGAGGCTTTTCTTGACAACTTCCAAGGCACTTATGTCTGGCCACCTGACGCCGATGACATAAGTCACATAGTTCAACAACCTGGAGAGTCCGCCAGAAAATTCTGGACTAGGTTCCTAACCAAAAAGAACCAGATTGTTGACTGTCCGGATGCCGAAGCCCTAGCGGCCTTTAAACATAGCATCCGGGACGAATGGCTCGCACGCCACCTCGGCCAAGAAAAGTCGAAGTCTATGGTAGCCCTTACAGCACTCACGACCCGCCTTTGCGCGGACGAGGACAGTTGGCTGGCTCGTAGTAAAAACACGACCAGCGAGGCAGGCCCCTCCGAGGCCAAAAACAGCACCGGCAAGCTCCGGTGCAATAGACACAAACGCCGAAGCAATGGTTATAACACCGATGACACTACAGTTAACGTCGAATTCAGTGGCTCCAAGTCCGGCCAGCAGAAGAAGCCATATAAAAGGAACAGCGAGGGACCATCCAGCTTGGACCGCATTCTTGATCTTCCGTGCCAGATACATGGCACCCCAGACAAACAAGCCAATCATACCAACAGAGATTGTTGGGTTTTCAAACAGCCTGGCAAGCTAAACGCCGAGAACAAGGAAAAGGGATCACAAAGTGAGGATGATGACGAAGAGCCCCGGCGGCCGATGTCGGTGTTAAAACCGGCAGATCTCGGGTAGAGGGTCCCAAGCTGTGGATCATGGATCGATGGGTAACAGGAGACAGGGGACACGATTTTTACCCAGGTTCGGGCCCTCTCTATCGAGGTAATACCCTACTTCCTGCTTGATTGATCTTGATGAATATAGGGTTACAAGAGTTGATCTACCTCGAGATCATATGTTGTGGTCTAAGACCTAAGGATATGATGAGTAATGTCATAATGATCTATCGATTAGCCTGGCCTTGGCTTATATAATGTACCAGAGGCCTAGGATTACAAGAGTCCTAGTCGAATACGCTGGTGGAGAGGAGTCCTTGTCTTGATCACCAAGTCTTGTGGAATCTTCCTCATGCATGTCATCTGCTGTCCGAACTGGCACATGAGTATACGGCCATGGGGGTCCTCAGCCCAATCTAACTGATCGGGAGACGACATGGTGAGTACCCCCTAGTCCACAACACCGTCAGTAGCCCCCTGAACCGGTCTTCAAGTTGGGGACGCTCCTTGATTCTTCCGAACTGTGCTTCATCTTCGGTCATCGGTCTTGATAACTGGTTCAACAAATCATCTCATCTTCAATCTTGACGATCGACGAAATGAATCCGGAGAGTTTACACGTCGGGTATCCGAGGAGCCCCTTTAAGTTATCGACCTTTATCAATGCCCTGTTATTTTTATGCCATGCCTCGGGTTTGAAGTGTTTCCCGTGCGGTGGTGTCCTCTTGCATCTGAGCTCCAATGCCAGACCGCATTTGAAGTATTTTTTGCAGCCGAGCACCAACGCTGGACCGCTTCAGAGCCCCAACGCCGGAATGTATCCGATCTCCAACGCCGGACTATGTCCAAGCTCCAACGCCGGACTGTATCCGAGGTGTCATAGATCACCCTGGTTCAAAAAGTTTTAGCCAAGCTTAATGCCGGAAATGCCCTCTAAGGAGCCAGCCACTTGCATCCGAGCTATATGCCGAACTGCTTCCGAGGTGGCTCAGCACCTCGGTCATGGGCTGATTGTTTGCGGATTTTGTTTCTGATGCGTAAAATTTATTTGCTGACGAGATGTATTGCCAGTAGCCCTCAAGGTGTCTGTTGGCCTAAATTCCGAGATGCACCTGAAGGAAAATATGAAACCGCTGATCCTAGTAGCTTCTGAAACTCAGGTCATGAAATCGGCCTAAGGAGCAACTCCTAGCTCGACAGCATACATAGGAATAGGAACGCAGCGTAATATATTAGCGGTAATAGTGATCGGCGGGCGGGCCCCTGAGAGAGGGTCGTGAGGAGTCGCCGTGATATATCAGCTTGATGCCGGATAATTCCCATATGGTTCTTATTGTCGTCCGAAGACGCACTTGTCATAGTTCGGTTATGCCGAACACTGAGCACTTTGAATTTTCTGCATTGAATAGGCAATGCAGTAGCCCCCGAGCCACTAGTCGGGTGGCAACACCAGATTAGGGGATCGATGTGCCCCTTTAATATTTGTAAATAATGAGCGCAAAGCCCAGTAGCCACCGAGCCTTAACGTGGGCACGGGTGGCCGAATTAAGGATCGATATCCGTTTGACATAAAATTTTGTTGTGTTTAACACAAACTTCTCGGAAAGAGAATAAAGATCTCTTAAAAGAGTTTAGAGCTGGTCGAAATCCGAGCTTGCCAAGGTAGGCCCCAAGGGGTTTAAAAGATGGATTGCAGTAAATGGATTTTACTCGCAATTTTTATGTGTAATGATTCTATGTATCCAAGTACTTTTCATCATTAGTGCTCAAATCCGCATCATACAAAACTTTGTTGACCGACCATCGGCTTCAACCTCCTCGGCCAGTAGCTGGGGAGTGTTTGTCCTACTTTATAAAGCCTTTATAAGGGCAAAGTTTTATGGCAAACAAGGCAATCCGGTCATACGGTTTTATAAACAAAGATACACGGAGAGATATGTTATATTACGTTTTAACGTAAGAAACATCTTCCAAAGAAAATAGTCCCACTATCGGTTCCTTTCTTTGGGTCGTCATGCTTATCATCATCATGAAAACTCACCTCCAATCAACGTGGGAGGAAAATATTGAGGCTTTAGTTCGGCGAAAGTTCCCGAACTCTATGGTATTAATGAACCAAAAATTTTACTTCCATCGTTGCCGACAAATGTGATCCTTTAAGATTGCTAGCTTTCGGCTTCACCCAGTCTGAGGTACTTACTCGGATGACCCGATAGTAACAATCACAGAGGTGCTCCCTTTACCACCTAGCCGAACAATCGGGAACGTAGGGGTAAGCACAGGAGCCAGGCAACCCAGCTTGGCCAAAATCTTAAGTCAAATTGATGCATATGTATGGCTTTATAACGATGATTACAGAAGGCGGCCTTTGTATATTAAATACAAAAGCCAATTATATGTTTATTTTGACTCCGTTGCGACCGTCTATCAGTTGAAAGTGGCCCATCGTCGGCTTCTACCCCTTTGTAGATACTGTGCAGGGTGTTTCCGCAATAATAAGACAACCCTTAGCCAACGTCTCGGAGCCCGAAGGTGGTTGTGTTAGCGGAAACGAGGCAATCAGATATGCGGGTTTTATAACATTCACTTAGTCATAGGAGCTTTAAACTGGGAAAGCTAACTACGAGCCTTCGGTTAGTGTTCGGCGACAGCCAAGGTCAAGCCGTAAACACTTCGGCCGATGTTATGAATGGCCCATCATTTAACATAGTCATCGGATCGCCGGCCAGTTTACGCTTATTGTGACAGTCGGCCGGCTTTCTCCATCGAGGTGCTTAACCATGCAGCTGGAAGCACAATCACAGTGGTTCTCCCTTTGCACACCTAGCCGAACAAAGCGGAACGTAGGAGGCAAGAATAGGAGCCGGGCAACCCAACTATTGACCGAAGACACAATTCGAAACCGATGCATATATAGCAATGTCCGAGAATGTTTTTGCCGAATCTCAAAAGGTGTCCGGCGTTGCACTGCGAGACTAATGCTGGAAACACAGAAATAGTTTAAAAGTGCCATAGGCTTGGAAAACCAAAAACTTTAGTAAAAACTGGACGTCCGAACTAGATCAAGTGGTCGGTGCCAAATTGAAAATTGGTCTTAGAAAAAAAGGTGCTTCTATCGTGCTTTAACATGACACATCCTATCTCAAGATTTCAAGCGGGTCAGCCTTCGGCTTCAACCTCCCTATCCCAATGGCGGAGTGTTTCTCGTTAGGACAGTTTAGCGAACTAAAACTCAAGCGGCTTGAGAGAGAAATCGGGCTACCCGGCTATTGACCACACACTCGCGTCGAAAAAGGAGTGATAGAAAAAGACTTTGCAACAACTAAGAAGAAAAAATTATTGTAAAACGGCTCATGCAAATTTAAGAGCCCCCAAGTGACTTGGGAAAAAGAATTTTATGCATAATGATTGTATGTACCGAAGTACTTATATCATATCTATGTTCACCCGAACTTTAAACGCGTCTTAACCGACCGTCGGCTTCTCCCTCTTCGGTCAAGGGCCGAAAAGTGTTATGTACTCCACCTGTCGAGAATATCAACGGTGTTTCCGATAACCAGGCAATCAGGCCATAAGGCTGTAACAGACAAAGCGCGCTCAGGGAACTTATGCTATATTACTGACGAAGTGTAAAAAGCATCTTCAAAGAAAATAGTACCTCCACCGATACCTTTCTTCGGTTGCTCATTGTTACTATGAGACTTGTGCAATAGATTTTTTGTACTCATGAGTTCCGTTGTGTGCCGACCATGATTGAAAACAATAAGAGCGCTAGCTTTCAGCTTCACCCAGTCTGAGGTCCTAGCTCGGATGACCCGATCGTGACAATCGTAGAGGTGCTCCCTTTACTCCCTAGCCGAACAATCGGGAACGTAGGGGTAAACACAGGAGCAAGGCAACCCAGCTTGCGGAACACTTAAGTCAACATGGTGCATATTGTGGCGTAATACACGAACAAGGAACAAAGCCATACAAGTATAATCATTTGCAAGAGGAAAGGCCTCATAAAGGAAGCCCCCAAGTAAACGGGGTATTTGAGTTTGTGTGTCACAAACAAAGTTATGACAAGGAAGTTTTTCACAAACAACTTTTTGTCAAAAAAGTATAGAGCTTGGTCGAGCCGAACAAAATTTAAAACTGACAGTTTTTGAGCATGAGAGCGACTTAGCTGGTTAATCTGCTCGGTTAGCGGTCCGAGCTTACGGCGGGACGAGGTCCCAGCCCTCAAGCCGGTCCCGAGGTGGCGGAGCGAAGAGCTCGGCACTCCGAAGTGGCGACATAACACAGCCAATGTGGCGAGGTGGAACCTCCAGTCCGTCCAAGGCGACGGAGCAGGCCGACAGTATGACGCCGAAGTTCCCAGTGTGGGTTAATGAAGTGATGACGAAGGCCCCGATCCAGCCGAGGTGACGTGGTACGTCAGTACGCCGAGGTGACAGCGCTGCCCAACCCAGATAATCTACCTGTGCACAGAAAATAGTGCAAGAAGGAGATAATACTAATAATAATAATAAATGAAAAATGTAGCATAATAAATAATTTATGCAAAGTGAATAATTAAAGGAATATGGCCCGTGCGCTGAACACCCGATGAGGTAGAACCCTCTCTATGATGCCGAAGTCCCCGAGGCAACCGAACATGTCGGTATGGCGAGTCGACCAACAAGGTGATCATGCAAGCCGATTTATGCCGATTGGGACGACGACGTCGGCTTGCCGAAGTGACCGCATGACGCAGTCGAAGTCGATTACCTACACACATAAAATAGTGCGGTACAAAAAATAATGATATAAATATATATAAAATCCTTGCATAATTGCTTTACACAAAAATTATTTATTTAAAGAGATGTGGCCTGACGCGGAAGTCAATGTCGATGCAGGGCATTAGTGTGATGCGGTAAAGGCGTGGCAAAGCCCGAATTCATAGGTAGGTCTGAGTTCCGGGTGCGGCGTTCGCCGAACTATGTACGGAAACTGACCGAACCACCACGCGACCGTCGTTAAAGCGGCCACCAATTGATAGCCCTGTGTATAGATGATGGAAAAAACCAAAGTAATAATTCCTCGGGAAAAATAATCCAAAACTAGCAAAAATTAATAGGATTAATAGCACCTAGTTTATTTGTTGTAGCAATCCGAATAAAAGTGACTCCCAAAATTGGAACTCGATCCGCACACCCATTGCCTGATGGGCGATGAAGTGACGGCATGGTGATGCTTGCAAAGGTTGGCTCGCCGAGGCAAAGCCCCCAGCCCAGCTAACGTGATGAAGCTGGCCTGCTAGTGACGCTGAAGTCTCCGGTGTAGGTTGACGAAGAGATGACGAAGCCCCCGGTCTAACCGAGGTGACGGAGCAGGTCGGTAAGGAGACATTGCAGTTGCCATGTCAGCCGAGGTGTTGAAGCAGTTTGGCGTGATGGGCATCGACTTGAAGAAGCAACAGTGCAGCCATGCCAATGTAGGTCGTAACTTGTGACGCGGTCAATGCCGACTTGATGAAGTGTCCATGCGGCGATGCCGGTGTGCCCGCTTCGTGTAATCCGTGGGGCAGCGATGTTGGTGATGATTTATCCTTGGCGATTCCGAACTCTTGTTTGGCTCGCCGAGATGATGATTCAGAGAAGTTGAGCTCGGCTCAAAAAGCAACGACACGTCTAGCACAGGTCGGCAGCCGAGGAGCAATATTGCCGGATTGGTTTGACACCAGCGTGATGGTGAAGATTACCTCAGAGGAGGCTTAAAATTTTATGGGCACGTGTTTAAAAACAACGCGCGATACCCTAGAATAAAATTCCTTTAAAAAGGTTGTCCAATATCCCGTTCATAAAGAAACATGAACTCGGATCGGATTCGTATTCGCGCAGAAAACAGATCCAAAAATTGGTCCACTCATCGGAAGGTTCCCGGAGTTTGAACCGTCGGATCGAGCTGAAGTCTGGAGGGGTGGTAGATATGGGAATGCCGCAGCAGATGAACGGTTGGATCTTCCACAGGACCTCTGAGCCGGGCTCTGAAGACCACGCCCTAAACTCGTCCGGATTCCCGTCCAGATTTGACAGGGCTCCGGTGTATCGTAGATTGCCAGGGATTCCTCCATCCAAACTCGATGAAATTTGGCATGGTTATTGTAGACTTAATTCCGCACAATTCCACCGAAGGAATTGTCAAAGCGATGTTCGAGGAGGTGGTGGACGCGGATACAAGTTTGCTGTCCAGAAAAATAGCACGGTCACGCGAGGGCAACGTTGACGTTGAGCCCCCGGACTCCATGGATGATTCCTCCATGATCTTGAGAGGGATCGGAGTTGATGTTGATGAAGGTCATCGTCCGAACATGACGATCTGACGTGGGGTGCAGTCCTCGGTCGAAACAAGGCGGCCAGTCGAGCCGGTGACGAGGATGCCGATGTCGCAGTTAATCTGCAGACGAGCCATTGATCCTTTGCCGATCACATAACGGAACTCTCAATGAAAGCACCATTGTCGGTGTCAAAACCGGCAGATCTCGGGTAGGGGGTCCCAAGCTGTGGATCATGGATCGATGGGTAACAGGAGACATGGGACATGATTTTTACCTAGGTTCGGGCCCTCTCTATCGAGGTAATACCCTACTTCCTGCTTGATTGATCTTGATGAATATAGGGTTAAAAAAGTTGATCTACCTCGAGATCATATGTTGTGGTCTAAGACCTAAGGGTATGATGAGTAATGTCATAATGATCTATCGACTAGCCTGGCCTTGGCTTATATAATGTACCAGAGGCCTAGGATTACAAGAGTCCTAGTCGAATACGCCGGTGGAGAGGAGTCCTTGTCTTGATCACCAAGTCTTGTGGAATATTCCTCATGCATGTCATCGGTTGTCCAAACTGGCCCATGAGTGTACGGCCATGGGGGTCCTCAGCCCAATCTAACTGATCGGGAGACGACGTGGTGAGTACCCCCTAGTCCAGACACTGTCAGCCGAACACTGTGGGCAGAAGAAGTTTCCCCCTCAAGTCAAAACGGTGAACATGATATATGCTACGCACATCCCCAAAAGGGAATGCAAACGTGCACTCAGGGATGTCCATGCGGTAGAGCCAGTCGGCCCAAAATTCAGTCCACGTCATTCCCGATCACCTTCGATCGTCAAGATCATCCAACTAGCATCTGTCATGGCTATTCAGCCGCACTGGTCCTCGACCCAATCATCAACGGATTTCACCTGACACGAGTCCTAATGGACGGTGGTAGCAGCCTCAACCTGCTCTATCAGGATACAGTGCGCAAAATAGGCATTAATCCCTCCCGAATCAAACCCACAAAGACTACCTTTAAAGGAGTCATACCAGGCGTAGAGGCCCGTTGTACAGGCTCAATCACACTGGAGGTTGTTTTCGGTTTGCCGGAGAACTTACGAAGTGAAGAGCTGATCTTCGATATCGTCCCCTTCCACAGCGGCTACCATGCACTGGTCGGACGAACCGCGTTCACTAGATTCAACGCGGTGCCACATTATGCTTATCTCAAGCTCAAGATTCCCGGTCCACGCGGCGTCATAGCAGTCAATGGAAACACAGAACACTCTCTCCATACAGAAGAGCACACCGCCGCCCTGGCAGCAGAGGTACAGAGCGGCCTTCTCAAGCAGAACCATAATCCGGCTGCCGAGCCCCTGGACATCATTAAGAGGGTCCGGACCACACTGCAACAGGTCTGCTCGGCTCGTCAAGAGCTTGATTAGCAATTCGGCCTCCGTCCCAGTCCCGATGAGGAAGTGGCATTCGTACCACGCGTACATAATTACACACTCAAAATTCCATGGGCATTGACAGAGGCACAACTAGCTGGTGATCCACAGTTCGGCTAGACCGATCCCGGACTCACATAGACCCACACTATTTCCTTTTCCCTTTTTAGGTTTTACACATGCCTCCTTCTAAGGGCCTGATTGCTGGTCCTGTCCAAGGATAAGTACACCAGAATGGCACGAAGCACATGCGTACAGGAGAAGCCCTAGTGGTCAATTTAATTACTCTACATGTTTTCAGGACTCACACGCAGCTTGCCTTCGGTGGTGGCATGTTAAATAGCCGGTTGCTTATCGCACTATTTGTATCGATGCGCTTTAACGCATTCTTCCAATTATAATGGAAGCAGTTCAAGGGCCCCAGATATTACGTCTGCTCTCTTTCTGTTTTCCTTTTCCCATTAATTACTTATTTTCTAGCACATGTACACTTTGGTACGTTTCATATTTGCCAGGGGCTCCTCACCCCCCCATAATACGGCAACAAAGTCCGAACACTTCTTATAGATAAGTTCGGCGCCCCGAATTTAGCATTATATGCATCGGCTTCGAATCATATCTTTGGTCAATAGTTGGGTTGCCCGGCTCCTATGCTTGCTACCCTACGTTCCGCTACATCGGCTAGGGTAGTAAAGGGAGAACTACTGCGATTGTGCCCTGGTTTACCCGGATGAGTACCTCAGTAGAGAAAGCCGAAAACTGACTGTCATGATGTGGCGAGAGCCGGTCAGCTGTTCGAGAGGTCGAAAATCGCTGGAGATTTTTTCCGCATTACGCGAAGGATCGATACTTCCCGGTCAGACGCTGACAGCACTCTGGTTCGTATACCAGGGGTTGCGCCCATGTTTTATTATAAAACTCCTATGGCTAAGTGAGGGCGTTTAAGCCGCATAGTCCGATTGCCTGGTTCGTTGCGCTAAAAAACTCCTTCAAGGACCATATAATTGGATCAAGATTGTTTAGATTCCATCCGAACACCTCCGTACTACCTCACGCGAGCGAAGCCGATGGTGGCCAACCCTCGATTCCATACTACGGCGGCCTGGGAGGAAACAATTAAAACATAACAAACAGTATATTACAAACCGGCTTTGTTTTCATACAAGGCAAAGACAACACGAATGCAGTCATTCAAATATGATGTCTTGCGAACATTGCGTTGTTGCCAGGCGAGAGCCCTCTAGGACATCCGCAAAATACCGCTCGGGTGTGCGGTGCTCCTTACCCTCTGGCGGCCCTCTAGTCACTTCGACGGCGTCCATATTCACCCACCACATCTTGCACCGAGCGAGGCCATGCCTGCACCCTCAATACAGGCCGATCGCTTGATGATGTCCAGCCGAGGACAAGCGCTCACCAGCCGCTTCACGAATCCAAAGTAGCTTCTGGGCATAGCTTCGGCTGGCCACAGCCGGATTATCAAATCCTTCATGGCTAGTTAGGCCACCCTGTGCAGCTCCACGAGCTGTTTCAGCTGATCGATGAAGGGCACCGGATGTTCGGGCGCAACATACTGCGACCAGAACAGCTTCTCTGTGGTGCTCCCTTCTTTGGCTCGGAAGAACTCTGCAGCATCGGACACGCTGCGTGGTAGATCTGCAAAAGCCCCTGGGCAACTCTGAATCCGGGTTAGTAAAAGGTACTTCCTTTCCACATACTTGCTTTGCATGTTAAATGCTTTACCCTCGGTGATCTTCTTGGCCTCTTGGATTTCCTGGAGGGCGCCCTGGGCCTCATTTCGCGCGGCCTCCGCACTCTGATGAGCCTTGGCAAGTTCGGTCCATTGAACCGACGCATCATGTTCCAAGGCCTCACACTTCTTCACCGCATCCTGGAGCTCCTGCTGGACCTCGTTGGCCCGAGCCTTGAGCTTCTTACGGGTGGCTTGCTGCTGGATAGCCTACTCTTCGGCTTCAGCCAGGGCCTTTTTCAGGGCCTCGACCTCGGACGCCGCCCCTACACATATTATGACACTCCGATCAATACACACCACTTATTCTTCTGGAGCCGGACCTTCATCTTGTCGAGCTCGTTCTCGGTTCGCTCCAGCCTTTGCTTCAGTTCAGAGACTTCGGTAGAATGCGAGGTCCCGGCCAACAGCGACGCCTGCTTATTCATTCACATTAAGTTAGTCTCCTACAAACAAATGATTGATCCTCCGTCCGGTCTCTCTTTCCGAACACCGGACAGTGTCTAGGGGCTACTGTCTACATGGGGTCGTTCTCTTTCTACGAGGCTTACCTCAAAACTTGTTAACAGGTTGCTGCAGGCTTCGTCTAGTCCACTCTTGGCGGACTGAACCTTCTCGATCACCGTACCCATAACGACACGGTGCTCATCCACAAAGGAGGCGCCTCATAGATCCTCCATCAGGTTATCTGGTGCCCCTGGTTGGACAGGGGCCACCGGTGGAATCGGCACACCCCCTCCTTCGAAGGAGGCTGCTCGCCCGATTCTGGAGCCATATGGGTCTCCAGAATCGTATTCGGCTGAGGGCCGAACTGAATACGGCCCTCTTCGCCAGTCTCCATGGGGATCTTCTCCCCCATGCATGTGTCCGACAGCAGAGGTCTCGCCTTGTAGCGCCTCTCGGAAAACGTCTTGGGATCCTCCCCGGCTTGGAGCGGTCCTCCGGGACAACACTTCGGTGTCATCCTGGGCCTCGGGGGAGTGAGCGATCGGCGGTGACGCGCTGACCATTTTCGCCAGATCCAACGAACCTCTAGATGAGGTTCACTGGATGCTGTCGTGGGCCAGACTACAATAGCACAATTAACTATATCAAGACGATAAAGAGGAAAGGCCGGATATACGGGTATGTACAAGTCATAGTACTTACGATGCGGCCCGGGGCTTAGTGCGGGGGCGTCGCTCCAGACTGCTGTCAACGTCCCATGCGGTGTTGTCCGCTGGGGTGCCCTTCCCCTTCTTGGGTGTTCCCGCCTCCAGATGCGCAGAAGCCGCCCTCTTCTTCTTTCCCCTCTCAGGGGGAGATTTGTTCTCCTCCTCCTCCTCCTCCTCCTCCTCCTCGTCATCGCTGTCGTCTTCCTCAGGGATGGAGGAATGGGTCTCTTCATCTCCAGACGTCACGTCCGAAGTACCCTTGCGGCGGGGGCCTCTTTTGGTCCCCTTGGCCTTCTTCTCCGGCGCTTTATAGGGCGCCGGCACCAGCATCTTCGCTAAATGTGGGACGACTGGTTCTTCAGGCAGCGGAGCCGGACACTTGATTAGCTTCGCCCTCTCCATCCATTCCTGAAGAAGCAATTATACAAGCTCAGACATCATCCTTGAAACAAACAAATAGGGGATACATTAAAAATAACATACCTCACTGGCGAGGTGTTTAATGTCATGCCCACGGTCTGAATCTGTGGCCGGCGGTTTCTCGTTACCCTTAAAGAGCAACCTCCAGGCACCATCGTGAGTGGTTTAAAAGAGCCTCACCAGGGTTTGGTGCTTCTTTGGATTGAACTCCCACAGAGGGCGACTTCGTCGCTGGCACGGGAGAATCCGGCGAACTAGCATCACCTGGATTATATCGACGAGTTTGACATTCTTGGCTATCATGCTTTGAACGCGCGTCTGCAGCGCTGTCAGTTCGTCGGGTGAACACCAGTTCGGACTCTTCTCGACCCAGGAGGTGAGTCGCATGGGAGCGCCGGAGCGGAATTCGGCAGCCGCGACCCAGGTGGTGCCGCAGGTTCTTTGATGTAGAACCATTGTTTCTGCCACTCCTTTACTGTATCCACAAAGGTGCCTTTTGGCCAGAAGACGTTGGACAGCTTACTCATTATGGCTCCTCCGCACTCCACGTGCTGGCCATCCACCACCTTCGGCTTCACATTGAATACTTTGAGCCACAACCCGAAGTGGAGTTGGATGCGGAGGAAGGCCTCACACACGACGATGAACGCCGAAATGTTGAGGAAGGAGTTCGGGGACAGATCGTGGAAGTCTATACCATAATAATACATCAGCCCGCGGACGAAAGGGTGGAGTGGAAACCCTAGCCCGCGGAAGAAATGAGGGATGAATACCACCCTCTCGTTGGGCTTCGGCGTGGGGACGGCTGAGGGAGTCCTGGACTAAGGGGTCCTCGGGCGTCCGGCCTGTTATCCATGGGCCGGAGTGATGGGCTGTGAAGACATGAAGGCCGAAGACTATACCCGTGTCCGGATTGGACTCTCCATGGCGTGGAGGGCAAGCTAGGCCGCCGACTATGAAGATTCCTTCTTATGTAACCGACCCCATGTAATCCTAGATCTCTTCGGTGTCTATATAAACCGGAGAGCATAGTCCGGATAGATATACTCATTACCATATACATAGACTAGACTCCTAGGGTTTAGCCATTATGATCTCGTGGTAGATCAACTCTTGTAACACTCATATTCATCAAGATCAATCAAGCAGGAAGTAGGTATTACCTCCATAGAGAGGGCCCGAACCTGGGTAAACACCGTGTCCCCTGTCTCGTGTTACCATCAATCCTAGACGCACAGTTCGGGACCCCCTACCCGAGATCCGCCGGTTTTGACACCGACATTGGTGCTTTCATTGAGAGTTCCACTGTGCCGTCGATGAAAGGTTCGATGGCCCCTTCAATCATCGATAATGACGCCGTCCAAGGAGGAACCTTCCTCCCCGGACAGTTTTTTGTATTCGGCGGCTTCGTACTGCGGGCCAACTCGCTCGGCCATCTGGAGCAGGTCGATAGCTACGCCCTGGCCATCAGGTCAGATTTGGAAGCTCGAACAACGTTGCGGATATCCGTGGAGACTTGATCTTCGATGATTCGAGACCGCGGTGATTGCTCCTTTTGTCTCCGATGAACATGACTTAAATCTGTCATCGGAGCACACCCATGAGATGGATCCTGTTGCTGCAATGGCCTCAGTACCGAAGCAGATCATCACCTCCAAGGCCATAAAGTCCGTGGTGTTGGAGCCGCACACGGACTCGACATCCTGCAATGCTGGCGTCAATGGAACTCCGGACTCGTCTCCGGCTACACGTTCGGGATCAAGTGCGCCTGCGAACAGCGAGATGGATCGGTTATCGATTTTCGAATTTAGCACCGCAGACGTCTTCCAGCACACGCCTTTGGGTGACGTACTAAATTCTTTGAAGAACTTGTCCTTGGAGGAAGACTCACAACCGAACTATGTTCGGTTCGAGCTAGAGGCGGACGACGAGGAATTTTGCTTCCCATGCGCCACCCACTTCATAGCCACCGTCGACGACTTAACCGACGTGCTTGACTATCGCTCCGAAGACATCGCCGGTATGGCCGACGATGCCGACAATGAGCAAGGCCAAGACCCGCCATTCACTGGATGTTGGAAGGCCACCTCTTCGTACGACGTGTACATGGTTGATACACCCAAAGGATCTGGCGACGACAAAGAAGAGCCAGTCCAAGCGCAAACCCTCTGAGACGCAGTCCAAGCGCAGGCGCCCCAAACGCCGTTCTAAGCCTCGTTGCCCAAAGGATGGCAACACGGGCACCGGAGAAGATAATACTCCAGGCGACGCCGAAAACAATGAAGACCCTGTCGGTGCTGCACCCGAAGAGGAGGAACATGACAACACGCAAGACAACCCTGATGAACAGGCCATAGAAGATAACTCGGAGGACGATAGTTACCATCCACCCTCCAAAGAGGAGACAAGCCTCGACAACGAAGACTTCATCATACCGGAGGACCCTCTGGAGCACGAGCGCTTTAAGATTCAGCTCATAGCCACTGCAAGGAGCCTGAAAAAGAAATAGCAGCAGCTTCAAGTTGAACATGACCTGCTCGTCGACAGATGGACCGACGTCCTGACAACCGAAGAATACGGCCTCAAGCGCCCAGCCAAGAGCTACTCGAAATGTAGACTGCTACCTCAATTCGACGAGGAGGCACCGGAACACATATCTCTCTCGCGTAATGCGGAACGACCACCGCGTGGTCGAGACAGTGCGGCCGACCAGCCACCCCGCGCTCGGGATAAAGCGGCAACTCAGGCCGAACAACAGCATGCACCACCACCCCGCAAAAATAAAGACGAAAGAGTTCGGGGCCATGCGTACGACCTTCGACAGACCCTGGACAGTAGAGAAGGACACACAAGATCGATCTATGAATCGCGAGGACGTGCCTCGAGGCACGAAGACGGCTACCTATTCGGACGCGATAAATCTAACCATGCCCGGGCCGAATGCCGCAGACGGACTCCATCAGAGCCATGCCGCGATGCGGCCCGGTACAAAGGTGACGCAAACCCTCTCTGCTTCACAGATGAAGTACTGGATCACAAATTCCCCGAGGGATTCAAGCCCGTCAATATGGAATCATATGACGGCACAACCGATCCCGAAGTATGGATCGAGGACTTTATACTCCATATCCATATGGCTCGAGGAGATGATCTCCACGCCATTAAATACCTCCCACTAAAGCTCAAAGGACCAACTCGGCACTGGCTTAACAGCCTGCTTGAAAACTCCATCGGCAGCTGGGAGGACTTGGAAGAGGCTTTCCTTGATAACTTCCAAGGAACTTATGTCCGGCCATCAGACGCCGATGACTTAAGCGACATAGTTCAACAACCCGGAGAATCAGCCAGAAAATTCTGGACTAGGTTCCTAACCAAAAAGAACCAGATCGTCGACTGTCCGGATGCCGAAGCCCTAGCGGCCTTTAAGCATAGCATCCGGGACGAATGGCTCGCCCGCCACCTCGGCCAAGAAAAGCCGAAGTCCATTGCAGCCCTCACGACACTCATGGCCCGCTTTTGCGCGGGAGAGGACAGTTGGCTGGCCCGTAGTAACAACACGGCCAACGAAATAAGCCCCTCGAGGCCAAAAACAGCACCGGCAAGCTCCGGCGCAACAGAAACAAACGCCAAAGCAATGGCGATAGCACCGATGACACAACAGTTCATGCCGGATTCAGTGGCTCCAAGTTCGGCCAGCGAAAGAAGCCCTATAAAAGGAACAGCGGAAAACCATCCAGCTTGGACCGCATACTCGGTCGTCCTTGCCAAATACATGGCACCCCAGATAAACCGGGAAACCGTACTAACAGAGATTGCTGGGTCTTCAAACAAGCCAGCAAGGTAAATAGCAGAAACAAAGAAGGGGAATCACAGAGCAAGGACGATGACGAAGAGCCCCGGCAGCCGAACACCGGGGGGCAAAAGAAATTTCCCCCTCAAGCTAAAACGGTGAACATGATATTCGTTACGCATATCCCCAAAAAGGAGCGCAAACGCGCACACAGGGACGTCTACGCGGTAGAGCCCGTCGTCCCGAAATTCAACACGTGGTCATCATTCCCGATCACCTTCGACCGCCGAGACCATCCAACTAGCATCTGGCATGGCGGTTCAGCCGCACTGGTCCTTGACCCAATCATCGACAGATTTCACCTGACTCGAGTCCTAATGGATGGTGGTAGCAGCCTCAACCTGCTCTATCAGGATACAACACGTAAAATGAGCATTGACCCCTCACGAGTCAAGCCCACGAAGACTACCTTCAAAGGAGTCATACCAGGCGTTGAGGCCCGTTGTACAGGCTCAATAACGCTGGAGGTAGTATTCGGTTCCCCGAATAACTTCCGAAGCGAAGAACTAGTCTTCGATATCGTCCCATTACGCAACGGCTATCACGTACTGCTCGGACGAACCGATTTCGCTAGATTCAACGCAGTGCCGCATTATGCTTATCTCAAGCTCAAGCTGCCCGGCCCACATGGCGTCATTACAGTAAATGGAAACACGGAACGCTCCCTCCGTACAGAGGAGCACACCACCGCCCTAGCAGTAGAAGTACAGAGTGGCCTTCTTAAGCAGCACTATAATCCGGCTACTGAGCCCCGGGACATCATTAAGAGGGTCCGGACTACACTGCAGCAGGACAGCTCGGCTCATCACGGGCCAAACTAGCAACTCGGCCTCCGTCCCACCCCGGACGAGGCTATGGTATTAGTACCACGCGCATATAAACTACGCACTCGAAACCCCATGGGTACTGACGGAGGCGCAACTCGCTCGTGATTCACAGTACAGCTTGATAGACCCTGGGATTCGCACGCTTCCGCTTTTTTCTTTGTACAGGTCTTCTTCTCTTTTCAAGGGCTATACGGACGACCTGCTTGGAGAACACACCAAGGAGGCAAGGAGCTCCGGCGTACAAGGGAACCTCCAGGTGGTTTTCAATAAGCAATTACCATACTTGTTTTACATACCCGCATGCAGCTCGCCCTTGGTTACGGCATTTTCAATAGCCTCACTTGCTTATCACATTACTTGTACAAAGTACACCTCGACGTACTGATTACATCACAACGGTGAATAAATGGTGGCGTCAGCTCCCTACTTAATTTTTTCCATTTCCTCACCTCAGTATCTATTACTCATTTCAAGCATACACCATGGTACGTACTAATACACCAGGGGCTTCATTACACCCAACATCATGAAAATAAAAGCCCGAACACTTTTACAGTATAGTTCGACACTCCGAACTTATAGCATTATATGCATCGGCTCTGAATCATGTCTTTGGTCAATAGTTGGGTTGCCCGGCTCCTGTGCTTACTACCTTATGTTCCGCTATATCGGCTAGGGTAGTAAAGGGAGAACTACTATGATTATGTCCCGGTTCTTCCGGACGAGCACCTCAGTAGAGAAAGCTGAAAACTGACTATCATGATGCGGCGAGAGCCGGTTAGCTGTTCATGAGGTTCCAAATCGTTGGAGATTTTTGCCGCTTCTTGCGAAGAATCGGTTCTTCCGATTAGGCGTGCATAGCGCCCCTAGATCGGCCTTTCGAACACCAGGGGCTTTGTCAACTTTATTAATTGTCAAACTCCTATGGCTAAGTGAGGGCGGTAAAGGCCACATAGTCTGATTGCCTTGTTCGTTGCGCTAAACACCTCCTTTAAGGACCAGAATGTGGAGTAACAAGTGTTTAGGTTTATCCCGAACACCCCCGTACTATGTACGTGTGTAGAAGCCGACGACTGGTCATCCCTCAGATTTAATAAACGGCCGCACAGGAAGTAAAATGTAAAAGCATAAACATTATACTACATAACATCTTTGTTCCATATTACAGGGCAAGATAGTACACATGTTCTTATGGGAATATCATATCCTTCGAACATTGCTTCGCCGCAAGGCGGGACCCCTCCAGGACACCATCAAAGTAGTGCTCGGGTCGACGATGCTCCTTGCCCTTCGGCGGTCCCTCGGTCATTAGCTTCTTGGCATCCAGCTTCGCCCAATGCGTCTTGACGCGGGCAAAGGCCATACGCGCACCTTCAATACAGACCGACCGCTTCACGGCTTCGAGCCGCAGACAGGCACTCACAAGCCGCTGCGCAAGTCCGAAGTAGCTGCTAGGTATAAGATCGACAGGCCACAGTCGGACTATAAAGTCCCTCATGGCTAACTCTGCCAACCTGTGCAGCTCGACCAACTGCTTTAGCTAGTCGCTGAAGGGCACCGGATGTTCGGATGCCAGATATTGGGACCATAACAGCTTCTCCGTAGACATCCCTTCCTCGGCTCTATAATGCTCGGCCGCATCCGACACACTGTGCGGCATACCTGTAAATGCCCCTGGAAAAACAAAATTCAGGATAAGTACAAGGGACGTTGCTTATACACGCTTGCTCTGCATGGTGAAAAACTTACCCGCCGCAATCTTCTTGGCCATCTCGATTTCCTTGAGGGCGCTCTGGGCTTCGGCTCGCGCATCCTGAGCACTCTGGAAAACCTTCACTAATTCGGACTCCTGCGCCTTACAATCGCGCTCCAGGGCCTCAAATCTCTCTATCATGCCCTGGAGCTGTTGTTGCGCCTCGCCAACCCGAGCCTCGTGCTTCTCGCGCGAGACGCGCTCTTTGGCCGCTTTGTCCTCGGCCTCAGCGAGGGCCTTCTTCAAGGTTGCCACCTCAGCCATGGCCCCTAATAAAGTTTATGACACTTTAGGTTCGGTCGGACTATTCATTTTTTCGAAATGTACCCACTGGTTACTGCATACCTTGGCTCTCCTCCAACTGCTTCTTCACGCGACCGAGCTCCTCCTCGGCTCGCTCCAATTTCTGCTTAAGTCCGGACACCTCCGTAGCATGAGCAGTGGTAGCCTGCAGTGATACCTGCTTATTCACATAGACAACTCAGACTCCTACGATTTTTGATCCTCTGTTCGGCTTTTCTTCCCGAACACCAAACAGAGTATCAGGGGCTACTGTCTATACTGTGACATTTTTCCTATAATCACATTACTTACCTCAAAGCCTGTTAGAAGGCTAGTACAGGCTTCGGTCAATCCACTTTTAACGGACTGAACCTTCTCTATAACCGTGTCCATAAGGACACGGTGTTCATCCATGATAGAGGCATCTCGTAGCGCCTCCAGCAGATTATCCGGTGCCTCTAGTTGGACAGAGGTCACCAGTGGAACAGGCACACCCCCTCCTTGTGGGGAATGCCGTTCGCTGGACCCCGGAGCCGTGTAGATATCCGGAATGGTATCCGGCTGAGGTCCGAAGGGAACTCGGGCCCCATAACCAGTCCCCATGGGGGCTTTCTCCCCCATGTGTCCGGTGTCCAAGGAGTCATCCTGGGGCGTCACCCTGATCTCCGGAACCTCCCCCCAGCCTGGGAAGGCCTTCTTGGACACCACCTCATCATCACCTTGGGTGAGACGGAATGAGCAGGTGGCGGAGACATGCTAGCCATCTCCTCCGTGTCCAGCGAATCCTCTGTCGAGGATCGCGGAGAGCCATCGCGCGCCGGACTGCAATGACAAAATTAACAGTATGTCAATATTACAAACCAGAAAGGCCAGACGTTTGCGGATTCCGATACTTACAAAGCGGCCCGAGGTTTGGTCCGGCGAGGTCGTTCCAGACTGCTGTCAGCATCGCACGCAGAGTTATCCGTGAGGGAGCCTTTAACTCTCTTAGGCGCTTTCGCCTCCAGACTTATGGGGCCCGCTCTCTTTTTCCTCCCCGCTTCAGGTGGGGAGTCATTTTCTTCTCCCTCTTCATCGCTGTCGTTAGCGGACAAAGAGGAAGTCTCGCTTCCGGACATCTCGTCCGGAGTGCTTCTACGGCGAAGGCCCTTCTTGGCCCCTTGGGCCACCTTCTTAGCCGTCTTCTCTGGCACCTCATAAGGCGCAGGGAACAACATCTGCTCCAGCAATGGAAATTCTTGGTCCTCGGGCAGCGGAGCCGGATAGTTAATTTCCTCGACCAACTTAATCCAGGCTTGAAAATGGGGGGAGGAAGCTTAAATTTCCTCTCAAAACATGCTAGTGGGGGATACTCCTTGAGAACATTAAAGGAATTGACCTGGTTGGGCTGGCGCTTTAAGCTAAGCCCGCGGTCTTCGGTCGTAGGCGGTGGCGTCTCGCCGGCCTTGAAGAGCACCTTCCAGATTTCTTCGTGCGTTGTGCCGAAGAGCTCCAGTAGCGTCTGGTGCTTGGCCGGCTCGAACTCCCACAAATTGCAAGTTCGGCGTTGGCACGGAAGGACCCGACGAACAAGCATGACCTGGACCACGTTGACGAGCTTGATTTACCTTTCTATCATGTTTTGGATGCACGTCTGGAGCCCAGTCAGCTCGTCCGAGGGACCCCAGGTCAGGCCCCTCTCTTGCCAGGAGGTGAGCCGCATCGGGATTCCAGATCGGAACTCGGGGGCCGCCAACCAGTCCGCGTCGCGTGGCTCAGTGATGTAGAACCACCCCGATTGCCACCCCTTCACCGTCTCCGGAAACGAACCTTCGGGCCAGCTGACGTTGGGCATCTTGCCCACCATAGCGCCTCCGCACTCTGCTTGTTGACCGCACTACTTTCGGCCTCACATTGAAGGTCTTCAGCCACAGGCCTAAGTGAGGCAGGATGCGGAGAAAAGCCTCACAAACGACGATAAACGCCGAAATGTTGAGGATGAAGTTAGGGGCTAGGTCATGAAAATCCAGCCCATAGTAAAACATCAACCTGTGGATGAATGGGTGAAGAGGGAACCCAAGCCCGCGGACGAAGTGTGTGAGAAACACAACCCTCTCGTGGGGCTCGGGAGTGGGGACGATCTATCCCCTTGCCGGGAGTCGATGAGCGATCTCCTTGGCCAGATATCCGGCCTCCCAGAGCTCCTTGATGTCCTTCTTCTTGACGGACGAGGCCATCCACTTGCCCCCAGCTCCGGATCCGGACATTTTTGGGGTGCTTTCTCGAACAAGGGAAAAGCTAAAGCTTGGGTGCTAGAGCTCAGGGACGGAAGGGCTGAGGAACCGAGGTGCGGGTAAAGAAAGGGGATCCTTACCCCCTTATAAAGGCCATGAATGTCAAGCGCCTCCCCACTCGCCTTAAGCTTGCCTATTCCCAAGGGCCATGCCAATGGCATGGTTGGGTTACCCATGCGCGCATTGATGAGAATCCCACAATAAGGGGACAGGACCTCTGCATCGACAAGACGTGCCAATAGCAACCGCATCTCGAAACGTGGGATGGCAGATAAAAACGGTTCGCAATTGTGACCGGGCAGACGTGATGTCATGTTGCCAAAAGCTGTCAGCGGATGGAACACGTGTAGAATATATGTATATTCTCTCTGCGGTTGCGTGTGGCGTGTATAACAGGTCCGGATACAATCATCGCATCCGAAGATTATCTTGGAGTTTGGAAGAAGGAGAACCCGCCTTGCAATGCCGAAGACAATCTGCGCGCCGAACTCCTCGTCATTGAAGCCAGGTTCAGGGGCTACTGAGGGAGTCCTGGACTAAGGGGTCCTAGGGCGTCCGGCTTGTTATCCATGGGCCGGACTGATGGGCTGTGAAGACATGAAGGCCGAAGGCTATACCCGTGTCCGGATTGGACTCTCCATGGCATGGAGGGCAAGCTTGGCGGCCGACTATGAAGATTCCTTCTTATGTAACCGACCCCATGTAACCCTAGATCTCTCCGGTTTCTATATAAACCGGAGAGCATAGTACGGATAGATATACTCATTACCATATACACAGGCTAGACTCCTAGGGTTTAGCCATTACGATCTCGTGGTAGATCAACTCTTGTAACACTCATATTCATCAAGATCAATCAAGCAAGAACTAGGGTATTACCTCCATAGAGAGGGCCCGAACCTGGGTAAACACCGTGTCCCCCATCTACTGTTACCATCGATCTTAGATGCACAGTTCGGGACCCCCTACCCGAGATCCGCTGGTTTTGACACCGACAACGACCTGTCCCTCGGCCGGCAGACGGTGGGCGATTTCCTTCGCCAAGTACCTGGCCGCCCGAAGCTCAGTAATGTCCTCCTCCTTGACGGAGGAGACCATCCACTTGCCCTGACCTCCGGATCCGGACATGGTTGAGTGCTAGCTCGGGTCGAAAGGAGATGAGAACTTGGGCACTGGAGCTCAAGATTGGAAGGGCGGAGAAAGAAAGAAGGCGTGGGAGAAGAAGGGAATCCTTATCCCCTTATAAAGGCAGTGAATATTGAACGCCTCCCCACTAGCCTTAGAACTCGCCTATTCCCAAGGGCTGTGTAAACGACACGGTTGGATTACCCATACCTGTATTGATGAGAATCCCGCAATAAGGGGACACAATCTCTGCTTTGACAAGATGTGCCAATGGCAACCGCGTCTCAAAACATGAAACGGCGGACACAAAACGGTCCGAAATTATGACCGGGCTGATGTGATGTCATGTTGAAAAAAGTTGTCAGCGGATTGGATTCGTGGGGTATTATATTCTCTCTGCGGTTGTGTATGGTGTGCGTGTTACAGGTCCAGATACAATCATTCCATCTGAAGACTATCCTGGAGTTCGGAAAAGGCGGAACCCACCTTGCAATGCCGAAGACAATCTGGATGCCGGACTCCTCGTCATTGAAGCCAGGTTCAGGGGCTACTGAGGAGTCCTGGACTAAGGGGTCCTCGGGTGTCCGGTCCGTTATCCATGGGCCGGACTGATGGGTTGTGAAGACACGAAGGTCGAAGACTGTACCCGTGTCCGTATAGGACTCTCCTTGGCATGGAAGGCAAGCTTGGCGATCAACTATGAAGATTCGTTTCTATGTAACTGACTCCATGTAACCCTAGATCCTCCCGGTGTCTATATAAACCAGAGGGTTTAGTCTGGAAAAGATAGATATTCATTATCATAGTCATACAGGCTAGACCTCTAGGGTTTAGCCATTACGATCTCGTGGTAGATGAACTCTTGTAATACTCAGATTCATCAAGATCAATCAAGCAGGAAATAGGGTATTACCTCCATAGAGAGGGCCCGAACCTGGGTAAACATCGTGTCCCCTGTCTCCTGTTACCATCGACCGTAGACGCATAGTTCGGGACCCCCTACCCGAGATCCGCCGGTTTTGACACCGACAGTGGGTAAACAAATTACCGTTGGGCAATTGGTAGAAGAACAAATAATTATGACGATATCCAAGGCAATGGTCATGATTATAGCCATCACGTCCGAGATTAGTAGACCTAAACGATTATGTATCTACTGCTATTACTCAACAAATCGACCGCTATCCAGCATGCATCTACTGTATTAAGTTCATGAAGAAACGAAGTAATGCAATAAGAACGATGACATGATGTAGACAAAATCTATTCATGTAGGGAATAGACCCCATCTTTTTATCCTTAATAACAACGATACATATGTGCCTTGCTACCCCTTCTGTCACTAGGTGAGGACACTGTAAGATCGAACCCATCACAAAGCACCTCTTCTCATTACAAAAAAAATCAATCTAGTTGGCCAAACCAAACCAAAGTTTTTAGAGAAGAAATGCGAGGCTATAAATAATCATGCATATAAGAGATCAAATAAGACTCAAATAATATCCATGTATATAGATCTGATCATAAACTCGAACTTCATTAGATCCCAACAAACACACCGCAAAAAGTCATTACATCAAATAGATCTCCAAGAACAACGAGGAGAACATTGTATGAGAATCAAAAGAGAGAAGAATCCATCCAGCTACTGCCTACGGACCCATAGGTCTATGGTGAACTACTCACGCATCATTGAAGGAGCACCAATGAGGATGATGAACCCCTCCGTGATAGTGTTCCCCTCCGGCGGAGTGCCGAAATAGGGCTCTCTATTGGATCTCGTGGTTCTAGAACTTGCGCCTGCTGGAATTGTGTTTCGTCGACTACCCTACGGTTTCTAGGATATTTGGGTATTCATAGAGCTGAGAGGCGGTGGAGGAGACCCCCGTGGGCCCCATAACCCATCAGGGCATGCCAGACGCGCCCTGGTGTCTTGTGGGCCCCACAGGCCTCCCCTCTGGTGCTTCCTTGGCTCCCAAGTTGTCTTTTGGTCCAAAAAAATCTCCAAAAAGGTTCGTTGTGTTTGTACTCCGTTTGATAGGGATATTCTGCGAAGTATGAAACAAGCAAAAAACAACAACTGGCACTGGGCACTATGTTAATAGGTTAGTCCCAAAAAATGATATAAAGTTGCTATAAAATGACTGTAAAACATCCATGAATATTAGTATAACAGCATGGCACAATCAAAAATTATAGATATGTTGGAGACGTATCAGCATCCCCAAACTTAAGTCCTGCTCGTCCTCAGGTAGGTAAATGATAAAAACAGAATTTTGATGTGGAATGCTGCCTAACATGTTCATCACATATTATTTATTTTGTAGAATGGACATTTGGACTTTTAGATGGTTCAAAGCTATAGTCTATATTTGACATGAATACTTCAATACTCAAGCATATTAACAAGTAACCATGTCCTTCAAAATATCAACACTAAAGAAAGTTATTGAAAGGACATGCAGTGCCCCCATGTGTGCTTTTGGTAATTGATGACAATCTCTATGGACTAATGGTTTCCTTGAGTTATATTTGAAGGATTTGTCCATAGGATTGTCTTGAAGTCCATGTGTTGGTTTCAAGGAGTTTATGAGATGGCCAAAGTGCTTTTCAAGGAATTATCTAAAGATTGGTCATGTGAGAGTTGAGCTTATTGCAAGCATGTCTTGAAGAAGAAGATTGTGTGAACATTTAAGTTTACCTTCAAGACATCATCCTAATGAAGATAGTTGGAAAGATTCAAGGTTGATCAAGACTAAGTACAGAGAGTGATTCAAGTTGATCAACACACAAATCTCACAAGTTGTACCGAGAGGGACCAAGTGATCCCTTGTATGGTAAGCACTGTCCATTACACTTTCTGTACTAACCCATGGTCTATGTGAGAGTTCTTTGTGGGTTTAGGTATGTTTCCATGGTCTTGCGTCAAGAGGAAAATCTCATACAACCCATGGAAGATGACATCAAGTGGTGATCGTCATCAAGTTTGCAGTGTGCAAGTTCAAGTGGAGCAACACGAAGAGTGACTCACCCATAATGGAGTATGGGGGAGCAATCAAGCTTGAAGCTTGCCGTCCATTGTGGTGTCAATGGAATCGTGAAGATGTGTCGAAGAGTGGCTCAACCATAGTGGAGTATGGGGGAGCAATCAACTAGTCTTCATCGAGCCAACACAAACAAGAAAGGTGGTCCAACATGAGGAAGTCAAGATCGTCATCATCTAGCTCAAGTGGACTATGTGCAAGGCAAAGGTTTGCCCTTGATAGGTTTTCTATTTTCCCGGTCTCATAGTGGTAGTTGGGAGACCGAGTTGTAGGATCGATTGCCGTACTATCAAGGGGGGCTCTCTAGTGAGTAGCTTGATCGTATCGTTCGTCGAGAGCTCAAACCATTGCATCCTTGCATCATCTCTCTTGGTTCTTGTTTGGTTCTTCTCCTTGTGAGATTTGGATCTCATGGTCACCTTCTTGACAAGCTCGAGTTCATCGAAAACCGATTTCATATGCATCTTCTTTTGTGTTTTCGGTGTTGGAGTTTTTACCGGTCTTAATTGAGAAAGGGTTCTCACCATTTTATTTTGGGTATTTTCTCAGTTGCTTTTTCTTGATATTTCTATCAAGATTGTGTCTGCTTTGTCCTTAGCTTTCCAACAAACTTGATTTCGTCGAATTCGGAGCTCGTATGCGAAAGTTGTGGCTGTTTTGATATTGCCTCTTTTACATAGAGAGGTTATACCGCCCCATAGAGAGGTTGTACCGGTTGACCGGTACAATCGGTGTTTGGAGCGGTTGTACCGCTCCAAAATTGGTCCGGAGGTTGTACCGGCCATGTACCGCTCTACCACCGGACTAGTTTCTGTTGTGGTGCGGTTGTTGGGCGGTTGTGGGCCGGTCGTAGCGCTTATTGCCTTTTACCGGTTGTACCGGTGCTCATAGCAGTTGTACCACTCCTATGTTTTTCTGCACATAACGGGCAGATTCGTGGGGACCTATTTAAGGGGGTATTCTTCCCCAATGGTTCCCCAACTCTTGAGCTCGTTTTTGCCCCCATTGTTGACCTTCTTTGAGCTTGCTAACTCTCAATCCCTCCATGGATTCTTGCTAGTTTTCGAGGAAAAAGAGAGAGGAGATCTAGATCCACACTTCCACCAATCACTTTCTCCTCTATGTGAGGGGAACCCCTTGGATCTAGATCTTGGAGTTATTGGTGTTCTCCTTCTTGTTCTTCCTCTCATTTTCCTCCCTAGCATTAGTTGCTTTGGTGGGATTTGGGAGAGAAGGACTTGGGCACTCCGTGTGCCCTTGCCATTGCATTTGGTGCATAGGTTTGAGTTCTCCACGGTGATACGTGGAAGTTACAAGTTGAAGCTTATTACTCTTGGGTGCTTGGTACCCTTGAGCTTGTTCCTCTTGGGTGCTTGGGCGCCCTAGGCAGTTTAATGGTGTTCGAGCTCAATCATTGTGGTGTAAAGCTCCAGGCAGCGTCGAGTCTCAATTAGGTTGTGGAGATCGCTTGAGCAATTTGTGAGTTTCGCACCGCCGCCAAGGGTAACCAAAGTGTACGGGTTCGGTGACCGCCCCAAGGGTTGCCATTTATGCGGGTTGGTGACCGCCCTCAAGGGTCCCTTAGTGGAATCATGGCATCTTGCATTGTGCGAGGGCATGAGGAGATTACGGTGGCCCTAGTGGCTTCTTGGGGAGCATTGTTCCTCCACACCGCTCCAAACGGAGATTAGCATCCGCAAGGGTGTGAACTTCGGGATACAGCGTCGTCTCCACGTGCCTCGGTTATCTATTACCCAAGCTCTTTACTTATGCACTTTACTTTGTGATAGCCATATTGTTTCTTGTCATATATCTCGCTATCACTTAGTTGTTTATCTTGCTTAGCATAAGTTGTTGGTGCACATAGGTGAGCCTAGTTGGTGTTGGTTTTGTGCTTGACAAATTAACCACTAGGTTTATTCCGCATTTGTTCAAGCCTAAACCATTTTTTTAAAGCGCCTATTCACCCCCCCTCTAGGCGACATCCACGATCTTTCAATTGGTATCAGAGCCTCGTCTCTCTTTGTTAGGCTTAACCGCCTAGAGTGTAAAGATGTCGACTAGGGGATTAGGATTCTCTGGCACTCTTAGTTTCGATGGCACAAATTTTGATGTTTGGGTAATTCGCATGCTTAATCTCTTTAGGGTCATGGACCCAAATTTAGAACGAATTGTAGATATGGGTTTTTCTCCTCCAAAGGATCCCTAAAGATTATCTTTAGAGGATGAGGAAAACTCTTATCTCAATTCTCAAGCTTCTAATGTGCTTTTCGATGCTTTGAGCAATGTAGTTATATTTCAACTCATGCCGTTTCGGGATGCTCATGAGTTGTGGACAAAGCTTGAAGATAAATATAGTGTGTCCAAGATTTGTGGGGATGATTGTTCTCCCTCCACCTCCGGCCGTGTTGCCTTCTCAACTTCTTCTACTTCACCTACATGTGGATTGCCACAAGGTAATGCTAGAGTGAGTAGTGGTGGTCATTGCAATGATGATAGTGTGCCTGATCTTGGTGATTCTTCATCACTATCTTATTGCAATGGTCCTTCTTTGGACTTTAACACTTCGAGCACCTTACATGTTTCACATGCTCGTGTTGGTAGTCCTTGCATATCATGTAGAAATTGCTTGCTCAAATCTCATGATGATATGCTTGCTATTTCTTGTTGCCATGATAAAAATGTATCTATTTCCTCGAGTTGTTGTGCTAACAATGTAGAGGAAACCCAACACTCCATGGAACAACATGTTGTCTTGAACGGTGCTTCAAGGGATCCTACATCATCATCGATTGCTTTTTGCCTTATGGCTAAGGCTTCAAAGGTATCTCCCACTTTGAATCCCAATATATCTTGTGATGATATTGATGATGGCAAGAATGATGATGATGTTGATTATGATGAAGAGAATGATAATGTTGCCTCCTTAATAATGAAGGGGGAAATGATCTTTAAAGCTCTTCTTAAGAATAAAATTGCTTGTTCCAACTTTATGGAAATCATGTCTATTGCTATTGAGGGTAACAAATATATTGATCAGTTGGAATCTCGTCTTGAGGAGCATGAGGTCACCATTGATAAAATGGAAGGTCATGAGCGTGATTACGCTAATGAGATTGCGGACCTCTCTCAAGCTCTTGAACTTGAACAAACCACCAAGGAATCTCTTGAGGAGACTTTTACTCTAGAATTATCTAGAGTGAAGGAATCTCATGATAGAGCTCTTGAGGTGGCCAATGTTTTTGAAACTAAAAATGCTAAGCTTGAAGTTGCTCATGCTAGACTCCTTGAGGATTTTGAGCACCTCGAAAATGGCTCAAGGATCATCAAGGGTGAGCTCATCAAACTCACCGAGTCTCATGCACAACTTAAAGCCTCGTATTCAAAAGAGATTGTAAAGTTGCCTTCTCCTCTTGCTATTATTGATGATGCTTGTGCTACTAACTCTATTACATGTGAAGCATCCATTTTGAAGGAGAATGTTGAGCTACGGGCTCAACTTGAGTTGCTATCTAGCAATTATGGGAAATTGGAAGAAAGCCAGGAAAAGCTCTCAAGCTCTCATGATGATCTTCTAGTATCCCATGATGTGCTAAAGATAGCTCATGAGGCCATGCTTGCTAAGGTAACATCTAGTGAGCCTCATGTGGATACTAGCACTACTTCTAGTCAAAATGCTATATTGCCTTGTGCTAGTCCTTGTAATTCATCTACTCATAATGTTGGTACATCTTGTGATGAATTGCTTTCCTTGCCTTGTTGCTCTAACGACGAAGCTTATACTTCCTGTAGTACTTGTGTTGAGACTAACTATGTAGAGGAAATCAAAGAGGTCAAGGCGCAAGTCACTTCTTTGAAGAAAGACTTGGAAAAGTGTCATGAAGGGAAATCCATACTCAACAATATCTTGAGTGTGCAAAAATTCCCCAATGACAAAGGTGGACTTGGACTCAACTCCAATAAGAAGAACAAGTCCAAGATGAACAAGAAGAAGGGCAAAAAACAAGTCAAGAATTCGGCCAAGATCATTTGCTTCAAGTGCAAAATTGAAGGGCATCATGTTAGATCTTGTCCTTTGAAGAAGGAGGCCATTAGTGACAAGCAACAAGGGAAGAGGCCACAAGTTCATTCCCATGCTCAACCTCAAGTTGAAGAAAGGCGTCTTCCCAAGAATACTCAAGCTAATGCTTCTCAAGTTGAGAACTCAAGTGAGAAGAAAGTGAAGAGTAGACGTTGCTACTTATGTCGTGAGAAAGGTCACCTCGCTAATTCATGCACTAGTGGTAACTCATCCAAACCAATTATTATTGATGATATCTATTCTCTTGGGAAGGATAAGGTTGGCAATGTGTTTGCCAAGTTTGTTGGTACTCAAAGTGGTGTCAAGCAAAGAACCATTTGGGTAGCCAAGCCTATTGTGACTAACCTCTTAGGACCCAACTTGGTTGGGGACCAACTAGATCGAACTTGATCAATAGGTGTCTACAGAGGGCATTGGAGACTTGGCTACATTATGAATAATTAAGGGGATTTTCATCATTCATATTGTCTCAAGCCAAGTCATTCGGATTATCAAGTTTCTATCTTATATCCAATGTTCCTCCTTGCGGTAACTCGTTCTTAAAGTTTTTACATTGATAGTTACTTGCGCCTTTGCATGTTTGGTTTCGTTCCTTGCATGTGTTTGTATATGTTGTGCTTCCAACTTGATTATCTCAAGCAATCAAGTATGTGTGTGTTGGTTTGCACATCATGTACGTGTGTGTCATGCGTTGAGCCTTTTGCATCTTGTTTGTATATTAATTGGCTCGTGTGAGATTAATGGAACATCCCATTTTGGGGGAGTGATGTGCTTTGTGCACCTCACGGTCCCACAAATGTGTGTACATGAGGAATACCACCTAGTATTGATATTGCAAGCTTATCTAGTCACTATGTGGTATGTCTTCTCATGAGAAATTCAAATTCTAAATAGTCCATTAATTATCTCTTGTTGGATCCTCTTATTGCCTCTTCTTAAGTTTTTATTGGTATCACATTATGGGGGAGTAATATGCTATGTGCATATTACAAGCCTAGAAAATGTGTACATTTGAGATATTGTCACCTAGAATTTATATTGTAAATTATCTTGTTCCTAGGTGTCATGTTAGCTCTACAAGTTGCAATTTGCTTGTGTTTGGTGTGAAGATGATGTTGCATATCCTTGCTATCTACCAACAGAATTATTTCCAAATACTTCTTGTCTTTTCACAATTTGTACTCACTTATGTGTGGTAGAAATTATTGATCATCTTTACATTGGCCTTTGCTTTTATTTGATTTATCTCTTGCCTAGGATTGTGTCAACTCCCATTATATTCCATACCACTTGTGGATATTGTTAATTTCTTGACCTTGTCTAGTGTTTTCTAGATATAGTGAAAGTGGTGATCCCACCTTGTGCATTTTGTATTCAAATGCAAGTTCTCTATAATGCACTAGCCTTGGGGGAGCTATAATATTCTCTATAAAACACTCATCTTGTGTTCCTTATCAAGTGTGTGTTTGTGGAAGGCAAGCCGTTTCTTTTTGGTACTTTGTGCCATCATGAAACTTTGTAGAGGGCTTGGTTTGTTTGGAACCATTCTCTCTTTTGGGAGTTTGCCATCTTTCTTTTTGCGTGTATCAATGGATATCTCATTCCTTGATGTATCCTTCAATTGATATGTTTCAAGTGATGAGTCATTCATTTGGTATCTTTTCTTCGCTTGGTATTTCTTTGTCTATTGGTATCGGTTATTTAAATTCTTAAGCATGCATATTAACTTCATGTAGTTTCTTTGGCATGCTTTCTTTCTTTGACCCAATATATAGGGGAAACTCCACCAAGTCTCAAATTGGATGAGATGTGCATGAAATTATTTTTCATATCTATGTGCACATATTTATGTGGAGTTTGTCCTATGTATTGTTGGTTCTCTAACTCTTTGGTCCCAATGAGTTTGGGTACCATTTTGTTTGTGTTGTTGTTCTAGGAACAATTGGAGATTCATTGGACGCTCAGCTCACTCACAAGGAAGGTGTTGTCACCATGTGCTTTCTGGAGTCAAGCTAGGATGATCAATGAACTACTCTGTACCTTCAATTGGTATCTACTACATCCTTCCAATGTTAACTCGGCAACAAGTATCTCCATATACTTCATGCACACATTTCTTGCATCATCCTTGTGTAGGTTGTATCATGGCATGTTATTCATTCTCTCTTGTGATACTTGTTTCCTTTCTCAAAGCATCCCAACAATGATCTCTTGTGCTAGTTGTGATGTCTTTGATGGTTGCGTGGTAGGAATTCATTTATATACAATAAGACCATATCTAGCCATGTGCTATGCTTCCAAGCAAATATCTTATTGGTATATGTATGACGTCCTTTTGGATATCTTGTTCCTTCTTGTAACTATTTCGGGTGTACATCCTTCTTTGTAGATATATATCATCATGATTTCGTCTATCTAGAACCTTATACACTTAAGATAAATTACATCTCTAGATGAAATCCTTTCTTTCACGTCCACCTTGTCTCTCTTTTGTTATTTCTTTGGTGGCTCCATGAAAGCTTTTTCCTTGAGTGCGTGTCGCATCTCGCTGCATCTTGATGCACTCTTGTGTGGTGAAGATTATTTTCCAGATGCTTATCTTTATGAGGCTTTTGCCATCTTAATTGGTATCCCTCGTCTTGATGAGGCTTTCTTCTTCTATCTTCACCACAGGTTGTCACAAGCATAGGTTCTCTATATGCTTATTAGTAAGCTTGTGAACCCATTTGCTAGTTGTGTGTGGGAATGATAGGCCTTGCACCGTGTGCCTCATTCTTCCAAGACTATGTTGATGCTTAATGCTCATCCGTACATTAGTCTTCTCAAGTGCTTTGCCATGACTCACACACATCATTTGGTTGAGCCTACTCTAAAGTTGCCTCTTTTATATGTTGCTCAACCATTTGTTTGTTGCAAGTGCTAGGCATTGTTTCCTACATGCTCTATTGCACTTGTTGTGAGTTCCTATTGATTCTCGGGGAGTGATGATCCTATTTTCTGCACTTGGTATCCTAATGCAAATATTGTAAGGAGTGCATAAATCATGGAGAGCTTCACTAGTGTCTTTAGAACACTCTGTTGCTCTCTTGCACTTGTCGTGAGGTTCTATTGATCTTGGGGGGGGGGGGTGACGATCCTATTTTGTGCTCGTTGTATCAAATTACAAAACTAAATTTTGCACAAATCATGGGGAGCTTCTCTAGTTTCTCTAGAACACTCCTTTGCTCATATCATAATTTATTTCATTCATATGGCACATAGGATCATTGGTCTAGTTGGCTCAATTGATATCCGTTGATTGCTTGCTTCAATTGGTATCTTTTGATTGCTTGATTGCTTGTTTCTCTCTTTGCTATGTCTTTGTGGCATATTATTCTTTTGCAATCTTTGGGCCTCAATATAGTCTATCTTCCTCCAAGTATTTACCATTGGATATGTGTATTTCATTCCACTCTCTTGTTAGGAAATACACAATTTATGAAGGAATACTTTTTATATTGGCCTTCTAAGCTTTTCGCCCATTTTGGCAATCGATGCCAATGGGGGAGAAGTTTCAGAGAGTTTTGTGGATAAGTTTAGAGAGTTATTTCTTCTTGCTTTGGTTTTGTTCCTAAGCATTTACATCTCATACACATGCATTATTGGTTGTTGCATTGCATGGTGATGCATAATTCCTTATATAAACTCTCCTGAAAGTGATTGTCATCAATTACCAAAATGGGGGAGATTGAAAGGACATGCGGTGCCCCCATGTGTGGTTTTGGTAATTGATGACAATCTCTATGGACTAACGGTTTCCTTGAGTTATATTTGAAGGATTTGTCCATAGGATTGTCTTGAAGTTCATGTGTTGGTTTCAAGGAGTTTATGAGATGGCCAAAGTGCTTTTCAAGGAATTATCCAAACATTGGTCATGTGAGAGTTGAGCTTATTGCAAGCATGTCTTGAAGAAGAAGATTGTGTGAACATTCAAGTTTACCTTCAAGACATCATCCTAATGAAGAGAGTTGGAAAGATTCAAGGTTGATCAAGACTAAGTACAGAGAGTGATTCAAGTTGATCAACACACAAAGCGCACAAGTTGTACCGAGAGGGACCAAGTGATCCCATGGTATGGTAAGCATTGTCCATTACACTTTGTGTACTAACCCATGGTCTATGTGAGAGTTCTTTGTGGGGTTAGGTATGTTTCCATGGTCTTGCATCAAGAGGAAGATCTCATACAACCCATGGAGTATGACATCAAGTGGTGATCGTCATCAAGTTTGCAGTGTGCAAGTTCAAGTGGAGCAACAAGAAGAGTGACTCACCCATAATGGAGTATGGGGGAGCAATCAAGCTTGAAGCTTGCCGTCCATTGTGGTGTCAATGGAATTGTGAAGATGTGCCGAAGAGTGTCTCAACCATAGTGGAGTATGGGGGAGCAATCAACTAGTCTTCATCGAGCCAACACAATCAAGAAAGGTGGTCCAACTTGAGGAAGTCAAGATCGTCATCATCTAGCTCAAGTGGACTATGTGCAAGGCAAAGGTTTTCCCTTGATAGGTTTTCTATTTTACCGGTCTCATAGTGGTAGTTGGGAGACCGAGTTGTAGGATCGATTGCCGTACTATAAAGTGGCGCTCTCTAGTGAGTAGCTTGCTCGTATCGTTCATCAAGAGCTCAAACCATTGCATCCTTGCATCATCTCTCTTGGTTCTTGTTTGGTTCTTCTCCTTGTGAGATTTGGATCTCATGGTCACCTTCTTGACAAGCTCGAGTTCATCGAAAACCGATTTCATATGCATCTTCTTTTGTGTTTTCGGTGTTGGAGTTTTTACCGGTCTTAATTGAGAAAGGATTCTCACCATTTTATTTTGGGTATTTTCTCAATTTCTTTTTCTTGATATTTCTATCAAGATTGTGTTTCTCTTGTCCTTAGCTTTCCAACAAACTTGATTTCGTCGAATTCGGAGCTCGTATGCGAAAGTTGTGGCTGTTTTGATATTGCCTGTTTTACATAGAGAGGTTGTACCGGTGTTTGGAGCGGTTGTACCGCTCCAGAATTGGTCCGGAGGTTGTACTGGCCATGTACCGCTCTACCACCGGACTAGTTTCTGTTGTGGTGCGATTGTTGGGCGGTTGTGGGCTGGTTGTACCGCTTATTGCCTGTTACCGGCTGTACCGGTGCTCATAGCGGTTGTACCGCTCCTATGTTTTTCTGCACATAACGGGCAGATTCGTGGGGACCTATTTAAGGGGGTCTTATTCCCCAATGGTTCCCCAACTCTTGAGCTCGTTTTTGCCCCCATTGTTGACCTTCTTTGAGCTTGCTAACTCTCAATCCCTCCATGGATTCTTGCTAGTTTTTGAGGAAAAAGAGAGAGGAGATCTAGATCCACACTTCCACCAATCACTTTCTCCTATATGTGAGGGGAACCCCTTGGATCTAGATCTTGGAGTTCTTGGTGTTCTCCTTCTTGTTCTTCCTCTCATTTTCCTCCCTAGAATTAGTTGCTTTGGTGGGATTTGGGAGAGAAGGACTTGGGCACTCCGTGTGCCCTTGCCATTGCATTTGGTGCATAGGTTTGAGTTCTCCACAGTGATACGTGGAAGTTACAAGTTGAGAAGCTTATTACTCTTGGGTGCTTGGTACCCTTGAGCTTGTTCCTCTTGGGTGCTTGAGCGCCCTAGACGGTTTGTGGTGTTCGGAGCTCAATCATTGTGGTGTAAAGCTCCAGGCAAGCGTCGGGGTCTCCAATTAGGTTGTGGAGATCGCCAGAGCAATTTGTGGGTTTGGTGACCGCCCCAAGGGTTGCCAAAGTGTACGGGTTCGGTGACCGCCCCCAAGGGTTGCCATTTGTACGGGTTCGGTGACCGCCCTCAAGGGTCCCTTAGTGGCTTCTTGGGGAGCATTATGCCTCGACACCGCTCCAAACGGAGATTAGCATCCGCAAGGGTGTGAACTTCGGGATACATCGTCGTCTCCACGTGCCTTGGTTATCTCTTACCCGAGCCCTTTACTTATGCACTTTACTTTGTGATAGCCATATTGTTTCTTGTCATATATCTCGCTATCACTTAGTTGTTTATCTTGCTTAGCATAAGTTGTTGGTGCACATAGGTGAGCCTAGTTGTTGTAGGTTTTGTGCTTGACAAATTACCCGCTAGGTTTATTCCGCATTTGTTCAAACCTAAACCATTTTTTTAAAGCGCCTATTCACCCCCCCTCTCTAGGCGACATCCACGATCTTTCAGTTATCCCTAGCCCATCATGCTCAATCATTGATCCATTCACCAAACAAACTTGAATATTAGCTACACCCAATCCACAAGTCTGATCATATTGCTCCCTAGTTGTTGCTTTATAAGAGAAGATGGAGACTCAAAAAATAAAAACTGCATAAAATTAAATAGATGGGCCCTTCGTAGAGGGAACTAGAGAGTTGTAGAGGTGCTAGAGGTCACAGCTTAAATTGAGAGATAAAATATTTTGAGAGGCATGCTTTTCCCGTTAATGAAAACGACCGGTTAATTCCCAATATTTTCCATGCTAGATACATCATAGGCGGTTCCCAAACATAAAATAAAGTTTATTTCTTTTTCCACCATTTTTTAACAATCCATGGCTAGTCATATCCATGGGTTCCTTCCATACCAGCACTTTCCAAGGGATTTATTATTTAACAACATAAAGTAAATTTATTTTTTATTTCAGGACTGGGCATCCCTATTACCGCCACACTCTCATGCAACGACAAGTGAATAAACACTAATCTTGAGAATAACACATCTAGCATGGAAAAATATTGGCCACCCCCTGCAGCTTCATGAGCGGTACGGGCACACAAAAAGGAAATTCATTTTGAAAATTAGAGTTGGCACATACAAATTTACTTAGAACAACACATAAATACCGCATATAGGTAGGTATGGTGGAATCATATGGAAAAACTTGGTTTAAGGTTTTTGGATGCACAAGTAGTATTTCTACTTAGTACAAGTGGAGGCTAGCAAAAAGATTGAGAAGCAACCAACCAAGAAACAAAAATTCTCATAAATGAGCATTAAGCATAATTAAAACCAAATAATGCACCACAAGTAGAAAGTAGTTTCATTGCATAACTATTGAATTTCGTGCTTGCATAGGGAATCACAAACCTTAACACCAATATTCTTACTAAAGCATAATTGCTCACCAACATGACTCACATATTACTATCATCGTATCTCAAAACTATTAAAAAGAATCAAGTTAATTTTATCCAATGATCTTCATGAAAGTTTTTATTGTATCCCTCTTGAATATCTATCACTTTGGGACTAGTTTCATATATTCCTATTGCTTTTGACAAGCTCAACCAAATTTACTAACTTTCAAATAAATCTTGGTGAAGCATGAGAATATTTCTTCAAAAAAAAGCACATCATGGTCAAAAAGATATAAGTGAAGCACTAGAGCAATTCCATAGCTCAAAAAATTTAAGTGAAGCACATAGAACAATTCTAACAAATCATAGCATAATTTTGGCTCTCTCAAATAGGTGCATCCAGCAAGGATACTTGTGACAAACTAAAAATCAAAACAAAAAAAGACTCGTATAATACAAGACGCTCCAACCAAAACTCATGATATGTGACGAATAACAATATAGCTCCAAGTAAAATTACCGATGTTTAATAGAAGAGGGGATGCCTTACTGGACATCTCCAAGCTTAGTTGCTCGGTTCTTCTTGAATATTAACTTGGGGTGCCATGGGCATCCCCAAGCTTATGCTCCTTTCACTCCTTATTCCTTCATCCATCGTGATCTCACCCAAAACTTGAAAACTTCAATGACACAAAACTTACCAAAACCTTCGTGAGATCCGTTAGTATAATAAAGCAAATCACCACTCTAAGTACTGTTGCAAACCCATTCTTATTTTATTATTGCATTACACTATAACGTCCCAATTTTCAATTTGCATGTTAATCATTAGGTCATCATATGCATCATGCTCTTTGCATTTTTAACTGAAATCTTATTTGGACAATTTGATCCTAGAGCCTTTAAGCAACTCAAGGACCATTTGAGAGAGTTGGAGGTTCTCATAAAATTCCATTTTGAATTTTTTAAAATTTGGTAAACTGGATTAAAGAAATTTTATTCGAAATTTACTTTTCCAATTATTTCAAAATAAATAATGAGAGAAGATAATATGACTTCTTAAAAAACAGAGAAAGTAATGGAAATTTAATTTTAAATAAAAATGTTTGTTTTGATTGAATTTTAATTGAGATTCTATTCGAGTAAATTAGAAAAAAAAATTGAACTTTTATAAATGGCATTTTAGTTCAGAAAAATGTTCATGTTGTCCTAAATATTAGGAGATGACCGTGAAAATTATTTCTGAAAATTTTAGGATTTTTATTTATTTTATTTTTGGATTTTTCCATTCACGAAATTACTTAAAAAAAACTCCGAACTGGGCCAGCCGAGCCGAGCCAGGCCGCATCCTAGGGCGCCACCGCCGCCTCCTCCTCGTCGTGCCAGTGCCGGACTCCAATAGGAGCCCGAGAAGGACTCGCCCCGCCGCCGTGACACCTTCCCAAGTTGCCGCCGCCCCCTCTTAAATAGCCCCCCGGTCCCTCCTCCTCGCCCAGCCACCCACCGTCGCCTGCGCCGCCTCCAAAGCTGCCGCTGCCGCGCTGCCGAGCCGCCACCCGCGCCACGTAGCTGCCACCGCCGCCTCGCCCCGCTCGCCGGAGTATGTTGCATCCGTCGCCGGTTTTTCTTCCTCGAACCGGTATAAACCATTTTAACCGCCGGGTTTTTTTTTCAGTTTTGAGAATTAGATCGGTTTTATTATTTTAGGGTTCGCTAATTAGCGAACATTCACCCGAGTGTCTCTGTTAATGAACGTATTCGTTCATTAGGTTCTGTTAACGAACGTTCGTTCGTTATTTTTTCTTTTTAGTTTTATTTTCGGCCAGGGACCTATCTGTGTATATTTTTCTTACAGATTAGTCCCTGAACTTCAAACCCTTGCTACTTTTTACCCGTTTGTCCAAATTCTGTGAGACCAACGCCAAAATCTTCGTCTCGATCCCCTCTGTTCAGATAAACAACTTGAACATTGTTTTGAAAATTTAAAATTTGGTTTCAAGCAGATTTGAATTCGAACTTCTTTTGATCGTAGTTTGAGTTTCGTGGCTCCGATTCGATTGACTATTTTTGCAAATCGAAGCTCTTCATTTGTACTTTCTATTTAGATATTTTCTTTTGGGGTTTTACCTTTGAATCTTATGCTTGATTGCTTATGTATGCTATTGTTTGTTCAGGATAGAATTTCCGGAGTGCGCGGCTTGCTACTACGAATCTCTAGGGTTTTCCAATCGTCAGCAAGTCAAGTAACACTTTGGTCATATCCCTTTATTACCTAGTTTTATGCATTAGTTTCAACCATCAAACATTGCATGAGTAGGATTTGCTTTTTTAGGGGATGAGTAGGATTTGCTTAACACGTGGGTATTGGGAAGTAGTTGATGAGGTAACACCTATTGCCTTTATTTCAAACCCTGGGTATGTTACTACGTTATGCTTATACTGCTATGCTATGCTCGTAGACATGGTTTGGTTTGAGAGAATTCATGAAAGATGTGAGAGATATTGTTAATTAAGGGTTTAACTTAAGGTGGCTACTTTAATACACATCTGGGTGGATTGGTTGTGGGCACCTGGGGAATCCAGTGTTGTCCAAGGGGATCCCGGGGTATCCGTGTGATTTTCCTATGGTTCGCCAGCCAGGCTCAAAGGGGTCATAATGTTATGCATGCTGGAAACTTCCGTGTGCTGACACAAGCCATTATGGGCTCTGGCATAGTTGAGTATGTTGTGTGACCTCTTACAGCGGTAGACTAGCAGATGTAGGGGATGTAGGCGGTACTATCCACCCGTCGTAAAGTGTTAATGCTTCTAAAAGACTATGTCTCAGTCATCCGTTTCTCAAACATCATGCAGTGCGAGAAATTTAGCGGAGGAGATAGAGTCTTGTGGGGAAAAGTGTGCAAACCTCTGCAGAGTGTACAAATTAATCATGATTAGCCGTGTCCCCGGTTATGGACATCTTGAGTATCTGGTACTTGAATTATTATGTTGATCTCATCACTTTACTTAAATAATTTTGTTGGGATGTTAACTTTTAATTGGGATTGAGTTGGGGTTAGCTTCTAAATGTTTTCAACAAACTTTGTAGTTAAATAAAATATATTCCTTTGTTGCAGGGAAAAACTAGCTTTATGCAAATGATAACCATAGAGCCTCCACCAGCCATATATGCATATAGTGATAGTTGTTATTATCTCATTGCTCTATAGTGTTATCTTGCCAGCATATTCCGCGTGTTGACCTACACAAGCTGCAACATATTATGTTGCAGAATTTCCACACGAAGAGTAAGGTGCGCTAGGTCGTTGTCATGCACTCTGTTTTGCCGTGGAGTTGGATTGACTCTTCTACCTTCGAAGCTTCCGCTGTTATCTTATTTAGATGGCCTTCGGCCATATTATTGCAATAGTTTTTTTTAGACATTCGATGTAATAAGTGTGTGATTGAACTCTGTTATAAATCCTCGAGTATTGTGTGTGTCAGCAATACCGATCCAAGGATGACACTTAAGCACAGAGACTTGACCGTCTGAGGTCGGGTCGCTATAAGATGGTATCAGAGCACACGCTGACTGTAGGACGCGACCACTAGGATAAGCCCCAGGATACTCTTCTCTACTCATCTCTGACTCTTCTCCATTTTCTACTCTATAGATGGCGGACCCAAGGAACAAGTTCACTCAACCAGATGAGGACACACCTTTTGGACGACACTTGAAGGTAGTCACTAGGTACCTGAGCATCGGAATACCAAGTTTCACCGGGACCTACACGCCACTTCTTTGGAAGAGGGCTGGATGATTGAGTTCATGTTCGGGAAGGGCGTTTGCACGATTCTGAGCCCATAGAGTTTTCCTTTGATGCACCAACCTGGAGTCTAGGAAAGAGCATGGCCGCACACATCGCCATGGGACGCATCGGCGAGGTGTACAACAAGGATCTTAAGGACACCATCTACCAGATATGTGGACGCCGAGATGAGCAATGGGAGGTGATCTGCACCAGGAGGAATAAATCCATTGCAGCCTACATCTAGGAGTTAAATCTGCACATTCATCGTCAGGAGAACCAGATGTGCGCCAACATGATAGACATGAAGAAGGTGATGACCAGGAATATGGAGCTTGAAGAGGAACTCAAGTCTACACGCCATGGATATGAAGAAGAAATTGCTGTACTACTAGAGAAGAATGAAGATCTAAAGAAGAAGCTAGGGATATTCATGGGAGATCCCGAACCTGAGGAGGACAACCATCCTGAAGACTACATCATAATCGACGACACCGATTGCGGCCCCGATAGTGATGATTATTATGAAGACGAAGCTGGAGCTGACATTATGGAGTCTTCCACCGATCAAAATTTCTAGTCGACCACCATACTATCATTAGTATTCCCCCATGTATATAGTAATAGTTCAAGTTTTGTAATGGTAGTTAGATCGATTGTATGATCTTGTTTGAATTGAGTTGTTTGAAATGAATGTGTTTGTCTCATGTGCATATTGGTAGCGAATTCTCTTTAGACCTCATTCTATTCTGTTCTCACCCCTCTAAAACCTATCATATGCCTCTGAGACGTGACCCCGGATTTGTCTTCCCACCGGAGCTCACTCAGTTGATCCAGCAGCAGAATGCCTTGATGCAGTTGTTAGTTCAGAACCAAGGCAACAACAACAACAACCCACCACCACCACCACCTCTAGTGGAAACCTTAGCCCGGTTTCTAATGTTGAATCCGCCGGTGTTTTCTAGTAGCACCGAGCCGATTGTTGCTGATGAATGGCTCCGCAAGATTGGAAGGGAGCTAACCACCGCAGGTTGCACAGATGCTTAGAAGGTGCGCTTTGCCGCACACCAACTGGATGGACCCGCAGCCTCATGGTGGGAGAACTACACTGCCACTTTCCCCGTGGCCAATGTCACTTGGGATCAGTTTCAACAAGCATTCCGCACTGCACATTTCTCAGCTGGAGCTATGAGTATGAAGAAGCGTGAGTTTCACAACTTACGCTAGGGGAACCGTACTGTGGGACGGTACATAGATGAGTTCAGCAAGTTAGCTCGTTATGCCCCAGATGATGTGGCCACAGATGACGCAAAGCAGGAGAAGTTTATGGAAGGGTTGAATGATGAGCTGAGTATGCAGTTAATGGTGGCAACATTCACTAACTACTAGGAGTTGGTAGATAGGGCCCTCATGATTGAAGGCAAGCAGCAGCAGATAGAGAGCCACAAAAGGAAGTATGGACAGGGGAAGTACAACTCAGGAGCTCAGCAGAAGCCTCGTTTTACCCCAATCTCAGGAGGACATACCCACCATAACCATGGAGGCCACACTCACAATGGAGGAAGTTCACATAACCACAATGGTCCTAAGAATGGTAATGGGAATGGGGGAAACAACAACCAGAACCGTTCCAACCCAGCAACACCCGCTAAGAAGGATCTAAGTCATGTTACCTGTTACATGTGCGGGAAGACTGGACACTACGGCAATGATTGTTCTGAGTTAAAGAATGGCAATGGAAATGGAAGCTCTGGAAAGAAGACCAATCCCTTCACCAGAGGTCAGGTGAACCACATCAACATGGAGGAAGTTGAAGAGCAACCTGATGCAGTGATTGGTAAGTTTTTGATTAAGTCATTTACCGCTCTTGTTCTTTTTGACACTGGTGCATCGCATTCATACATATCAAGGGGATTTGTGGACAAGTTTAAATTGACAACCTTAGCCCTTAGGTCACCCATGTTAGTAAGCTCGCCAGGAGCGGAGTATATGGCCAGCCGATGGTGTGATCAGTTACTATTAACCATTGGTAGCCATGTTTTTCCGTCAGACCTAATAATTTTGGAGTCGCAAGGATTGGATATAATACTAGGTATGGATTGGTTCTCGAAGTATGGAGGAAACATCGACTGTGCTATTAAGTCGATACTACTCATCACCCCTGAGGGAAAGAGGATCAAGTATGTATCTAGGCATGCGCCAAGGAGGACCCAAGTAAATTCCCTCTCGGGAGTTGTTCAGGAGGAAGTGCCAGTTGTGAAGGATTACCCTGATGTATTTCCATAGGAATTACCAGGCATGCCACCAGATCGAGATATAGAGTTTCTGATAGAGCTGTTACCAGGCACCAGACCAATATCAAAGAGACCGTATCGGATGCCCGCGAATGATCTGGAGGAAATTAAGAAGAAGATTAAGGAGTTATTGGAGAAAGGTTATATTCGACCTAGGTCATCACCGTGGGGAGCCCTAGTGCTCTTAGTTGAGAAGAAGGATGGATCTTTGAGAATGGTTGTTTATTATCATGCATTGAATGAAGTGACGATCAAGAACAAGTACCCACTACCGATGATCAATGATTTGTTCGACCAGCTGCAGGGAGCTAAAGTATTCTCCAAGATTGATCTTCGATCAGGATTCCACCAGTTGAAGATCCAAGAACAGGATATACCCAAGACAGCTTTTACCACAAGGTATGGGCTATATGAGTACACGGTCATGTCTTTTGGATTGACTAACGCCCCTGCCTATTTTATGAGTATGATGAATAAGGTGTTCATGGAGTTTTTGGGTAAGTTTTTTGTGGTGTTCATTGATGATATATTGGTGTACTCGAGGAATGAAGAGGAACACAAGGAACATTTGCGATTAGTTCTCGAGAAGCTCGGAGAACATCAGCTATATGCCAAATTCACCAAATGTGAGTTTTGGTTGAAAGAAGTTGGATTTCTTGGACATGTTATATCAGGAGAAGGTATAACAGTGGACCCTACCAAGGTTCAGTCTGTTACTGAGTGGTTGGCACCTACCTCAGTCGGAGAGATCCGCAGTTTTCTTGGACTCGCAAGATACTATAGGACATTCATTGAGAATTTTTCCAAGATTGCGAAGCCCATGACAGAGTTGTTGAAGAAGGACACCAAGTTCAAATGGACAGAAGAATGTGAGGCCAGTTTTTAGGAGTTAAAGAAACGTTTAGTTACAGCCCCAGTGCTAATTCTTCTGGATATACGCAAGGATTTCCAAGTGTATTGCAACGCTTCTCGCCAAGGAATTGGAGGTGTACTTATGCAAGATGGGAGAGTTGTTTCATATGCCTCGCGACAGCTTCGACCCCATGAGTTGAATTATGCCATGCATGATTTGGAGTTAGCAGCTGTAGTGCATGCGCTCAAGACCTGGAGACATTTTCTTATTGGAAACCATTGTGATGTATACACGGATCACAAGAGTTTGAAGTATATCTTCACGTAGAAGGAGTTGAATCTCAGGCAGAGGATATGGTTGGAGCTCATAAAGGATTATGATATGAAGCTACATTATCATCCAGGAAAGGCCAATGTTGTAGCAGACGCTTTGAGCCACAAGAGTTATGTAAATACTCTCATAACCGGAGGATTACCGCAGGAATTGGCCGACGATCTCAAGGAACTTCGTTTGGAGATAGTTCCAAGAGGTTTTGTTGCAGCTTTGGAAGTTCAGTCCACGTTGTTGGGAAAGATTCGAGAAGCCCAGAAGGCTGATAAGGAGACTATGGAGATAAAAGAGAAGATGAGCAAAGGAAAAGCCAAAGGTTTTCGTGAGGACGAGCACGAAACTTTATGGTTTGAGGATCGTATTTATGTGCCCAATGATGCGGAGATCAGGAAGTTAATACTTCAGGAGGCTCACGACTTGCCATACTCGATTCACCCCGGAAACACCAAGATGTATTTGGATTTGAAGGAACGTTTTTGGTTGACTGGTATGAAGAAGGATATTGCCGAGTATGTAGAAGTATGTGATGTATGCCAGAGAGTTAAGGCAGAACACCAGAAGCTAGCAGGATTACTTTAGCCTATGCCGATACCTGAATGGAAGTGGGATAAGCTTGGCATGGATTTTATCACCGGATTACCCAGGACTTGATCAGGATATGACTCCACCTGGGTAGTAGTTGATCGCTTGACCAAAGTGGCACACTTTATCCCCGTGAAAACCACTTATATGATCATGAAGTTGGCCAAGATATATATGACCAGGATCGTATGTCTGCATGGAGTTCCGAGGACCATCGTATCAGATAGAGGAACACAGTTTACCTTGAAGTTTTGGAATCAGTTGCACCAGACTTTGGGTACCAGGCTAGAGTTCAGTACAACCTTTCACCCGCAGACAGATGGATAGACTAAGAGAGTCAATCAGATTCTGGAAGACATGTTGAGAGCTTGTGCGCTAGATTATGGATCTAGTTGGTATGATAATTTGCCTTACGCTGAGTTCTCTTACAACAACGGTTACCAAGCTAGTTTGAAGATGGCCCCTTTCGAAGCTTTGTATGGGAGGAGGTGCAGGACACCGTTGATGTGGGATGAAGTTGGAGACCGTCAGTTGTTCGGACTAGATTTAATCAAAGAGTCTGAAGAGAAGGTTAAGTTGATTCGTGATAGACTGAAGGTAGCTCAGTCTAGGAAGAAGAGTTACGTCGATACTAAACGCAAGGAGGTAGCCTACAAAATCGGAGACCGAGCATATCTTCGTGTGTCACCACTGCGAGGTTTTAAACGATTTGGAGTCAAAGGAAAGTTAGCCCCAATATTTGTAGGACCATACCGAGTTTTCGAACGTATGGGAGAAGTGGCCTACAAGTTGGAGTTACCCGAAGGTTTGTCAGGAGTTCATGATGTGTTTCACATTTCCCAGTTGAATAAGTGACATGCAGAGATGGCCGATATTCCTCTGAGAGATATAGTGCCCCTGGAAGCAATTCAGTTGGAGAGTGACCTCACCTACGAGGAGAAACCCGTCAAGATTCTCGATTTTGCTAGCCGAGTTACACGCAGTAAGGTCATCAAGTTTTGCAAAGTTCAGTGGAGCCTCCATAGCGAGGAGGAAGCCACCTGGGAGCGAGAAGAAGACCTACGGAAAGACCACCCACATCTATTTTCTAGCCAACCCGAATCTCAAGGGCGAGATTCATTTTAAGGGGGGTAGGTTTGTAACATCCCAATTTTCAATTTGGATGTTAATCATTAGGTCACCATATGCATCATACTCTTTGCACTTTTAATTGAAATTTTATTTGGACAATTTGATCCGAGAGACCTTAAGCAACTCAAGGACCATTTGAGAGAGTTGGTGGTTCTCATAAAATTTCATTTTGAATTTTTCAAAATTTGGTAAGTTGGATCAATGAAATTTTATTCGAAATTATTTTTCCAATTATTTCAAAATAAATAATGAGAGAAAATAATATGACTTCTTCAAAACAGAGGAAATAATGGAAATTTAATTTTAAATAAAAATGTTTGTTTTGATTGAATTTTAATTGAGATTCTATTCGAGTACATTAGGAAAAAAGTTGCATTTTTAAAAATTGCATTTTAGTTCAGAAAAATGTTCATGTTGTCCTAAATATAAGGAGAAGACCGTGAAAATTATTTCTGAAAATTTTAGGATTTTTATATATTTTATTTTTGGATTTTTTGGGTCGACAAAATTACTTTAAGAAAAACTCCAAACTGGGCCGGCCCAGCAGAGCCAGGCTGCGGCCCAGGGCGCCGCTGCCGCCGGACTCGCCCCACCGCCATGACCCCTCACCAAGTCGCCGCTCCCCTCCCCCTCTAAAATATCCCCCCCGATCCCTCCTCCTCACCCCGCCACCCACCGCCGCTCGCGCCTCCTCCAAAGCCGCCTTGCCGCCCTTGCTTGAAACCGCCACAATCCGCCGCCGCCGCTGCCCTGCTTCGCGTAGCCACCGCTGCCTCGCCCCACTTGCCGGAGTACGTCGCCACCGTCGCCGGTTTTCCTTCCCCGAACCGGTATAATCCGTTTTAACCGCCCGTTTTTTTCAGTTTCGCGAATTAGATTAGTTTTATTTTTTAGGGTTCGCTAATTAGCGAACGTTCACCCGAGTGTCTCTGTTAGCAAACGTATTCAATCGTTAGGTTCTGTTAACAATGTTCATTCATTAGTTTTTTGTTTGTAGTTTTATTTTCGGCCAGGGACCTATCCACGAATATTTTTCTTACAGATTAGTCCCTGAACTTCAAACCTCGCTACTTATAGCCCGTTTGTCCAAATTCAGTGAAACGAATGCCAAAATCTTCGTCTCGATACCCTCTGTTCAGATAAACAACTTGAACATGGTTTTGAAAATTTAAAATTTGGTTTCAAGCAAATTTGAATTCGAACTTCTTTTGATCGTAGTTTGAGTTTCGTAGCTCCGATTCGATTGATTCTTTTTGCAAATTGAGGCTCTTCATTTCTACTTTCGGTTCAGATCTTTCCTCTTGGGGTTTTACCTTTGTATATTATGCTTGAGTGCTTATGTATGCTATTGTTTGTTCACGATAGAGTTTCAGGAGTGCGAGGCTTGCTACTACGAATTTCTAGGGTTTTCCGATCGTCAGCAAGGCAAATAATGCTTTGATCATATCCCTTTATTACCCAGTTTTTATGCATTAGTTTCAACCCTCAAACATTGCATGAGTGGGATTTTCTTAACACGTGGGTATTAGGAAGTAGTTGATGAGGTAGCACCTATTTCCTTTATTTCAAACCCTGGGTATGTTACTACGTTATGCTTATACTGCTATGCTATGCTCGTAGACATGGTTTGGTTTGAGAGAATTAATGAAAGATGTGAGAGATGTTGTTAATAAATTAAGGTTTTAACTTAAGGTAGCTACTTTAATACACATCTGGGTGGATTGGTTGTGGGCACCTAGGGAATCCAGTCTTGTCCAAGTAGATCTCGGGGTATCCGTATGATTTTCCTATGGTTCGCCACCAAGGCTCAAAGGGATCATAATAAGTAGATCTCAGGGTATCCGTGTGATTTTCCTATGGTTCGCCACCAAGGCTCAAAGGGATCATAATGTTATTCATGCTGGAAACATCCATGTGCAGCCACAAGCCATTATGGGCTCTGGCATAGTTGAGTATTTTGTATGACCTGTTACAGTAGTAGACTAGCAGATGTAGGGGATGTAGTTGGTACTGTCCCTGTCGTAAATAGCTAATGCTTCTGAAAGACTGTGTCTCGGTCATCCGTTTCTCAAACATCATGCAGTGCGAGAAATTTATCGGAGGAGATCGAGTCTTGTGGGGAAAAGTGCGCAAACCTCTGAGAGTGTACAAACTAATCATGATTAGCCGTGTCCCCGGTTATGGACATCTTGAGTATGTGGTACTTGAATTATTATGTTGATCTCATCACTTTACTTAAATAAATTTGTTGGGATGTTAACTTTTAATTGGGATTGAGTAGGGTTAGCTTCTCAATGTTTTCACCAAACTTTGTAGTTAAATAAAATATATTCCTTTGTTGTAGGGAAAAACTAGCTTTATGCAAATGATAACCATAGAGCCTCCACCAGCCATATATGCATATCGTGATAGCTGTTATTTGTTCATGGCTCTATAGTGTTATCTTGCCAGCATATTCCATGTGCTGACCTACACAGGCTGCAACATATTATGTTGCAGAATTTTCAGACGAAGAGTAAGGTGCGCTAGGTCGTTTGTCATGCACTCAGTTTTGCCGTGGAGTTGGATGGACTCTTCTACCTTCGAAGCTTCCGCTGTTATCTTATTTAGATGGCCTTCAGCCATATTATTGCAATAAGTTCTCTTTTGAGACATTCAATGTAATAAGTGTGTGATTGAACTCTGTTATAAATCCTCGAGTACTGTGTGTGTCAGCAATACCGATCCAGCGATGACACTTAAGCACAGAGACTTGACCGTCTGAGGTCGGGTCACTACATATACCTACTTTATTCCAACTTTACCATGGTTTATACCCCCGATACAATCCATAGATTCATCAAAATATGCACACAATCAATGAAAACAGAATCTATCAAAACAGAACATTCTGTAGTAATCTGAACTCTAACCATACTTATGTAACTCCAAAAAATCTGAAAACTTAGGAAAATATTAGGCAATTGGTATATAAATCTTGTGTACAAAAATCAGGATTTTATCGTGCTTCTGTGATTTTTAACCATTCTGCTACTGGGTGCAAAAGTTTCTATTTTTCAACAAGATCAAATCAACTATCACCCAATATGATCCCAAAGACTTTACTTGGCACAAACACTAACTAAAGCATAAAAACACAATCATAACAGTGGAATAATTGTGTGAGCACACAAAAACTGAAAGAAAAAGAGAAAAACTATATTTTATTCATTGGGTTGCCTCCCAACAAGCTCCTTCTATATAGCCATTAAGATAGGCTCGGAATTTTAACGATGCTCACATGAAAGACAAGAATTGAAGCACAAAGAGAGCGTCATAAAACTTGTGACAAACACATTTAACTCTAACATATTCCTATGCATAGGCATTTGGTAGCAAATAAATTAGCAAGACAAGAAATATCTAGCATATGCAAGGAAGAAAGAAGCAATATCAATCTCAACATAATGAGAGGTTATTTAGTAACATGAAAACTACTACAACCATAGTTTCCTCTCTCATAATAAGTACATGTAGGATCATAATCAAATTCAACAATGTAGCTATCATATAAAATTTTCTCTTCATGATCCACAGGCATAAAATTATTATAGTCTTCCAGAATAGTGGGATTAAAATTAAATAAAGTCATGACCTCTCCAAGCCCACTTTTATCAAAAGATTCATAATATTGAACACTCTCCAAATATGTGGGATTATTTTTAGCTAAAGTTGACACTCTTCCAAACCCACTTTTGATATTATCGCAGGCATATTCATCGTGAGGTTTAAATATATTTTCAAGATCATAAGAATCATTATCACCCCAATCATGATCATTGCAATAAGTAGTGAAAATAACAAAACGAGCATCCCCAAGCTTGGGGTTTTGCATATTATTAACACAGTTGACATTAATAAAATTTATGATAACATCATTGCAATCATGCTTTTCACTCAAGGAGCTATCATGAATCACTTTATAAATTTCTTCGTTTAACACTTCATCACAATTTTCTCATTCATTAATCGCAAGCAAAACTCCATAAAGATATTCTAGTGAACTCAATTCACTATCAATTGGTTCATCATAATTGGGTCTCTTGAAAAGATTAGCAACTTGATGAGGATCCATATCTATAGATTTTTTTAGCAAACGAAGAAGCAAGCAAATAGAAGGCACATGGCAACACAAGCAAAGGTAGCAAACAAGAAAATACGCAAAAGGGCAAACGAAAATATTTTTTTATTTTTGCAAAAACATTCTAGAAGTGGGGGAGATTAAAATGAGAGGCAAATGGCAAATAAAGTAAATTGCAAGTAGATAAGATTTGTGATTAGGAACCTGGTAGATGTTGATTATGTCTCTTCGACAATGTTGCCAGAAATTCCTTTGACGTGGTTTATATTTGTGTTGGTATTTCCCCAAAGAGGAAGGGATGATGCAGCACAGCTACGACAAGTATTTCCCTCTGTTATGAAACCAAGGTTATCAATCCAGTAGGAGAACCAAGCAACACTACGTGAGGGAGTCCTGGACTAGGGGGTCCTCGGGAGGCCAGCCTATCTCTCATGGGCCGGACTGATGGGCCGCACCGTATCCCGTATGAAGACTTCTTTTGCCTTGAAGTGCACCCCAAGTCATGATGGAGGATATGATGTTTCCTTCGTGTATCCAACTACCTTTAAACCCTAGTACCCCTGGTGTCTATACAAACTAGGGGGCTTAGTCCATAGAGGCTAGAAGGATAATCACCCTCCTACTAGTTAGGATTTAGTTCGTCTGATCTCGTGGTAGATCTCTCTGTAACCCCCTTATACACAAGAAATATAATCAAGCAGGACATAGGGTTTTACCTCTTAGAGAGGGCCCGAACCTGGGTAAACATCACGTCCCACGTCCATTGTTCCCCATCGATCTAAGGTCCACAGTTCGGGAGCCCCTACCTGAGATCCGCCGGTTTTGACACTAACACTGATGCTCTCGTTGAGAGTTCTTCTGTTGGATCTCCGAAGGGTCGATGGCTCGCCTGTTCATCCAAGATGGCATTAGCACCGGGGACACCTTCATCCCAGGGCAACCTTTTGCGTTTGGCAGCAGTGTTCTGCACGCCAACTCGGCTGGTCACTGATGGCTCGTGTCTGTGTCAGTTTTTCCCCAAAGAGGAAGGGATTATGCAGCACAGCTACAGCAGGTATTTCCCTCAGTGATGAAACCAAGTGTCGTGGGAAACCACGGCCACCTATGGGGCCATGAGCCTGATACGTCCATTTTGCATCATATTTTCTTACTGTTATTTTTGATGTTTTTATCTATAATAATGCTTTTTGGAGTAATTGTAATGCCTTTTCTCTCATAATATGCAAGGTACACATAAAGATGAAGAATTCCGGCAGCTAGAAATCTGGACTTGGAAAAGCTACGTCATACTACCTATTCTGCACAACTCCAAATGAGCTGAAACTTCACGAGGATTTTTTATGCAATATTTGAGGAATATTGGAGCAAATAACTACTAGAGGGGGCCCACCAGGTGGGCACAACCCTCCTGGGCGTGCCAGGGAGCCCAGGCGCGCCCTGGTGGGTTTTGCTCACCCAGGCCCACCTCCGGTGCCCATCTTCTGGTATATAGGTCATTTTGACCTAGAAAAAAATAAGGAGATGACTTCCGAACATCCTAATATGCACTTGATATATGTAGAACAAATTTATGGATTGTTTAAGCTTGCAGGTTTACCTAGGGATGAAGTTATGAAAAATGTGTTCCCTTTATCTTTGAAGGTAAAAGCATTGGCATGGTATAGGCTATGTGATGATATTGGATCTTGGAATTGGAATCGATTGAAATTGGAGTTCCACCAAAAAAATTATCCTATGCATCTAGTTCATCGTGATCGGAATTATATATATAATTTTTGGCCTTGTGAAGGAGAAAGTATCGCTCTAGCTTGGGGGAGGCTGAAGTAAATGCTATATTCATGCCCCAATCATGAGCTCTCAAGAGAATTTATTATCCAGAACTTTTATGCTCGGCTTTCTCGTAATGATCAAACCATGCTTGATACTTCATGTGCTGGTTCTTTTATGAAAAAGACTATGGAATTTCTGTGGGATCTTCTAGAAATAATTAAATGCAACTCTGAAGATTGGGAACTCGACGAAGGTAAAGAGTCAGGTATTAAGCTTAAGTATGATTGTGTTAACTCTTTTATGAATACCGATGCTTTTCAAAAGTTTAGCACTAAATATGGACTTGACTCTGAGATAGTAGCCTCGTTTTGTGAATCATTTGCTACTCATGTTGATCTCCCTAAAGAGAAGTGATTTAAATATCACCGACCTATCAAAGAAGAAATCAAAGAACCGGTACCAGTTAAAGAAGAAACTATACTTTATAATGTTGATCTGGTTGTTCCTTCTGCTTATATTGAGAAACCACCTTTCCCTGTGAGGATAAATGAACAAGCTAAAGTTTCAACTGTGGTTAACAAAAGCTGTATTAGAACACGTAAACCTTATGAACAAATTAAAGTAGAACCTAGTATTGCTATGGTTAAAGATCTTTTGGAAGAAGATATGGATGGGCGTGTTATTTACTTTTTTGAAGAAGCTGCTAGAATTGTCAAACCTGATAAAAAAAGATAAACATAGACCTGTTGTTGGCATGCTCGTCACCTCAGTTAAAATAGGAGATCACTGTTATCATGGTTTATTTGACATAGGTGCTAGTGTGAGTGTTATTCCTTACACCTTATATCAAGAAATTATGAATGACATAACACCTGCAGAGATAGAAGACATAGATGTTACTATTAAACTTGTTAATAGAGACACTATGTCACCAATTGGGATTGTTAGAGATGTTGAAGTCTTGTGTGGGAAAAAATACCCTACTGATTTTCTTGTTCTTGGTTGCCCACAAGATGAATTTTGTCCCATTATCTTTGGTAGACCTTTCTTGAACACCGTTACTGCTAAAATAGATTGTGAGAAACAAACTGTCGGTGTTAGCTTTGGTGATGAGTCTCATGAGTTTAATTTTTCCAAGTTTAGTAGAAAACTTCATGAAAAAGAATTGCCTAGTAAAGATGAATTAATTGGTCTTGCTTCCATTGTTGTACCTCCTACTGATCCACTAGAACACTATTTGCTAGACCATGAAAATGATTTACATATGCATGAAAGAAATGAAATAGATAAGATTTTCTTCGAACAACGTCCTCTGCTTAAACACAATCTGCATATTGAAACTCTAGGAGGTCCTCCTCCACCTAAAGGTAATCCTGTGTTTGAATTAAAACAATTGCCAGACACTTTGAAATATGCTTATCTTGATGAAAAGAAGATATATCATGTTATTATTGGTGCTAACCTTTCAGAACATGAAGAAGAAAGATTATTGAAAGTTCTAAGGAAGCACCGGGCTGCTATTGGATATACTCTTGATGATTTAAAGGGCATTAGTCCCACTCTATGTCAGCACAAAATTAATATGTAATCTGATGCTAAACCCGTTGTTGATCACCAACGTCGGTTATATCCGAAGATGAAAGAAGTGGTAAGAACGGAAATATTAAAACTTCTGGAAGCACGTATAATCTATCCTATAGCTGATAGTAGATGGGTAATTCCCGTTCATTGTTTCCCTAAGAAAGGAGGTATAACTATTGTTCCTAATGATAAGAATGAACTTATTCCACAAAGAATTGTTACACGCTATAGAATGGTAACTGATTTTAGAAAACTAAACAAAGCAACTAGAAAAGATCATTACCCTCTGCCTTTTCTTGATCAAATGCTTGAAAGATTATCTAAGCACACACATTTTTGCTTCCTTGATGGATATTCTGGTTTTTCACAAATACCTGTTTCTCAACCTGATCAAGAAAAGACCACTTTTACTTGTCCCTTTGGAACTTATGCTTATAGACGTATGCCTTTTGGTTTATGCAATGCACCTGCTACCTTTCAAAGATGTATGACTGCTATATTCTCTGACTTTTGTGAAAAGATTGTTGAGGTTTTCATGGACGACTTCTCTGTTTATCGGAAGTCTTTTGATGATTGTTTAAGCAATCTTGATCGAGTTTTGCAGAGATGTGAACAAACAAATCTCGTCCTGAATTGGGAGAGGTGCCACTTTATGGTTAATGAAGGCATTGTCTTGGGTCATAAAATTTTTGAAAGAGGTATTGAAGTGGACAAAGCTAAGGTTGATGCAATTGACAAAATGCCATGTCCTAAAGATATAAAAGGTATTCGTAGTTTCTTAGGTCATGTTGGTTTCTATAGGAGATTTATCAAAGACTTTTCTTAAATTTCTAGGCCTCTTATGAGTCTCCTGCAAAAGGATATTCCTTTTGTTTTTTATGATGATTGTTTAGAAGCCTTTGAAACACTCAAGAAAGCCTTAATTTATGCACCTATTGTTCAACCACCTGATTGGAACTTGCCTTTTGAGATTATGCGTGATGCTAGTAATTATGCAATTGGTGTTGTTCTAGGACAAAGAGTTGATAAGAAACTAAATGTTATTCATTATGCTAGTAAAACTCTAGACAGTGCTCAACAAAATTATGCTACTACTGAAAAAGAATTCTTAGCAATGGTGTTTGCTTGTGATAAATTTAGTCCTTATATTGTTGATTCCAAAGTAATTGTTCACACCGTTCATGCTGCTATCAAATATCTTATGGAAAAGAAAGATGCTAAAGCTAGGCTTATTCGATGGGTTCTCTTGTTACAAGAATTTGATTTACAGATCACTGATAGAAAAGGAGCTGAGAACCCCATAGCTGATAATTTATCTAGGCTTGAAAATGTGCCCGATGACCCACTACCTATTGATGATAGTTTTCATCATGATCAGTTAGCTGCAATAAATGTTGCTCATCGTACTCTTTGGTATGCTGACTATGCTAATTACATTGTTGCTAAATATTTACCACCTAGCTTTACATACCAACAAAAGAAAAAATTCTTCTATGATTTAAGACATTACTTTTGGGATGACCCACATCTTTATAAAGAAGGAGTGGATGGTATTATTAGACGTTGTGTACCTGAGCATGAACATGGACAAATCCTACGAAAATGTCACTCTGAAGCTTATGGAGGGCATCATGCTGGAGATAGAACCACTACTAGGAAAAGGGCTATAGATAGGATTGACACTAATGGCACACCAGGGAAGTAGTGCGCCACTACTATATACTAATGGCGCACCAGTTGGTGATGCGCCGTTAGTGTGGAAGACACTAATGGCGCACCACACAAAAGGTGCGCCACTAGTTATATTTTTTTTCATTTTTACATACATACTAATGGCGCATCAGACCGAAGTGCACGATTACTAGTTCTAACTAGTAATGGCGCACCAGACAAGGAGTGCGCCAGTATTGATTTTTTTTAATTCTTTTTTTTGCAAAACTACTAATGGCGCACCGCCGCTGGGTGCGCCATTAGTAAGCTCCCCCCCCACTCCACCTATTCCCCTCCCTCCCTTCCTCCCCAACCGTACGCCGCCGCCGGGCCTGCACGCCCCATCCGTCCCCTCCGTCCCCTGCCGCCGCCGCCCCGACCCCCGCCGGAATCCACCCCCGCCGCCCCCGCGCCCCCCACCACTGCAGCTCCCAGCAGCTGCCCCTGCCCCCACGCCCCACCACTGCAGCTCCCCCGCGCGCCCCCACGCCCCCACGCCCCGAGCCAGAGGAGGGGACCAGGAGGAGGACGAGGAGGAGGAGGAGACTGCTCCCAGTGCAGCCTTGCCGTCGCCAGGGAGAGCGGGGCAGCCTGCTCCACCACTGTGGCCACTCCGGCCGGCGACCGCGCGGCGTCCTGCAGCGAGGTGCTTCCCTTCGCCCCACCCCTTCTGCATTCTTCTCCCGCTCCCTCCCTGTTCGCCGCACCCACCCGCTCCCCCTTTTCGCTGCGGGACCCCCTCCAGCCCGGCGACCGACGGCGATTCAAGGCGGAGGCGGCTGCCTACGAGGTTACTCCCGCACCACCTCATCGCTCGTCCCATCCGCTTGCCAGATCCTAGGTTTTGGCCCCCAGTTTGCGTCGTACGAGCGAACCCTAGGTTTTGTTCGTGAGATGAAATAGGGTCATTGTTGAGGGGATTTGGGAGAGGAGAGGCATAATGGGCCACATTATGTGGACTAATCGATTCTGTAGCATCGGTCAAGCCATTATCCGTGGAGCGCCGTGTGCGTGTAAACCGCAAAAGCGAAAGCTCTCCGCCTCCTATCTGTCTATCTTGTGTCTTTGGAACAACGGAAAGAAGGGCCAAAGTTGCCTTTTCCTTGGCCGGGTAAAAAGGGTTAATTGATTTTTTTGGAGTCAAAGTGTTAATTGATTTTGTTATGTGAAGAACGAGGAATTTGACAAAGTGACACGCCTTTGTCTGACACGTGGGGTTTGGGGCCACCTGTAAATGTGTCATTTGTGTCAAAGTGCAAATAAACGTGTGGCATCTTGTCGTTTTTCGGTAAAACACTTCCCTCAAGCCAAATCATGAGAAGCACATTCAGCTTCCATGTGTTTTATCAAGAGGCTGCTTGATTAGGGCACACGAGCAAATGCAAGCGAACTTCAGGGTTAATTTACTGTAAGCAAGCGAACTTCAGGGTTAATTTTGGGATTTGGGAATTGGTTCTTTCTTACTACAGTCTTGCTGCTATAGTATGGCTCTGTTCTTGGTGGAGGTTTCATTACTTGTTTTGTGCGGCTTAGGTTATATTTCAGTGGAATTTGTGTGATATGTTTGGCTGGACTATGCTCTTTTCACATTTATAGTGTTGTCACTTTACAGCTTGCATGCTTGCCATACCAGACCATCAGTGTTCCACTGTTATGATAAACTGTTCAATTCTTTGTATGGTTCTGTCTTTTTTCTATGATGGCAAGGGACACTTGTTGCTTATGCACCGAGTTGGGTTTTATGCGTCAAACAATCCATTTTGACAAGGCTCATTGATGGGTACTTTTTTTATTGGGTGCATTTATTTATATTATATCATATTGCTTCTATATCTGATCCACCATTGCTTGTACTAGTTTGTCAAGAATACATGTCTGTATAGCACAGAGAGCACCACAAGTTAAACACCTCAATCTATTAGTATTTGTCTGCATTTTCTCACATTCTTCTTGTATCTGATCCGGTATTGCTTGTAGTGGTTTGTCCAAAATGTTGAATGATACTGCCTGGAGATGCATATATTGTTTCACCTCTTCAGAGGCCAACGTATTTTCTATGTTGTGATGGAGGCCTTTTATTTAACACTGGGCTTTGCCACCTGTTGTTTGTCTTGTAAATATTGGACAGAGATTTAAGCAAGTAGCACATTGCCTTGTCCACCTGGGATAATGATTTTGCAGGTACCTCGAGAGGCCCTTGAGTTTGCCGGAATGTCGATTAAGTTCCGTTCCGGCAAATTCGGGTACTCCATATGTCCTATTTTCAGCAAAGGTCATGCTGAAATTTTCCGTGAATTTTAGCATGACTTTGCTAAAATAGGACATATACTACTGCGACTAATGCCGGTTATCATGCATGTTTTATGATCTGTTGTAAGGGTACTAATTTGTCTCTTCGCTACTTATCGAGATGGCGGAAGCAGCCACCGCCGCTCTGCGACACCTGATATGAGTTGGATGCTTAGGAGTTCTTCACTATCATACTTGAGACTTCATTATCATCCATGACGCAGTATATAAAGCGAGAGATCTCCCTTCACCCATCTCATTATGATATCTATTGTTTGCTACATCACTCATCGTCCCAAACTGCAGAGGCTGCCCGACAGTTTATGAACATCTTGATGGGTGAAGATCCGCCAAATAATGTGAACTGCTGACAGCCGGCAGCGGGTTTCGCAGCAGTGGGATGTGGAGTTGGTGATCAAGTAGGGCCACATGTACTTGTCTCGTGGGTGGGAGAAGTTCTACCGTGCCTCACGACCTGCGGTGGGGTACTTCCTTCTCTTGATGCTGACGCAGCGCCACCATGCTCATCTGAAGGTGTTCAACACGACTATGTGTGCATGCGCTTCTGCCGACGATGATGATGCCGATGCGTTCGCCTCTTCTTATTCCTCTACATTTGGCTTTGTCTCACATCGATTGTTAACGGTCATTGTTGCATTTTGGACAGGTAATGGGAGCAACAAGAGCGACAACGGCAAAGCAGCGATTCGGCAGTAGCGAAGCAAGCAGCGATTATGGTTGTAGCGAAAGCAGCAGCGATTCTGGCAACAACATAGACAATAAGAAGGATGATCCGGACTGGAGTGCGGGAGAAGAGGAGCAGAGTGGGGTTGAGGAGTGAGGATGACGATGGGCATCGGTGAGGATGACCTAGCGCTGGTGGTGGTGACCAAGGGCAAGAGATGGTGGTGGTGACCATGGGCAAGAGATGGTGGTGGCTGACCATGGGCAAGAGATAGAGGTGGTGAGGATGACCTAGCGATGGTGGGTGCTCGAAGGTGGCCTCGCGATGGTGGTGGTGCCGGCGATCCCACAGCTGGGCGACATGACCACGCCAATTGTGGTATAAGACTACATCCCACTGCCTCCACTGCCTCCACCGCCTCGCCGATCTTGGCGCATCAGGCTGAGGAAGGAGAAGGAGAAGGAGAAGAACAATGCATGAGAACTGAACTTTGTCAGGTATGTCAGATCTCCAAAATGATATATATATACTTAGTTACCTATGTTATCTCTAATATGCTTAGTTTCCTATAGGTTAGCTTCATTTTACCTAAGTTGGCTCTAATATGCTAACTTAGAGCTTAATTATATGCTTAGTTTCCTATAGGTTAGCTCCAAAATAACTTATGTTAGCACAAAATGATCAAGTTTACATAATAAGCTTATAGTCTTTTTTCTTATTCTTCTTCTTTTCCAAAATGACATAGGTTAGCTTCATTTTACCTAAGTTGGCTCTAATATACTAACTTGGAGCTTATATGGTTAGTTTCCTATAGGTTAGCTCCAAAATAACTTATGTTAGCACAAAATGATCAAGTTTACATAATAAGCTTGTAGTCTTTTTCTTATTCTTCTTCTTTTCCAAAATGACATAGGTTAGCTTCATTTTACCTAAGTTGGCTCTAGTATGCTAACTTAGAGCTTATATGCTTAGTTTCCTATAGGTTAGCTCCAAAATAACTTATGTTAGCACAAAATGATCAAGTTTACATAATAAGCTTATAGTCTTCTTCTTATTCTTCTTCTTTTCCAAAATGACATAGGTTAGCTTCATTTTACCTAAGTTGGCTCTAATATGCTAACTTAGAGCTTATATGCTTAGTTTCCTATAGGTTAGCTCCAAAATAACTTATGTTAGCACAAAATGATCAAGTTTACATAATAAGCTTATAGTCTTCTTCTTATTCTTCTTCTTTTCCAAAATGACATAGGTTAGCTTCATTTTACCTAAGTTGGCTCTAATATGCTAACTTAGAGCTTATATGCATAGTTTCCTATAGGTTAGCTCCAAAATAACTTATGTTAGCACAAAATGATCAATTTTACATAATAAGCTTATAGTCCTCTTCTTATTCTTCTTATTTTCCAAAATTCTTCTTATTCTTCTTCTAGTGTTCTTCTTCTTCTAGTATTCTTCTAGTCTTCTTCTTCTTCTTCTTCTAACTTGTTTATCATTTTGCAGATTTGATTTAATTCACGGAAGCTTGCATGGATGGAGTGCTTCTTTTCCATTTGTGTTTTTATTTTGTATCAATGTGAAACTTTTGTGAATTGATGGATAACGGTGTTGGATGAACAATGTGAAACTTTTGTAATATGTAACGATGGAACTATGTGTTGGCTATGTATGTATATATGATGGAACTTGTTTGTTGGCTATGATTGTTATATGGATGCTTGTTGTATATATATGTGTTGGATTTCTCATATGTGAAATAGTGACCTGACATTAAGAAAAAAAATTAAAAAATTGTTACTAATGGCGCACTACCATGTGGTGCGCCATTAGTATAGCAGACACTAGTGGCGCACTATGGGAAAAACTAATGGCGCACTGCGTGGTGCACCATTAGTACACCAGATACTAATGGCGCACCAGTGGTGCGCCATTAGTAAAAAATACTAGTGGCGTGATACTAATGGCGCACCGGTAGTGCGCCATTAGTAGGCAAAACCGATGCGCCATTAGTAGGCCTTTTCCTAGTAGTGAACTGCTCACAATGTATTGCAATCTGGATTTTATTGGCCTACTCTCTTCAAGGATGCCCGTAAGTTCGTATTATCTTGTGATGAATGTCAAAGAATAGGTAATACCGGTAAGTGTCAAGTAATGCCTATGAATTATTCACTTGATGTTGTACCATTTGATGTTTGGGGATTTGATTACATGGGACCTTTTCCTTCCTCTAATGGGTACACACATATTTTGGTTGTTGTTGATTATGTTACTAAATGGGTAGAAGCTATTTCAACCAGTAGTGTTGATCACAACACCTCTATTAAAATGCTTAAGGAAGTTATTTTCCCAAGGTTTGGAGTCCCTAGATATTTAATGACTGATGGTGGTTCACACTTTATTCATGGTGCTTTCCGTAAAATGCTTGCCAAGTATGATGTTAACCATAGAATTGCATCACCTTATCATCCTCAGTCTAGTGGTCAAGTTGAACTTACCAATAGAGAAATAAAATTAATTTTGCAAAACACTGTCAATAGGTCTAGGAAGAATTGGTCTAAGAAATTAGATGATGCACTTTGGGCTTATAGAACAACATATAAAAATCCTATGGGTATGTTGCCTTATAAAATGGTTTATGGAAAAGCTTGTAATTTGCCTATTGAGTTAGAACATAAAGCATATTGGGCAATCAAAGAACTCAATTATGATTTCAAACTTGCTGGTGAAAAGAGGTTATTTGATATTAGCTCATTAGATGAATGGAGAACCTAAGGTTATGAAAATGTAAAATTATTCAAAGAAAAAGATAAAAGATGGCATGACAAAAGAATCCAAAAGTGTGAGTTTAAAGTCAGAGAATGTGTTCTTTTGTACAACTCTCATTTCAGATTCTTTGCAGGAAAACTCCTCTCAAAATGGGAAGGCCCATATGGCATCGAGGAGGTTTATAGGTCTGGAGCCATCAAAATAAATAATTCCGAAGGTACTAACCCGAAGGTTGTCAATGGGCAATGAATAAACCATTATATCTCAGGTATGCCCATTAATGTTGAAAGTAATATTATCCAAGCTTTGACACCGGAAGAACACATAAAAGAGTCCTTCCGGAACACTCCAGAATCGTGAAAATAAGGAGGTACGTGATACGGTAAGTAAACGGACTCCAAAAAATCCGCAAAAATAATTTTATCAGTTTTGGAATATTTAGAAAATTAGGAAAATAAGAAACTTCCAGGAAGCATACCCTGGTGGGAACAAGACACCAGGGTGTGCCCAGGTGGGTTGTGCCCACCTGGGACACCTTCCGGACTCCATTTTTCGACCGTATGCTTGTCCTCCAAGATAAAAAATCTATACATACTCCCCGAACCTGTTGACCACCATATCGAAGAGAAATCCTCTGTTCTATTTCCTTGCTGTTTTCGGTCAGATTTATCAAGCCAAGCATCATGTCTTCCTCCTCCTCCAACAACATGGAAGAAGATGCTTGGTTGATGAAGATCGAGCTGAAGAGGGAGGAGCCCACTGACGTCGTCAAGAGAAACAAGGGCAAGGAGGCTACCATATATCCACCCTCGGTGGCAGAACAAGCACTGTCGGCCGAGGAGGAAGAAGAAGATATCCTTAAGCCTTACCTTGCTCATCTTACCCCTATTGAGATTAAAGCTTTTCGCATCATTGAAACAGTTTGCGTGCAAAATAAGTATCTTAACCGCGAAAATATTCTGCATCAAGAGCATATCATCCATCTCCGGAGCATCATCCGTCGATTGGAGAATCTCTTGATCCTTAAGGACAGGATCGATTCATCACCACCACCTTCTTCTTTGTCATCAAAGGAGAATTGAGTATCGGGTATGGGCACTCCCCTTGGCTTCCGCCAAGCTTGGGGGAGGTGCCCCGGTACCGTATCATCCCACTATATTTTTACCTTTACTTATTTTAGTTTGATCTTTTGCTTTATAAGAATAAAAGTTTAGTTTGATCCTTTCTTCTTTGAGAGTTTGCTTAGTGATCTATCCTTTAATCGTGTGCAAGTTATATAATAAAGTGTAGTTTAAGTTTTTGATTTCTTCACTTTCATGTTGCAAATAAAAGAAAAGAAATAAGAAAGAAAAAGAGAAAGGAATTAAATAAAGTAAGGAAATAAATCAAGAAGAATTAATAAGGGAAGAGAAGATTCACATATAAATATACTATCCTAGAAATCTTTTCTGATTGTGAGCCCTCATCAAAATATTATATGCCAAAATTGTTGACGTTGGACAAGGAAGACAACTTAATTGTTTATGTTTGTTTATATTCACATAGAAGTCATATATTGTCATAGATCCTTCAACATGTGGTGCTTGCCCCCTATCTTTGCTAGCCAAGTTTTTTGCACTAAGTAGAGATACTCCTTGTGCATCCAAAAACCCTTAAACCCAAATCTTATTTTCAAGTATCCACCAACCTAGGGATTGAGCAAGATCCCTCATGTAAGTTGTCATCGTTGCAAAAAGGCAATAAAAATTGCTTCTAAATGTGTGAGATCATTTAGTGTAAGAGAAATTGAGAGTTGCACGAACTTGTGATGGTGAAGAATAAAAGCGACAGACCGCATAATAAAGGTCGCTATCACAAGGGGCAATGTAACGTGACGTTCTTTTGCACTAAGGGGTTGAGCATACAAACAAATAAGTGCATGGCAACCTCTGCTTCCCTCTGCGAAGCGCATATCTTTTACTTTTATGTATTTACTTTTATGCAAAGTGTCAAAGTTTTCCTTCTATTCCTTTTATTTTTCTCCTTTGGCAAGCATCATGTAGTGACGAAAGATCTAGGCACATATGTCCAGTTGCATATATATAGCATGAGTTATTATTGTTGACATCACCCTTGAGGTGAATACGTTGGGAGGCGAAACTATAAGCCCATATCTTTCTATGTGTCCGGTTGAAACGTTTTGCTCATGTGTACGCGGTGAGTGTTAGCAATCATAGAAGACTATATGATGGTTGAGTATGTGGACTTGTCTAAAGGCTCCGATACATGACCCTTCCTGAAAAGATGATGAATTGTAGTTGCAAAGTTGACTAAGAACATAGTTTGTTAGTTTTTAATAGAGTTTTTGCTTTATACTTTGATTGTGTGATGAATTGTCACTTATTCATGAGAAGTCTATGATAAAAGTCTTATGTTTAAATTTGTTGATGTTATAATAATTAACATGATTCTTCTATGTCCGTATATTGTTTTTATCGACACCTCTCTCTCAAAGCATGTGGACATGTTTTTCGATTTCAGTTTTCGCTTGAGGACAAGCGAGGTCTAAGCTTGGGGGAGTTGATACGTCCATTTTGCATCATTTTTTCTTACTGTTATTTATGATGATTTTATCTATAATAATGCTTTTTGGAGTAATTCTAATGACTTTTGTCTCATAATATGCAAGGTACACACAAAGAGGGAGAATTCCGGCAGCTAGAAATCTGGACCTGGAAAGCTACGTCAGGCTACCTATTCTGCACAACTCAAAATGAACTGAAACTTAACGAGGATTTTTATGGAATATTTGAGGGATATTGGAGCAAATAACTATCAGAGGGGGCCCACCAGGTGGGCACAACCCACCTGGGCGCGCCAGGGAGCTCAGGCGCGCCTTGGTGGTTTGTGCTCACCCAGGCCCACCTCCCGTGCCCATCTTCTGGTATATAGGTCATTTTGACCTAAAAAAAAAGGAGAGGACTTTCGGGACGGGGCGCCGCGTCTCGAGGTGGAACTTGGGAAGGAGCACTTTTGCCCTCCGGCTGAGCGATTCCGTCGGTGGAACTTACCTCTCGGAGGGGGAAATCATCGTCATCATCATCACCAACAACAATCTCAATCAACATCTTCAACAACACCATCTCATCTCAAACTCTAGTTCATCTCTTGTGTTCAATCTTGTTACCGGAACTATAGATTGGTGCTTGTGGGTGACTAGTGTTGATTACATCTTGTAGTTGATTACTATATGGTTTATTTGGTGGAAGATAACATGTTCAGATCCAATATGTTATTTAATACCCCTCTGATCTTGAGCATGATTACCATTTGTGAGTAGTTACTTTTGTTCTTAAGGTCACGGGAGAAATCATGTTGCAAGTAATCTTGTGAACTTGATATGTGTTCGATATTTTGATAGTATGTATTTTGTGATTCCCTTAGTGGTGTCATGTGAACGTTGACTACATGAAACTTCACCACATTTGGGCCTAGGGGAATGCATTGTGGAGTAGCAATTAGATGATGTGTTGCGAGAGTGACAGAAGCTTAAATCCCAGTTTATGCGCTATTCCTTAAGGGACCGATTGGATCCAAAAGTTTAATGCTATGGTTAGAATTTATTCTCTATACTTTTCTCGTAGTTGCGGATGCTTGCGGGAGGGTTAATCCTAAGTAGGAGGTTTGTTCATGTAAGAACAGTTCCTAAGCACCGGTCCACCCACATATCAAATTATCAAAGTATTGAACACAAATCGAACCAACATGATGAAAGTGACTAGATGAAATTCCCATGTACCCTCAAGAATGCTTTGCTTATCATAAGAGACCGTTTTGGCCTGTCCTTTGCCTCAAAAGGATTGGGCTACCTTGCAGCACTTTTGTTACTACTATCATTATTTACTCATTACAAATTATCTTGCTATCAAACTACTCTACTACTTACAATTTCAGCACTTGCACACATTACCTTGTTGAAAACCACTTGTCGTTTCCTTCTGCTCCTCGTTGGGTTCGACACTCTTACTTATCGAAATGAGATAAAATTGATCCCCTATACTTGTGGGTCATCAGAGCCCCTTGTGGTTCGGCGGGGGATTAGCACGTTGCACAAAGAGCGGAGAAGCGTAGTGCAGCACGGCAGAGATCACACGGGCAGTTTTACCCAGGTCCGGGCTGCCACAAGGCGTATAACCCTACTCCTGCTTTGGTGGATTGATGGTGGACTGTGGTGGAAAACGCAGCGCCCTTGCCCGGCAGGGTTGCCTCGGGGCGAGAGCGGCTACGTGCGTATGAGTGTACAAAGGTCTGAATCCTCTCTATGGTTGCCATGTGCCTCCTTTTATAGACTAAGGGGTTACAACAGTGGCAAATCAGTCGTTGTGTACTGATTAGATAGCAAACAGTGCTGTCATAGCTAACTCTGCAGGTGGGACAAAGTGCATTAAATGCGCCGGTTAGTGTCACATCAAGGTGTCCCCGGCAAGCCTTGTCGGGCTGTTTTGACAGCTTAGCGACTGCCTGCTTGACACGTCTCTGGACGGGTGTCATTGGGAGATGATTCTTGTAGGAAGTTGCTGCCATGTGGCAAGAACAACCACTTAGTCACTTGGGGGCTTGACATCGCACCGATCGGTGACTTGCGTCGATGTGAGGTGGAGCGGTGAAGCCTTGGCGGGGTAGTTCTCCCTTGTTGTGCCCGGCAGGCCTACCGGGGCGGTAAGGAGGCTTGTCTTCTGGGCAACCTCGACCTCGCCAGGCACGCCTGCCCGACAAGGGAGGTTTTCTCTTGGGGATATCTTACTATTCCTGGCTTGACTTGGTCTTCTTGATCCTCCCCCTTGACGCCTCAAAGAGCTGATCCCTCTTGCTTGGTTTGCTCTTGGATGTTGCAATCTTGATCTTAGGCCTGTGCATAGTCTGGGCAATAGACCCTGGGTTTGTTGCACCGACAAGAGCCCCCGGGCCTGGCCCCAATGTGCTGTCGGGTGTCGTCGCGGTAGGCCCTAACCAGTGCACACGCAAGTGAGGTAGCAGTCGCTTGTCCTTTGAGATTTTCTTTACTTCTTCATTAACCTGAGCCCAAGTCAGTTTCCGGTTCTCCTGCGCGTAGCGTAATGCCAACTGAAATGAGGGAGGTAACGGGACACGATCCACAGATTGCCCATGTCCCATGTTGACGGGGCGGTAACCGCCACCCCACTATCCTTCCTGTTCCAAATGCCTCTGCCACGTGTATCGCATGCATTGCACAAGGTTGGTGGCGGATGCGGAGGATGTGGGAATGAGTGCCTTGGCAGAAAGCCAGGCATTGTGGATTGGCGCAAGGTGTCGGCCTTGATTCTTCGAGCTGTTAATGGCGAGGGGGAGCTGGACTGGTCGAAGGGGGCGGCAACCTCCACGAAAAAATCTGGCTCCCTTCCCTGCTTGCTTATAAAAGGGGACGCGGGGCGAGACGATTTTCTGCATCTCCCCCTTCCCCCATCCTCGTCATAGTCTTTGTCTGTCATGGTGAGAGGTCAGGTGTTCGGTGTTGCTCCAATGGCAAGAGAACTACTGCTCGACAACGTCTCCCTCCTCCCTCTGAAGATGTGAGGGTGGAGCCCGCTGTGCCAGGAGGCGGGAGGGGACGAGGCCGAGGTCGTCATGGCGCACGGGGCCGAGGAGGACGGGGCCGCGCTCTGGTCGCGCCCCCAGCAGACGCTCCTCCCCCGATGGAAGGCCATGCCGGAGACCAGCCTCTGGAGTTTGTTGTTAGGCTGTATAAGCCTCCGCGTGGCCGCCTCCGTCTCCCCACCCCATTCGCAAGGGCGATGGAGTTTGAACAGCTACGGGCGTTTAAACTGCACATGAGGGGCCGCGGGAATGGCAGCATACGGGTGGATTTGGATTTACCCACCCCTCATGTTATGTACTTCCGTCGTGGCTGGAAGACTTTAGCCCGTGCCCATAGCTTGTCAGAAGGGCACATCCTCCATTTTAAGTTAATCGAGGCCGACTTGCTTTCCGTCAAGGTTTTTGGGAGTTCGGGTGCTGGCTTAGGGTGCTGCGCGAGAGCTCTACCGACGACTGTAGCGACCCGACCCGAATGGATCAAGTCTCTGTGCTCAGGTGTCATCCCTGGATCAGTAATGCTGACACCACACAATACTTCGAAGGATTTATAACAGAGTAGCAATCACACACTTATTACATCGTTGTCCAAAAGAGGACTTATTACAATAAAAATGGCTTAAGGCCATCTAATAACGATAACAGCGGAAGACTTGGAAGATAAGTGAGTCCATCAACTCCAGTGCATCATCGAGTATAGAACCACGACCTAAAGCACCTTACTGTTGTTCGAAAAGTCTGCAACATGAAAGTTGCATCCTGAAAACGGGTCAGCACATGGAATATCTTGGCAATGTAACACATAGAGAATAATGAATGATAAGCCTGTACTACATGCATATGTGGCTGGTGATAAAGCTCTCTGATTCTGATTTTGCATAAAGCCAGTTTTTCCCTACTTCAAAGGAATAAATTTGTTTAACTATCATGGTGGTTGTTAAACATTGAGAATGGTTGATGAGATCCTCAATCCCAATTAAAATAATCCTTAACAAACCCAACAATATTAAATTAGAGTAACATGTTGAGATTCACATGATATTCAAGTACTAGATACTCAAGATGTCCATAACCGGGGACACGGCTAATCATGATTAGTTTGTACACTCGCAGAGGTTTGCGACTTTTCCCCACAAGACTCGATCGCCTCCGTTTGGTTTCTCGTACTGCAGGGTGTTTGAGAAACGGATGACCGAGACATAGTCTTTCAGAAGCGCTAGCACCTTACGATGGGTAGACCGGTACACCTATATCCCCTACATCTGCTAGTCCACCACTATAAGAGTTCGCACGACTTAGTCAACTATGCCAGAGCCCATAATGGCTTGTGGCTGCACACAAAAGTTACTAGTTTGAATTATCTCATGATCCCTTTGAGCCTGGGTGGCGGTCCGAAGAAAAACAGGCAAGTCCTGATGGAAACCAGGTGCCTCAATCCACCCAGATGTGTGTTCAAGTTGCCACCTTAAATAAACCATTAATTTAACAATCTCACATCTGTCATGGATACACTCACCCAGTTCACGTCTACTAGCATAGCATGGCAAATAAGCAAACGTAGAAGTAACTTCCAAGGTTTCATAAGTAAAACAGGTAATAGGTACTACCTCATCTACTTCCCATCCCACAATTTAATTAGATCCTAATCATGAAATGTTTGAGGATTGATCTAATGCATAAAAACTGGGTAGTAGAAAAAAGTATGATCAAGTGTTACTTGCCTTGCTGATGATCCGTGAAACCTAGAGATTCGAAGTAACAAGCGGCGCACTCCGGGTGATCTATCGCAGACAAAAAACAAGCATACAATAAGTACTCATCTAATGCACGGGTAAATCTCGAATAAAAGATCTGACCAAAAATTTCAACTTAAGAACCCTGGTTGCAAAAGAAAACGAATCAAACAAAACAACGGAAAACAACCGGCGGAAGAAAACAGCTCGGTTCTAACAAGTTGAAACTAGGTCAAATTTTACAGTAGCAAAACTTTGTTTGTTGATTAGTCGAACGGCGGTTCCGAAACGAAACTCCAGGCGTTTGAATCACCTGATTCCGATAAACGAGCGAGAAGATAAACTAGAACGAAGATCGAATCCGAAATCGTGATCAGAAAGAATAGCGGAATAAATCCGATTAAAAGAAAAACGACGAATGGTTAAACGAACGGACGTTCGTTAACCGGGAATAACCGGTGATCACGTTCGTTAAGACGAACGGTCCGGCGAACGCTTGCTAAACAACAAAACCGGAATTAAAACCGATCTAGGGTTTCAAAAAAAAACCCGAACAAAAGAAAACCGGAAATAAAACCGATCTAGGGTTTAAAAAAAACCGAACAACGGAAAAAGAAAACCGGAACGGTTTTTATAGAAAAAACCGAACCGAGGGAGGTGGGTGGCGCTGCTACCTTGACGAGTGGGGCTCGATGGGCGGCGGCTAGGCGGCGGGCGACGGCAAGGGCGGCGGCGCTGGTGGTGGCGGGCAAGGTGTGGTTTGGGGAGGAGAGGGGCTGCGGGTTGGGGAGGAGAGGGGGTGTTGGGTATTTAAATGGGGAGGGTGGCTTGGGGAGGGGGCAAGCAAAGGAGGAGGAGGAGGAGGAATCCTCCTCGGATTCGGCCGGGCGGCGGCGTGCTGCTGCTGCTGGAGGGGCGGCTGGGCCCTTGGCTCAGCGGGCGCTGCGTTTTTTTTTCTTTAAAAAAAAATATCGCGCGCAGAAATCGAATAAAATAAAATCTAAACGAACGCCAAAATTTACAAAGTAAATTTTCCCCGACTCCTAAAAATGTGTCGAACAAAAAGAATTTTTACTCGGGACCAAAAATGCAATTTTTGAAATCACGCATTTTTTTCCCTAAGGCAAATAAACTCCGAAAAATCCAGAATTTGATTTATTTATTAAATCTTCATTTTTTCCTAATTTTGGGAAAGTCATATTATTCCCTCTCATATTTTGAATTCGGGAAAATTATTTGAAGATGAAATAAATACAATCAAATGATCCTCTTTTTCATAATTCGAGGAAACTCAAATATGAAAATTTTGAAATCTCCAACTCTCTCCGAGGGTCCTTGAGTTGCGTGAAATTTCTAGGATCGGCAAAAATGCAAGAAAATATGTAATGCATGATGACTTAATGTATAACATTCCAAATTGAAAATTTGGGATGTTTCAACGACGAAAGCTCCTCCTCGAGCGATAGCGATGAGGAGGGCAGTGATGGCGATGACGACGATGCCGACCGGGAGGCGACGACTCCGACTCTGGCTGAGCACCAGCCGCACCGTCACCGTCAGGCGTCGGCAGCACCATCTGCACATGCATCTCCTCTCCGGCAAGGTGATTTGCCGGGGAGTTGGGTGTGGTGGTGGAGATGGCGCCTCCGGCTCCTCCAACAGCCTTCCAGCTGGGCCCTGGCAGGTTTCCTCATGGGATGCAGCTTCACTCGCCATGCCGCGTCCTGCTGGCCCTGGTGGTGGCGGTTGACGGGTCGTGTCCGCCGATCTCTTCACCATCACCTTCGTCCGTGCCCTCCCACTCCTGTCGGGCTACCTCTCCTGGGGCCCGACAGGGTCAGGCTAGGCTTCTGCCTAGGCGCCCCTTTTGCCCTCTTCACCTCCTGCCGCAGTGCCTAGGACGAGAGGGACAAGAAAGGGCATCACGGGGCACTTATCTTTTTTTAATCTAGAATCTGTAGGCACTTGCCAAACTTTAGTTCAAATTATGTAACCTCTTTTATCCATGTATGAGTTCTGTAAGATCTGTACTTGTTTGATCAACATATTAATGAAAAAGATAAGCCTTGCCGGTACTTGTGCATGTAATATGTCCATGTAATTTGTCTATACTTTTAAGTAAACAAGTTTCCCCCGGCAGGGTATCCTGTCGGTACCCTCAATTTGTTACCGCGGAGTTAGGCCTGTCGGGCACAAATCGTAAAGAGGGACCAACCACCCGCCAGACCTTTTTCGCCAAAGGTCACTACGACCATCCTGACCGAAGCAACATTCGAGCCAAGGGATGGGAGCACCTAAGTTTCAAAGGCAGTGAGGTTTTCTTATGGACAAGTCCCTACTTACAGAACACGTATGGATAAGAGAAAGAACTTATCTGTTTGGCTTGCCGGGGATCGCAATGTTGGCTCGTCTTCTCATCTCCTTTTTGGGACCAAGTCCACGACAGGAGCCTGTAGTTTTATGCAGATGAAAATGATGCCATATGCGATCTTATTCTACATGAACATGATATGCTCATGATATGCTTATCCATGCATGCAATTTGTCGAGGGCCCCCCAGCGCTTCATTTATTTCTCTGTTGCTCAGGGTCTGCGCCTGGCTTTGTACAAGGGGATACATGCAACAGAGGCAAGGCTTGTACAAAATGGTGGCTGCCGGGCAGGGCCCGACAGCCGCACCTTACGGGTACAACTTGCGGAGATGCTCAATATTCCATGAGTTTTGCAATTGAATGCCAGCTCCGGTCTCCAGACGGACTGCGCCATGTCTGGTGACTCGTACTACTCCGTAAGGGCCTTCCCACTTCGGCGTCAACTTGTTTGTACCCTTGGCGGAGTGAACGCGCCTAAGGACAAGGTCGCCTTGCTCAAAACACCGGGAATGAACCCTGTAGCTGTGATAGCGACGCAGGGCTTGCTGATAGCATGTAGCACGCGTAGCAGCCCAGAGACGGTTCTCCTCGAGTAGCACAGCATTGTCACGCGGTACTTTTCCTGTGCTACTTCATCATAGGCAAGCACTCGAGGTGACCTGTAAATGAATTCTGTGGGGATAACTGCTTCTGCCCCATAGATTAGTGACAAGGGAGTCTGCCCGGTAGCTCGATTTGGTGTCGTTCTGAGGGACCAAAGAACCACCGACAGCTCGTCGATCCATCGCCCGCGACACTTCTGCAGCTTATCAAATGTTCTTGTCTTGAGTCCTCGCAATACTTCAGCGTTCGCCCTCTCAGCTCGCCCATTGCTCCTTGGATGTGCAACAGAGGCAAATGAGATCTTGCTTCCGAGAGCATGAATGTATTGCATGAAGGCGTGGCTCATGAAGTGGGTGCCATTGTTAGTGATGATCCGGGCAGGGACTCCGAAGCGGCACACCAATCCTTTCAAGAACTTGATAGCTGACCGAGCAGTCACCTTTTAACGGGCTCTACTTCCGGCCACTTTGTAAACTTGTCGATTACAGCAAATAAGAATTCAAAGCCCCCGGTAGCATGGGGAAAGGGCCCAAGATGTCGAGCCCACAGACCAAAAACGGCCATGATAAAGTGATTGTCTGAAGAGCTTGGGAAGGCAGATGGATGTTCTTGGAATAGAACTGGCAGGCTTCACATTTGGTGATCAACTCAACTGCATCTTGGAGGGTTGTGGGCCAGTAAAATCCTTGCTGGAAGGATTTTCCCACCAGAGCCCTTGATCCAATGTGTGAGCCGCACATACCCTTGTGTATCTCTGCCAGCAGTTCCTTACCTTCTTCCCGGTAAATGCACTTCAATTTCACACCGTTGGGCCTTCTTTTGTATAGTGTGTCATCGACGAACTGATACATATTGGCCCTCCAGGCTACTTTTTCAGCTTCATCTTGCTCTTCGGGAAGTTCTCCAGTTTGGAGGAAACGGACTATGTGTCGTGCCCAAGTTGGAGCCTGAGGCTCGGCAACGAGGACTAGCGGCACCTCCTCCTTTGTGGGAGCGCACCTCTAGACCGTGGGGACCGGTGGTCTGGCGGGAGGGGGCAGCTCAGTGGCTGAAGGGGTGTTGTCCTGCCAAGCTCTCTGCCGGGAGCCTCGAGAGGTTCTATAGGGAGAGGCTTGTCAGAGTCCAGTTTCCTCCTCTTCCGGGCCATTGTTGCCAGGGATATGGAGGGCTGAGTCAGATGGAGAACAAAAGTTCGTGGTTCCACAGGGAGCTTTTGTGCAGCGCACTTTGAAAGATGATCAGCAACGCTGTTTTCCACACGAGGTACGTGCTCTATTTGCAATCCATCAAAGTGCTCCTCCAGCTTTCTCACTTCCTCAAGATATGCCTTCATCAATGGACTTTCGTAACCCTTGTTGACTTGTCTCACCACGAGCTATGGGTCTCCGCGGATGATCAGCTTTCTTGATTCCCAATTCTGTTGCAATCCTGAGCCCGACAATGAGCCCTTCATACTCTGCAGTATTGTTGGTAGCCTTCTCCCGAGAAAAATGCATCTGAACGATGTAGTTCAGGTGTTCCCTAGTGGGAGCGATGAGAAGCACGCCAGTCCTTGCACCTTGTAAGGATAAAGCACCATCGAAATACATGATCCATTCTTGAGGCGCCCCCTTGCCGGGAATAACTGTCTCCAATACTTCTTCATCAGGAGTTGGCGTCCATTCTGTGATAAACTCTGCCAATGTTCTGCTCTTGATAGTTGATGTGCCCTCAAACTTCAAACCAAAGCCGGTAGCCTCAGGGTTTCGAAGTATCCGTTACAAAGGAAAACATGTGACAACCGTGACCTCGTGGGCTTGGAAGTAGTGGCGCGGTTTCCTTGAGGCCATGATAAGGACAAAAATTAACTTTTGCATGCTAGAGTACCTGGATCTAGCCCCCTGCAATAGGGAGCTGACGAAGTACACTGGGCGCTGCACCACCTTTTTCTTTACCGCAACCTTGGGGTTGCCTCCGCTGCTTTTCTCTTCTCTGTCTTGATCTGCATATGACTGTGCCCGGGTGTGCTCACTTTCCTCCCCGGAGGGGACACTGTCTGTGGCTACTGCTTCTTCCACTTCCTGCTGTGCCACTAGTGCTGCACTAACCACTTGATTAGTTGCCGCCAGGTATAGCAGCAAGGGCTCTTGTGGTTTGGGAGCAACCAAAGTGGGCACAGAAGACAAGTAGGCCTTCAAATCTTGTAGTGTAGCGTCTGCCTCTGGAGTCCACTCCACGGGTCCTGCCTTCTTCAAGATTTTGAAGAACGGCAAGGCATGCTCAGTTGACTTGGAAATGAACCTGCGAAGCGCGGCAACACCTCCAGTCAAACGTCTCACATCCTTAACTATCTTAGGTGCCTGAATATGCTCGATAGCCTTGATCTTATCGGGGTTGGCCTCTATACCGCGATGGGACACAAAGAAGCCAAGTAGCTTGCCGGAAGGAACGCCAAACACACACTTCTCCAGATTCAGCTTCAAGTTGATCTTGCGCAGATTAGCAAACGTCTCTTCTAAGTCCTGAATGAGAGTTGATATGTCCTTGGTTGGGACCACAATATCATCCATGTAAGCTTCGATGTTTCTGTGCAACTGTGACTCAAAACCAATCTGGACTGCCCTTACAAAAGTGGATCCAGCGCTCTTCAACCCGAAAGGTATTCACACGAAGCATTATGTGCCACACGGGGTGATGAACAAGGTCTTCTCTTCGTCTTCCTTGGACATAAAGATCTGATGGTACGTTGTGACACCTTCGGAGATACCTATAGAGCATCTTTATAATCACCAAGTTACGTTGTGACGTTTGATAGCACATAAGGCATTCCTCTGGTATCCGGGAGTTGCATAATCTCATAGTCGAAGGAATATGTATTTGACATGAAGAAAGCAATAACAATAAAATTGAATGATCATTATGCTAAGCTAACGGATGGGTCTTGTCCATCACATCATTCTCCTAATGATGCGATCTCGTTATCAAATGACAACACATTTCTATGGTTAGGAAACCTTAACCATCTTTGATCAACGAGCTAGTCTAGTAGAAGCTTACTAGGGACACAATATTTGTTTATGTATTCACACATGTATTTAAGTTTCCGATCAATACAATTCTAGCATGAATAATAAACCTTTATCATGATTTAGGAAATATAATAATAACCATTTTATTATTGCCTCTAGGGCATATTTCCATCTATCTCCCACTTGCACTAGAGTCAATAATCTAGTTCACACCACCATGTTCACATCGCCATGTGACTAATACCCAAAGAGTTTACTAGAATGAATAATCAAGTTCACATCGCCATGTGACTAACACCCAAAGAATATTAAGGTGTGATCATGTTTTGCTTGTGAGAGAGGTTTAGTGAACGGGTCTGTCACATTTAGATCCGTATGTATTTGGCAAATTTCTATGTCTACAATGCTCTGCATGGAGCTACTCTAGCTAATTGCTCCCACTTTCAATATGTATCCAGATCGAGACTCAGAGTCATCCGGATTGGTGTCAAAGCTTGCATCGACGTAACTCTTTACGACGAACTCTTTATCACCTCCATAACCAAGAAACATCTCCATTGTCTTCTTTAGGTACATAAGGATAATTTTGACCGCTGTCCAGTGATCTACTCCTGGATCACTATTGTACCCCCTTGCCAAACTCATGGCAAGGAACACAACAGGTCTGGTACACAACATGGCATACTTTATAGAACCTATGACTAAGCCATAGGGAATGACTTCCATTCTCTCTATATATTCTGTCGTGGTCGGGTTTTGAGCTTACTCAACTTCACACCTTGTAACACAGGCAAAAACCCTTTGTTTGACTGATCCATTTTGAATTTCTTCAAAACTTTATCAAGGTATGTGCTTTGTGAAAGTCCTATCAAGCGTCTTAATATATCTATATAGATCTTGATGCCCAATATATAAGCAGCTTCACTAAGGTCTTTCATTGAAAAATTATTATTCAAGTATCCTTATGCTATGCAGAAATTCTATATCATTTACGATAAAAAATATGTCATCCACATATAATATTAGAAATGCTACTGAGCTGCAACTCACTTTCTTGTAAATACAGGCTTCACCAAAAGTCTGTATAAAACCATATGCTTTGATCACCTCTTCAAAGCTTATATTCCAACTCCGAGATGCTTGCACCAATCCATAGATGGATCGCTGGAGTTTGCACACTTTGTTATCACCTTTAGGATAAAAAAAACCTTATGTTTGCATCATATACAACTCTTCTTTAAGACGTCCAGTAAGGAATGCAATTTTGACGTCCCTTTGCCAGATTTCATATTTATAAAATGCGGAAATTGCTAACATGATTCGGACTGAGTTAAGCATTGCTACGGGTGAGAAAGTCTCATCGTAGTAAACTCCTTGAACTTGTCGAAAACCTTTTGTGACAAGTCGAGCTTTGTAGATAGTAACATTACCATCAGCGTCAGTCTTCTTCTTGAAGATCCATTTATTCTCAATGGCTTGTCGATCATTGGGCAAGTCCACCAAAGTCCACACTTTGTTCTCATACATGGATCCTATCTCAAATTTCATGGCCTGAGGCCATCTGTCAGAATCTGGGCTAATCTTAGCTTCTTCATAGTTCGTAGATTCGCCTTGTTCCAATAACGTGATTTCTAGAACATGATCACCCTGCCACTCTGGTGTGGATCGTACTCTGGTTGACCTACGAGGCTCAGTAGCAACTTGATCTGAAGTTTCATGATCATTATCATTTGCTTCCTCTCTAGTTGGTGTACGCATCACGGGAACAGATTTCTCTGATGTGCTACTTTCCAATTTGAGAGAAGGTATGATTACCTCATCAAGTTCTACTTTCCTCCTAGTCACTTCTTTCGAGAGAAACAACTTCTCTATAAAGGACCCATTCTTTGCAATAAAGATCTTGCCTTCGGATTTGTGGTAGAAGGTGTACCCAATTGTTTCCTTAGGGTATCCTATGAAGACACACTTCTCCGATTTAGATCCGAGCTTATCAAGCTGAAGCCTTTTGGCATAAGCGCCGCATCCCCAAACTTTAAGAAACGACAGCTTAGGTTTCTTGCCAAACCATAGTTCATATGGTGTCGTCTCAATGGATTTAAACGGTGCCCTATTTAACGTGAATGCAACTGTCTCTAATGCATAACCCCAAAACGATAGTGGTAAATCGGTAAGAGACATCATAGATCGCACGATATCTAATGAAGTACGGTTACGATGTTCAGACACACATTATACTATGGTGTTCCAGGTGGCGTGAGTGGTGAAACTATTCCACATTGTTTTAAATGAAGGCCAAACTCGTAACTCAAATATTCACCTCCGTGATCAGATCATAGAAACTTTATTTTCTTGTTACGATGATTCTCCACTTCACTCTTAAATTCTTTGAACTTTTCAAATGTTTCAGACTTGTGGTTCATTAAGTAGACATACCCATATCTACTCAAATCATTTGTGAAGGTCAGAAAATAACGATACCCGCCGCGTGCTTCAATACTCATCGGACCACATACATCGATATGTATTATATCCAATAAGTCACCAGCTCGCTCCATTGTTCCAGAGAACAGAGTTTTAGTCATCTTGCCTATGAGGCATGGTTCGCAAGTATCAAATGATTCATAATCAAGTGATTCCAAAGTCCATCTGCATGGGGTTTCTTCATGCACTTTACACCAATATGACCAAAACGGTAGTGCCACAAGTATGCTGCACTGTAATTATCAACTTTGCATCTTTTGGCATCAATAATATGAATATGTGTATTACTATGATCGAGATTCAATAAACCATTTACATTGGGTGTATGACCATAGAAGGTTTTATGCATGTAAATAGAACAACAATTATTCTCTGACTTAAATGAATAACCGTATTGCAATAAACATGATCCAATCATATTCATGCTCAACGCAAACACCAAATAAATTTTATTTAGGTTCAACACTAATCCCTAAGGTAGAGGGAGTATGCGATGGTGATCTTATCAACCTTGGAATCACTTCCAACACACATCCTCACCTCACCCACAACTAGTCTATGTTCATTTTGTAACTCCTATTTCGAGTTACTAATCTTAGCAATTGAACCGGTATCAAATACCCAGGGGCTACTATGAACACTAGTAAAGTACACATCAATAACATGTATATCAAATATACCTTTGTTCACTTTGCCATCCTTATTATCCGCCAAGTATTTGGGGCAGTTCCGCTTCCAGTGACCATTTCCTTTGAAGTAGAAGCACTCAGTTTCAGGCTTGGGTCTAGCTTTGGGCTTCTTCATGGGAGCGGTTACTTATTTGCTGTTCTTCTTGAAGTTCCCTTTTTGTCCCTTGCCCTTTTTCTTGAAACTAGTGGTTTTGTTAACCATCAACACTTGATGCTCTTTCTTGATTTCTACCTTCGTTGATTTCAGCATCGTGAAGACCTTGGGAATTGTTTTCATCATCCCTTGCATATTATAGTTCATCACGAAGTTCTAGTAGCTTGGTGATAGTGACTAGAGAACTTTGTCAATCACTATCTTATCTGGAAGATTAATTCCCACTTGATTCAAGCGATTGTAGTACCGAGATATTCTGAGTACATGCTCACTGCCTGAGCTATTTTCCTCCAGCTTGTAAGCAAAGTACTTGTCAGAGGTCTCATACCTCTTGACATGGGCATGAGTCTAAAATACCAATTTCAACTCTTGGAACATCCCATATGCTCCGTGGCGTTTCAAAAAGTTTTTGAAATCCCAAGTTCTAGGCCGTAAAGCATGGCGCACTAAACTATCAAGTAGTCATCATACCGAGCTTGTCAAACGTTCATAATGTCCGCATCTGCTCCGGCAATAGGTCTGTCACCTAGCGGTGCATCAATGACATAATTATTCTATGCAACAATGAGGATAATCCTCAGATCACGGACCCAGTCCGCATCATTGCTACTATCATCTTTCAACTATTCTCTAGGAACATATCAAAAAATATATAGGAGCAATATCCCGAGCTATTGATCTACAACATAGATATGCAAATACTATCAGGACTAAGTTCATGATAAATTAAGTTCAATTAATCAAATTACTTAAGAACTCCCACTTAAATAGACATCCCTCAAGTCTAAGTGATACGTGATCCAAATCAACTAACCCATGTCCAATCATCACGTGAGATGGGGTAGTCATCAATGGTGAACATCTCTATGTTGATCATATCCACTATATGATTCACGTTCGACCTTTCGGTCTCTAGTGTTCCGAGGCCATGTCTGTACATGCTAGGCTCGTCAAGTTTAATCCAAGTATTTCGCATGTGCAAAACTGTCTTGCACCCTTTGTATGTGAACGTAGAGTCTATCACACCCGATCATCATGTGGTGTCTCAACACGACGAACTGTAGCAATGGTGCATACTCAGGGAGAACACTTTTACCTTGAAATTTAGTGAAGGGATCATCTTATAATTCTATCGCCGTACTAAGCAAAATAATATATATGTGACATGATATGTCCATCATCATCTCGTGCTTTTGATCTCCATCTCCAAAGCATCGTCAGGATCTCCATCGTCACTGGCTCGACACCTTGATCTCCATCGTTGCGTCGTGGTCGTCTCACCAACTATTGCTTCTACAACTATCGCTAACGCATAGTGATAAAGTAAAGCAATTACATGGCGTTTGCATTTCATACAATAAAGAGACAACCATAAGGCTCCTTCGGTTGCCGATAACTTACAAAACATGATCATCTCATACAATAACGTATATCACATCATTTCTTGACCATATCACATCACAACATGCCCTGCGAAAACAAGTTAGACGTCTTGTTGTTGCAAGTTTTACGTGGCTGCTACGGGCTTCTAGCAAGAACCGTTCTTACCTACACATCAAAACCACAATGGTGATTCATCAAGTTTGCTGTTTTAACCTTCAACAAGGACCGGCTACAGTCAAATTCGATTCAACTAAAGTAGGAGAAACAGACACACGCCAGCCACCTTTATGCAAAATTAGTTGCATGTCCGTCGGTGGAACCGGTCTCATGAACGTGGTCATGTAAGGTTGGTCCGGGCCGCTTCATCCAACAATACCGCCGAATCAAAATAAGGCATTGGTGGTAAGTAGTATGACGATCACCGCCTACAACTCTTTGTATTCTACTCGTACATATCATCTACGCATAAACCTGGCTCAGATGCCACTGTTGGGAAACATAGCATGGAATTTTAAAAAAATTCCTATGCTCACGCAAGATCTATCTAGGAGATGCATAACAACGAGAGGGGTAGATTGTGTCTACGTACCCTTGTAGACCGAAAGCGGAAGCGTTTGACAATGCGGTTGATGTAGTCGAACTTCTTCTAGCTCCGATCGATCAAGTACCGAACGTACAACACCTCCGAGTTCTGCACACGTTCAGCGTGATGACGTCCCTCGCCTTCTTGATCCAGCAAGGTGTCTAGGAAGTAGATGAGTTCCGTCAACACGACAGCATGGTGATGGTGATGGTGAAGTGATCCGCGCATGGCTTCGCCTAAGCACCGTGAGAGTATGACCGGGGTGTAAACTCTGGAGGGGGGCGCCGCACACAGCTAGGCAATTGACGAGCCTAGCATGTACAGACATGGCCTGAGTCAAATTCGATTCAACTAAAGTAGGAGAAACAGAGACCCGCCGACCACCTTTATGCAAAACTAGTTGCATGTCAGTCGGTGGAATCGGTATCATGTGCATGGACATGTAAGGTTGGTCTGAGCCGCTTCATTCCACAATACCGCCGAATAAAAATAAGACGTTGGTGGTAAGCTGTATGACTATCACCGCCCACAACTCTTTGTATTCTACTTGTGCATATCATCTACGCATAGGCCAGGCTCATGATGCCACTGTTGGGAATCGTTGCATGGAAAACAAAAAAAATTCTACGCACACGCAGTGATCTATCCATGGAGATGCATAGCAACGAGGGGAAGAGTGTATCTACGTACCCTCGTAGACCGTAAGCGGAAGTGTTTCACAACGCGGTTCATAATAGTCGAACTTCTTCGCGCTTCAACCGATCAACTACCGAACGCACGACACCTCCGCGTTCTACACACGTTCAGCTCGGTGACGTCCCTCGCCTTCCTGATCCATCAAGATGTAGAGGTAGTAGATGAGTTTTGTCAGCACGACAGCATGGTGACGGTGATGGTGAAGTGATCTCCTCCGGGCTTCACCTAAGCACTACGAAAATATGACCGAGGGTGTAAACGGTGGAGGGAGGCGCCGCACACGGCTAGGCAATTGTCTGGTGTGTGCAAGCCCCCGCCCCTGACATATATATATAGGTGGGAGGGAGGAGTAGCCATAGGATGCGCCCAAGTAGGCGGAATCCTACTTGGAGTCCCTCCTAAGCCGCGCACCCCCCTGCCATATATAGCCGAGGGGGAAGGAAAGAGGGGGGAGAGGGAAGGAAGTGGGAATCCTAGTCCACAATTTCCTATCCGTTCTCCCCTTTCCTTCCCCTCCTTAGGTCTGCTCATATGGGCGGCGCACCAGCACTTTGTCGCTGGTGTGTCTCCCCTCTTGGCTCATAAGGCCCATATCTTTTGCCAGGGGATGCGCGGAACCCCTTCCGTTGACCCGATAAGTACCCGGTATCCCCGGAAACACTTCCGATGTCTGAATACCATCGTCCTATATATCAATCTCTACCTCTTGACCATTTCGAGACTCCGCTTCATGTCCGTGATCTCATCCGGGAATCCAAACAACATTCAGTCACCAAATCACGTAACTCACATAATATTGTCTCGTCATCGAACGTTAAGCGTGCGAACCCTACGGGTTCGAGAACTATGTAGACATAACCGAGTCACCTCTCCGGTCAATAATGAATAGGGAACCTGGATGCCCATCTTGGCTCCTACATATTTTATGAAGATCTTTATCGGTCAAACCGTTATTACAACATACATAATTCCCTTTGTCCATCGATATGTTACTTGCCCGAGATTCGATCGTCGGTATCTTCATACCTAGTTCAATCTCATTACCGGCAAGTCTCTTTTCTTGTTCCGTAATACATGACCTCGTGACTAACTCTGTAGTCGTTTGCTTGCAAGCTTATGATGTGTATGATCGAGAGGGCCTAGAGATACCTCTCCGATACTGGGAGTGACAAATCCTAATCTTGATCTATGCCAACTCAACAAACACCTTCAGAGATACCTTTCACAACAAAAACGATACATCCGTGACATTTTGGGCCGATCAAATTTTTTTCCTGTCATGATTATGACACTTCTATGATGATAATTGTGACAAAACCCGATATCATCATAGATGTGGTGGGCTCCTACTTCTATGACAAAAAATCATGACAGAAAATGGGATTTTCATCCTGGGCGGGCCGGAGATGCAGCTGCCTTACATTCTTTGGGCTGTCCATGACGGAAAAAACCGTGGTAGAAGCGAGGGCGAGGAAAATATCGGGGAGTTCCCGGTTACGGTGGGTGGTCAGGGGCCGAGCGATGCGCGTTTCTCTCGTACACGTACGCGCGTGGGTGCGAGGCATTGGGCTCTAACTGAACTCGAGCGAGGTGTTCGCCTACTAAACCCGAGTGATCGCACTGCAGGATATGTGTTACTCAACCCGAGAGATCGATCGATCTGGCTGATAACTGAACCCGATCGAGCGATTACTTTGCTACTGCCGCTAACTGAAGCCGATCGAACCTGCTGACTCTTGATGAACAGTGAGCACTGTTGGGGGTTGGATGAACAGTTCCCAATGGGGGTTGGATGAACGGGACCCCGTGGTAGTGGAGGTCGTTGCCGCTGGATGAACAGGACACCGATCGAGCCGGTTGGGGGTGGATGAACAGGACCCCGTGGAGGGCTGGATGAACAGGACCCCGTGGAGGGCTGGTTGAACAGTAGCCGGTCGAGGGCTGGATGAACAATAGCCCGTGGAGGGGTGGTTGAATAGGACCCCGTGGAGAGGGATGGTTGAAGAGTAGCCGGTTGAGGAAGGTGGAGGTTGGCTGAATAGAAGCCCGTGGATGAACAGTGATAGGTGCAGGGTGGAGGAGGTCGACGGTGGATGAACAATAGCCCGTGGAGGCTGGAGGAGGTTGACAGTGGAGATGAACACTAGCCTGTGGAGTCCCGTTTTGCGGTATGCTACACCACTCCCGATCAAGAGGACCCTCGTTTCGACCGTAGAGCTCCAACACAAGTCTATTTCCTCTGTTTTGCAGTACGCCACACCCCTCCCGATCAACAGGACCCCGTTTCAACCGTAGGAGGTCCAAGAGAAGTCTGTTTCCTCCGTTTTGTGGTACGCCACACCCCTCCCAGTGAACAGGATCCCGTTGTGACCTTAGGCGGTTGAACACAAGGTTGTTTCCTCCATTCCGCGGTACGCCAGGCCTCATTTCGATCGGTTGTTCTGTCCAAGCCGGTTGGATCCCGATGAACACGCTGCATTCCGTTCCGACCCAGCCGGTTGGCTGCTGACGAATAGGACACCGTCGCTGCCTCTCCATGTACACGAGCCCTGGCCGTACGTATGCGTGAGTAGGCATTCGAGACCCTGCCCGTATGTACTGTCGGATTTTGGGTTCCGGCAGACCCTCTAGGTTCAAACTCTGGGGTGCGCGCGGAGATCACACCTCCAGCCTACCTACACCTCGTCGCCTCGCAAGGATCTAAGCTACGAACGATGAACAACACAAGGGACACAGGGTTTATACTAGTTCGGGCCACTGTGGTGGTGTTATACCCTACTATAGTTTGTGGTGTGGTGGATTGCCTGCGGGAGGATGATGAATAGTACAAGGAAGAACAGCCTCGCGAGTGCATTCTTGTGCAGTGTGACGACTGCTAGGAGGAGTTGATCGCTTCTCTCTGTCTCCTCGAGGTGTCACTCGATCCGATTTCGATATCTCTCCGTCCCTCTACCCCGTGAGTGGCTAGTCCTATTTATAGGCGAGAGGCCACAGGCCTCTTCCTAAATATTGAGCGGGAAGGGTGCCAACAATTGGCCATTTGAAGGGAACATCCAGTACACTTATCTGACTAAAGTTGGTCCTCGCTTTGCCAAAGGCTCGGCGATGACACCGGCTTGGGCTCCACGATGACTTCCTTCCTGCCGTTGGGCTGGTCTTGGTATTGTTGCACCGAAACGGTTGCCTTTGCTTGATACCCTCGCCTGCGCTTGCCTCCTTTGCACCAAAGAGGAAATGAGGACACTGTGGGGGCTGGCGCCCGCCTGGCGCCCTTGGTCGTCATGGCTTACGTCATGGGCACCTCTTGAGGTACCCCGCCTTGATCTCTCTGCCTCCTCGCGAGCCAGCCTGACGAGGTCGTGCGTGAGGAGGCCTCCTGTCGTCCGCCCCGGCGAGGCCTGGCCCCACGCGAGGGTCTTGATCTTGTGTTGGTGAAGATGGGCCGTACTGGGCCACTCCTTGAGCCACGCCGCAGGCCGCAGGCAGGCAAGTCTGGGTACCCCTGTTCCCAAAACGCCGACAATAGCCCCCGGGCCCAAGGCGCGCCTGGACTTGGCTTAGCAGAGAAGCAAAAGGGAAAGTGCGAAGCGCCGCGGGCCCTAACAGCCTGCGGCCTTGGGTGCCACGTGGCGGTTGATTGGACGTGGGCGTCCCTGTTTCCCCACGCCTCCTTATTTTGCGCCCAGCTATGCGGACCCGTGGTTGCACACAGTTATCCCCCTTCTCGCCGCTCAAGCAACTCCTGTTCTTCCTCCTCTCGAGCTCCAGTCTCCTCTTCCAATCCAATCCAAATCCTCCCCTTTCTTGCCGCCATGGCTCCGACGAAGAAGGGGAAAGGGAAAAGACTGTGCCTCTGCCTCGCTCGCCGCCGCCGACGGCTCCTGCTGTCGATCGATCGATCATCCTCAACCGAGAGGGCTTGGACAAGGTCAGCTCTGCCACCGCCACCATCTTCAATGAGTGCGGGAGGACGACGGTCTGGCCCGTGTCTCACTTCTCTATTGACAGAATAGTCACCGGGGTCCGGTATTTCACCGACGCCCTGTGGGCGGGACTGGTTCCTCCCTTCTCCAATTTCTTCAACGCTGTGCTTTCCCATTACCAGATCCACATGATGCACTTGGGTCCCGAATCCATTACTCTTCTGGCTGTCTTCACTTTTGATTGCGAGGCGATGATGGGCATTCCTCCTTTAGTTGCCTTGTTGCGCCACTTCTTCTCTTTGCGCCTCAGCGACCCCGCAAAATGCTCGGGATGCGTGAGCTTCATTGCCGCACCAGAAATAGCGGCTTCAGGGATCGACTTCATCCTTCCTCTGCCCGCGCCTGGGTTCCGCGAGCGGTGGCTGTATGTGGATGCCGGGTACCCAGCCCCCTGCTTTCAGAGCCAAAATCACCTGCGATCCCCAATTCGGGCTGGGGCCAGGAGACACTTACGAGCTCCCGGCTCATCTCTGTCTGGCGTCGCTTCGCGTTCCTGAGGGCACTCGGCGTGACGGTGCCCAAGGTGGTGAAGGAGTTTCTACTACGCTGCATTGCCCCTCTCCAGCGCCATTCCCGTCGGATGTGGGCATTCAGCAGGCATGAAGACCGCATGAGGCTCCAAGAGGAGGACCTGGCGCCCGAAGTGTTGAGGAAGGTTCTCAGGATCCTAACTGGGGACCCTTCTCCTGGCGACATCCGGCAGGGGGGTGCCCTGCTGTACCTTTGCTCGAACAGGGGTGATTTCGTGAAGCAGATGCCCTGCTTCGATGAATGGGGATTGCGCCCCGCAGGCCTCACGGGACCTCGCGAGAACCCAGTCGTGGTGGTTGCCCTTCCGATTGCCCACGGTGGTCCTTCCTTGAGTGGCGGAGTAGGGAGGCAAGGGCCACCGGAGGCTGAGGGGGCCTCCGCAGGGATGACGACGCCAGGCAGCACCTCTGGGGCGGCAGCCCCCGTGGCCCGACCCTGCGGCGACTGAAGGCGCTGAGCCGCGGCTCGCGGCCCCCGTAGCTAAGGCCCCCGAGGCCCCGGCCACCCTCCTTGACGAGGCGACTGGCGGCGTGCGCCAGGACGGCGCCCGTGACGCTGGTTGCCTCGGTGCTTCTTCCTTGCTACAGGATGACCCCTGCACCGAGCGTCTGGGCCGCTTCCGCGTGGACTTCGATGCCCTTCAAAGAAAAAGGGAGGCCTTGGGTGATGATTATCCTTGCCGCTTCCTGAAGCGCAGGAAGTATTTCGCCATTGATAAGTAAGCCTTCTCCTTTATTAATCCCTCACTTCTCCGTTACTTTGGCTGATCTCTGTTCTGCAGGGCCCTTCTTGCTGTCCTCGCGGAGATGGCCGAGGAGCCATCCCCACAGGCATCACCCTCTCCAACGTCTCCAAGTGCTCCTAGCTCAAGCACTGCCCTCGTGGTGCGGCCGGTTGGAGAGATGAGCCCTCCTGTGCTGCATCATGGCTCTGCGCACCTCGTGACCCTCCTTCGCGAGCCTTTCCGTGGCACGGCCAGCCTGCCTTGGGCTTCCCGATTGGTCGTGAACGATGATTGGCTGAGGTCGGCCCTGCGCTCTTCACTTGGGGATGGGCTGGCTCCAGGCCGGGCTCCTGGCGAGGCGCGCCCGTCCATCGCGAGGGTGCCAGCCCCCAGCCCCCTGCCTAGAGGGGGAATGCTGACTCGCGGATCCCCGCGCACGCCTAGGGCGGAGGACGACGCGGGAGACGTGCTCGAGCACGCCCGGGAGCGCCGTGTTCTTCGCCAAGGGTTTCTCCGGAGGGCGGCCGATGCGGTGAGCCTGCTTGGTGAAGAGCTCGAAGACGCGCGCCTTGAAGCTGAGGGCCTGCGCCTGGCTGAAGAGAGGCACATGCTGAAGGTGGCCGTTGCCCTTGCGCGCCACCAGCGTGACCTCGACAATGAGGAAGCCGAGGCGTTGCTGGCGGCTTCTCGGGAGGCCTGCTCCCGGGTCGTTGAGGAGGCCTGCTCCCGGGTCGTTGAGGAGGCCCGGGAGGCTGTCCGTCGGCGTGAGGTGGCGAAAGAGCGGGCGCGGGAGCTCCAGGCCCAGTGCCACTCCTTGGAGCGGCAGGTGGAGCTGCGTGAGGCGGCCCTCGCGTCGATGAAGGGGGTTTCGGTTGACCAGATAGAGCTCCAGAGGCGTGAGGAGGCACTGTCGTTGGAAGCTGCCGATCGCGCCCGTGACCTTGAGCAGCTGGAGACGAGCGAGCGCTTGGTGGCGCAGGCGGAGGATGATGTCGCTGCGCGCGAGGTCCGAGTCCTTGAAGAGGTTGATCGCCATGTGGCGGCGGCCCGCCTGAACCTCGAGCGCGAGTTCGAAGAGAGGCTGGGGTTGATCAGGGCCGAAGCGGAAGGCCGGACCGCCGCCCTGAGAGCCAAGCTGGATGAAGTGACGCGGCCGGCCGATGCTTCCCGCGCTGCCCTTGTCATGGCACAGGAGGAGCTGACTACCTCCCGCGCCAAGGCGCTTCTTCTCCGTCGACGGGTGGACGAGGCTGAGGCCGTTGCGCGGTAAAACAAGGACGAGATACGCCAGCGGCGGATCTTGGATCACGAGCATGGCCCCATGCTCTCCACGCTCCGAGAAAGAGCTAACACGGCCTTGGGCAACATCTGCGAGGCAGCTGTGGGGGAGCCTCACGCGGTCAATTACGCCGGTAATCTCCGGTTCTTCACCGATATGGTGACGCAGCTGGAGGCGCGGTCGGGCAGGGCCAACAGGTTGGTGGAGGAGAGGAGCCGTGCTCTGCTCGGGCGCGCCTTTTCTCGCGTCTTCAGCCATCTTCGGAACTTGGATCCCGACTTCGGTTTTGATGCCGCCATAGCCCCAGTGCCCCAGGCCGTTCGGGACGACCTGGCGCATTGGGTGGAAGACAACGTCGATGCTCTTGTCAGGGCCTTTGCTACTGACAACGACGGCATGGTTGTGGCTGCTGATGAAGGCAGCGTGGTGAACGGCCCCGACGCCGCTGACGGCGACGCGGAGAGCGACGGCGAGGCCAGCGACGCCAGCGACGACTCTGGAGGTGCCCTTGAGGATGCATTGGGGGATTTATCCGACTGATCGCGTGTCATTCCTGTTTTCTTACCCTGCGCAGATAGAACTCGGGCTTTGCCCTGAAGGTTGCAGGAGCATTTTGGGAGGGGAAGCCCCTCATGTAAAAACCTTGCATTTAGCGTATTAGTAGATGCGATATCACCCATACGCCTGCGCCGATCGACTGGCTTAGCGACGAGCTGGCTGGCTTGTTTACCTTCGACTCGCGTGGGCCCCGAGATAGCTTGCGGAGGGCTGTGGTGAGCTGAGTGTTTCATGAGCGAGCCTATTGAACCTGTAATGAAAACCTCCTGAGAGGGCGCGGCGACGGCAGCCCGGGCTGCATGCAAGCTAGGCCTGGCCTGGCTCGCGAGGGGCTCACGAGGGGAGGCAGCTGAGGCAAAGTGGTAACCAAGACGCGAGAGATTGCTCGAACGATACTAAACACCCCTTCCCCGAACACACGCAAATCTCAGGCGCAAATCCAACTTAAATCCAAACGGGGGAAAAGCGACAGCCAAAGGGGAAAAAGCAAGAAAAGCAGAAAAAAGTCCGCGTCCGGCACCTAGTCTAGTCTTGGACGTCTTCTCACCAGTGCGGAGCTAAGTGCTGCCATTGGGCGTGGGAGGGAGCCTCAGGGCCTGAGGCCGGCACCCCTGAGACTCCGGGGCGTGTACAGCCCCACTCATTATTACGTGAGAGTGTCACGGGGCGGCGAGCTTCACAAGCACTAGGCCTTCTTCACAGGTAGCGGCCTTGCTTCATATCGCCAGACGAGGGCCCCGCCTTGCGCCACACTCTAGTGCCATCGATGACGACCGGAAACCAGGATGCCGCCGATGGGGTAGAGTGGTCGCCAGCGGTTCAACCGACAACCACGGGTCCTCTGCCGGGGGCAGGCCCTGAGGCACCTCCCCAGCAGAGGGCCTACCTCCTGAGGACGCCTTGCTCCGAACGCCGCGGTGATGATGCTGGATCTCGGCCCCTCTCCTGCAGCCCCCGGCGCCCTCCTCCTGAGGGGTAGGGGACCGCAGGATTGGGGCAGCCGTCCGTCGCGACGACCTGTACCTCCTGCGATCCATGGTTAGCGTATGCCTACTCCTGAGGAATTAACGGTACCCGATAGTCGCTGCCTCCAGCGCGGTCGACGGGGCTTTCCCGGGGTTCCGGGAAGAGCTCAGCTTCGGGTGCCTCGTCCCCCCAGCTTGGGCCGAGGAGCGAGCCATGTTCGTCTTCCTTTGCGTGCCCTTGATCCATCATGTGGGGTACATACTCCTCCGGGGCCGCCATCCCGAAGGCTTCACCGTAGTGCCCCATGTGCCATGCAGTCCTGCTTGAGGCGCCCACCTGAGGGTGGTAGCGTGGCGGCCCGCCGAGGCCGTGGGCTGTGGCGAGCCCTCCTTCGTTGGCCGGGGGCAGAGGCAGCGCCGCCGTTAGTCCGGTGCTGACGGCCTGGTTGACGTTGGCGTGGCCTTGGAGTCCACTTAGAGCTGCGCGGGTGCGCGCGGGGCCTCCGCGTGGCTCGCCCTGAGCCTGAGGTGGTAGTTGGGTGCAGAAGGGGTGAGCCCCCGATGCGGCGTAGCCCAGGAGCTCCGCCACCCGCTCCAGCAGCACGTCGCGGCCGCCTTCCAGTAGCCTGCATTGCAGTAGCTCTCGGGCCATCGTGAGGGCGGCCCTTGAGTTCGCCTGCTCCCGTCGAGTGTACGGCGCCGTGGCCACGGCGTGGTTTGAGGCTCTCGTCGCCGACCGCGCCTGCCGCGGCGTGAGGGTTGACATTCCTTGACCGCGTCGCCCGCGGCCCGCAGCACCCTGCGGACCACGGGCTGCCTGGGACGTGGGGTTGAGGTCGCCCGAGGCAAGAGGTTCGGTGTGGGCGGGCCAGGCCGGCCAGGGATCAGGGTTGCCCGTTGGGTCGCCGGACATGATGACGACGGGGGGGCGGCGGCGAAGGTGGTTCGGCGCACCTACAGTGCGCCAAATGTCGGATTTCGGGTTCCGGCAGACCCTCTAGGTTCGAACTCTAGGGTGCGCGCGGAGATCACACCTCCAGCCTACCTACACCTCGTCGCCTCGCAAGGATCTAAGCTACGAACGACGAACAACACAAGGGACACATGGTTTATACTAGTTCGGGCCACCGTTGTGGTGTAATACCCTACTCTAGTTTGTGGTGTGGTGGATTGCCTCTGGGGCGGATGATGAACAGTACAAGGAAGAACATCCTCGCGAGGGTCTGTTCTTGGCTGGTGCGATGAACTGCTAGGAGGAGTTCAGTCGCTTCTCTCTGTCTCCTCGAGGTGTCACTCGATCCGATTCTGGATATCTCTCCGTCCCTCTACCCTGTGAGTGGCTAGTCCTATTTATAGGCAGAGGCCCTGGGCCTCTTCCCAAATATTGAGCGGGAAGGGCGCCAACAATTGGCCATTCTGAAGGGGAACATCCAGTACACTTATCCTGACTAAAGTTGGTCCTAGCCTGCCAAAGGCTCAGCGATGACTTGACTTGGGCTCCACGATGACTTCCTTCCGGCCGTTGGGCTGGTCTTGGTCGTGTTGCACAAAGCGGTTGCCTTTGCTTGATACCCTCGCTGCGCTTGCCTCCTTTGCACCAAAGAGGAAATGAGGACATCTTGGCGGGTTGGCGCCCTTGGCGCCCTTGGTAAATCATGGCTTACGTCATGGGCACCTCGTGAGGTACCCCGCCTTGATCTCTCGGCCTCCTCGCGAGCCAGCCTGACGAGGCCGTGCCTGAGGAGGCCTCTTGTCGTCCGCCCCGCGAGGCCTGGCCCCTCGCGAGGGTCTTGAGCTTGTGTTGGTGAAGATGGGTCGTACCGGGCCACTCCTTGAGCCACGCCGCAGGCAGGAAAGTCTGGGTACCCCCGTTCCCAGAACGCCGACATGTACGTATGTGGTCGTATTTACTTTCTTGCACCATATGGCTGTACGTACGTGTACATGCTACGTACGCACCTCTACTACTACACGTGCCCTTCCTTACTCGGCAACGGTTCATCGCTGCAGCCTGCAGACAGACCGATCGACCAGTATGTACGTACACGTTTGCGACTAGAATGACAACGCTACGTACGCTTCGACCAGGTGGGTCCCGAATGTCAGGGAGGATAAGGAGGCACTTCCTCACATGCGAAGATGTAGCTGGTGGGTCTCAGCAGTCAGCGGGAAACATTTTTTTCGCGAAATACGATGGCCCGTCCGATGGGTCCCCGCTGTCAGGTGGAGGAATCATTATTTTCTGTGTAATAAGGAGGCACTTCCTTGCTGCGGCCATGGACCCACCTGTCAGCCTCTCCACGTACAATACTCTTCCAATGGAAGTCATTCCTTGACCACATTGACCACGCCGCGCCGAGAGCACCAAGGCGGTGGACGACGGTGAGGCCTAGGAAGGGGACGACGCAAAGCTGGGGAAGACACGACAGTGGATGCCCACGCGGAGAGGAGTACGAGGGTTCACTGGTTCGGCTGCTGTGTGAGGCTGCCCTCGCCGTAGAATAACAGGGGGTGTGGGTGAGTAGAGGGATGGCCTGGCCATTGTTGGGAGTAGTAGGGGCGGTGAGGCCTCGGGCAGCCTGACCCGCCATGAGAGGCAGGGAGCGGTGCACGACCGGCGCTGGTTTAGGCGGCTGGAGCAAGAAGACCAGAGGTTGAAGAAGCACTACGGTCGTTGGATGGACACGGCCACTGGAGCTAGAATCGTTCATATTGACTAATTTGACAAAGCCCTCCGTCCGCGTTAGTAGGCCCACAAGTCAGCCTCCAACTATGGTGGGTCCCAGATAGTATGGGGAGTATTCATTTTTTTGTGCGTAATAAGGAGGCACTTCCTTGCGTGCGAAGATATAGTTGGTGGGTCTGACCTGTCAGCGGGAGGAACATTTTTTTCGCAAAATACAGAGGCCCTTCTGGTGGGTCCCAGCTGTCATGTGGAGGAATCATTATTTTTCACGAAATAAGGAGGCATTTCCTTGCGTGCGGTCGTGGACCCAATTGTCAGCCTCTCCACGTATAGTCCACTTCTGGTGGATGTCGTTCACTGTCCACGTTGACCACGTTGTGCCGAGAGCACCAGGGCCGTGGACGACGGCGAGGCCTAGGAAGGGAACGACACGGAGCCAAGGTAGACTCGGCAGTTGTTTCCCACATGGAGGGGAGTACAAGGGTTTACTGGTTCCTCTGCCCTCGCCGGAGAATAACAACATGTGTGAGTGAGTAGAGTGATGGCTAGGCCAGTGATGGGAGTACGGTGGGGCGGTGAGGCCTGCGCGGCAACACAGCCAGCCATGGGAGGAGGGAGCAGGTAGTCCCGTCGGCGCTTGTTTGAGCGGATGGAGTAGGAAGAGTAGAGATTGAAGAAGCACGACGGCCATTGGATGGACATCCAACAATCACTGCTCTCGTGTTTTGTAGTTGACATGGCGTTGTGTGTGCGTCAACCTTTTTTTAGGAAAGCGTACGCGTCAACCTATAGTAGGCGCACAAGTCAGCCTCAAATCTGTGGAAAACAGCATACAACCCATCTGCCATTATTTCTAATAATTTACAGCCCATTTGCTAGTTCTTAAGGATTTTTTGGAGCCCATCTTATTTTTGTTAGCATTACAAACCATATTGTGGCCACGGTTAAAAATTATACTAAATTTTGCATATTTCAGTGAGGTCAACTGTTTTTAATCCCGAAATATCGAGTCACATACAAACTATTTTGAAAAATAATTTATATAAATATAAAATCCAAATAATTTTCCACGCATAAAAATCAATGGAATTTAAAATCTTGTAATGAAAAAAAATGAAACTAATTCCCGGTTTGATGTGTTTTAAAAATGTAGAGCCCATTTCTCATTACCGATAGCCCATTTTCTGGGGAAACCGAATGAAACTCTCCTTGTCTTGAAAGATTTGCAGCTCAGCAGGGCTGACAAAGCAAGTAGGCCTCGTTTGGGTATTTCTTTAAAAAAGTTGAACTGGGTTGGCCATTTTCAGCAAGAAAAAAAACACAACTGGGCTCATGATGTGGTAATCATAAATAAAACCCTATCTAGACGGGCCACAGCCCCCGCACAGCCCCATTGTTACCCTGATTTGTTGCTAAAACTAGTATAAATAACAACTGCTTGTTCCTAAAAAAAGTAAATAACAACTGCGCGACTTGCTGGGTACCTGGTGTCAGCCGCTCGTTGTGTAATTCTCTCGTTTATTGACTACGTTGACAATGGCGTGAGCCCCAGATGTCCAACCATTAGGAGGAACCATTTTTGGGCTTATAATAATGAGGCACTTGCTTGCGTACTGCCATGACGATGGTGGGTCCCTACTGTCATCCTCTCCACCTACACTCATCTCCTTGTTCCTCTCGGTTGTTGACGACGTTGACAACGCAAGAGGGCGGCGCACCGCGCATGGCGAGCGAACCAAGGTGGAGGATGAAGGCGAGGCCTCGAATAGAATGAACAGGAGCTGTGGCATGCGCCGGTCCAGTCGCTGGCGGAGGGTAGTACAAGGGTTGACTGGTTCGGGTGCGGGTCCGTGTTGGGGCTGACGTCCCCGGAGAATAACAGGACGTGTGGGGGAATAGAGGGAGGGACTGGACAACGTTGGAGGGTACGGTAGGGCGGCAGAGGCACAGCCAGCCATGGGAGGCAGGAGCAGGCGGAGCCGACGGGGTGGTTTGTTTTGGGCGGCTGGAGGAAGAAGACAAGAGATAGAAGATACGTGACACATGTTGGATGTCAATCCAACGGCTGGTAGGCAGAATCGTTTGTTGACTAGCTAGTAAGTCAACACCACCTTGGATAGGCTATTTTCTCGTGGGTCCCAAATGTCAGAATCCAAATTTGTCACGGTCATGCAGCCTTTCTTATGAAAATTTACAGCTCATTTGGTGTGCTAGTTCAAAATAAGTTTGTGGGTGCTGGTGGGGGCTAATCACTTGGCTTCTGTAATGCACAGTGAGCTCAAGCAGCCGACGAGAGTGATGTTATTTCCCTTGGTTCGGATTTATTACAACATTTCACTCTAAGTTAAACAAATGGCAAGCCATTTGCCTTATTTCAAAGAACATATGACAGTCACAGCCGAGTTGAAAAGGGCAAGAACATCTAACTCCAGCTTACAAACTATACAAAAGCACGAGGGTTAATTGTTCATTGATGTCTACTACGCAACCTTCTTCTTGTAGACGTTGTTGGGCCTGCAAGTACATAGGTTTGTAGGACAGTAGCCAATTTCCCTCAAGTGGATGACCTAAGGTTTATTAATCCGTGGGAGGCGTAGGATGAAGATGGTCTCTCTCAAGCAACCCTGCAACCAAATAACAAAGAGTCTCTTGTGTCCCCAACACACCCAATACAATGGTAAATTGTATAGGTGCACTAGTTCGGCGAAGATATGGTGATACAAGTGCAATATGGATGGTAGATAAAGGTTTTTGTAATCTGAAAATATAAAAACAGCAAGGTAACAAGTGGTAAAAGTGAGCGTAAACGGTATTGCAATGATAGGAAACAAGGCCTAGGGTTCATACTTTCACTAGTGCAAGTTCTCTCAACAATAATAACATAGATAGATCATATAACAATCCCTCAACGTGCAACAAAGAGTCACTCCAAAGCCACTAATAGCGGAGAACAAACGAAGAGATTATGAAAAAAAATGAAACTCCATGGGCACTAGCACCCACGGTTTATTGATATAGAAGAAGCATCCCTCATGAGAATTCCAGAAATTCGTCCCCGACGTGGATCGAACTCTGGTCGTTAGGTTTACAATCATGCGCCCCCAACCACTGGGCTATGCCCACGTCCTCAAACGAAGAGATTATGGTAGGGTACGAAACCACCTCGAAGTTATTCTTTTGGATCGATCTATTAAAGAGTTTGTACTAGAATAACACCTTAAGACATAAATCAACCAAAACCCCAATGTCACCTAGATACTCCATTGTCACCTCAAGTATCCGTGGGCATGATTATACGATATGCATCACACAATCTCAGATTCATCCAACCAACATAAAAGTACTTCAAAGAGTGCCCCAAAGTTTCTACCGGAGAGTCAAGAAAACGTGTGCCAACTCCTATGCATAGGTTCATGGGCGGAACCCGCAAGTTGGTCACCAAAACATACATCAAGTGGCACGTGATATCCCATTGTCACCACAGATAAACACGGCAATACATACATCAACTGTTCTAAAATAAAGACTCAATCCGATAAGATAACTTCAAAGGGGAAACTCAATTAATCACAAGAGAGTAAAGGGGGAGAAACATCATAAGATCCAACTATAATAGCAAAGCTCGCGATATATCAAGATCGTGCCATGGAGAGAACACGAGAGAGAGAGAGAGAGAGAGAGAGATCAAACACATAGCGACTGGTACATACCCTCAGCCCCGAGGGTGAACTACTCCCTCCTCGTCATGGAGAGCGATGGGATGATGAAGATGGCCACCGGTGATGGGTTCCCCCTCCGGCAGGGTGCCGGAATGGACTCCCGAGAGGTTTTTGGTGGCTACAGAGGCTTGCAGCGGCGAAACTCCCGATCTGTCTTGATATATGATGGTTTTAGGGTACGTAGGGTTATATAGGCGAAATAAGTCGGTCGGGGTGCTCGAAGGGTCCACGAGACAGGGGGCCGTGCCCTGTAGGGGGGGGGGGCGCCCTCCTATCTCGTGGAGTCCTCGGGGATCTTCTGATGTGAACTCCAAGTCTCCAGGATCATATTCTTCCCAAAAATAACGCTGCCGAAGGTTTCATTCTGTTTGGACTCCATTTGATATTCCTTTTCTTCGAAATACTGAAACAAGCAATAAAACAGCAATATGGGCTAAGTCTCCGGTTAATACGTTAGTCCCAAAAGTAATATAAAAGTGTATAATAAATCTCATAATCATTCAAAACAGATAATAAAATAGCATGAATGCTTCATAAATTATAGTTACGTTGGAGACGTATCAGCATCCCCAAGCTTAATTCCTACTCGTCCTCGAGTAGGTAAATGATAAAGAAAGAATTTATGAAGTGTGAATGCTAGAAGGTGCACAAGTTTGATCAATGATAATTTCAATCACCTTTTCTAGCATGATAATATGTCATAACAATAGTTCGCCTCATAAAACTTCTCACGATAAAGTAACAAGCAATTCACATGTCAAAGCATAGACCATAAACTTTATTGAAAACTAGCAAACTTCATTCTCAACCATTCGAACAATTGCAATTCATCTTATTTTCAGGAATATCAAACTCCACATACTCAACTATCATATAGTCTTCTACAATTTCTAACACTCACGCAATACTAATGGTTATGGAGTTTCAATCGGACACTGAGAAAGATAGGGGCTTATAGTGTTGCCTCCCAACGCATTCACCTTTGGGTGATGTCAACAATAATAGTTCATGCTAACTTACATTTAATTGGATATATATATCAGGATCTTCCCAACACAAGGAGCTTGCCAAAGGATAAAATGAAAAAGGGAAAGGTGAAGATCACCTTGACTCTTGCATAAAGTAAAAGACTTAAAGTAAAAGATAGGCCCTTCGCAGAGGGAAGCAGAGGTTGTCATGCGCTTTTAGGGTTGGATGCACAAAATCTTAATGCGAAAGAACATCACTTTATATTGCCCCTTGTATATGGACCTTTATTATGCAGTCCGTCGCTTTTATTGCTTCCATAACAAGATCGTACAAAGCTTATTTTCTCCGCACTAATAAGTCATGCATATTTAGAGAGCAATTTTTATTGCTTGCACCGATGACAACTTACTTGAAGGATCTCACTAAATCCATAGGTAGGTATGGTGGACTCTCATGGCAAAACTGGGTTTAAGGATATTTGGAAGCACAAGTAGTATCTCTACTTGGTGCAAGGAATTTTTGGCTAGCATGAGGGGGAAAGGCAAGCTCAACATGTTTGAATGATCCATGACAATATATTTTAACTGAGTTGTCAGAAAACATAACCCATTACGTTGTCTTCCTTTTCCAACATTAACTCTTTAGCATGTCATACTTAATGAGTGCTCCCAACTATAAAAGATGTCTAGGATAGTATATTTATATGTGAAATTTCTCTTCCTTCAATATTCTTTCATGAATTGTTCAAATGACCAATACAATGCTTGCTAACCTTCAATAAATTTACAACCTGTACTTCTTAGATGTGAAGTCATTACTCCCCATGGGATAAGCAAATGATGCATATATAATTTCAGATTTATGACAATCAACACATTCAACCATTTACTCATAGGATATAAGTGAAGCACACGAGTAAATGACAAACTACTCCAAAAAGATATAAGTGAAGATCATTGAGTAGCTAAATAATTATGTAACTATGCGAAGACTCTCTCTCTCATTTAAGAATTTCAGATCTTGGTATTGTATTCAAACAAAAAGCAAAATAAAATGACATTGCAAGGATAGCACAACTCATGTGAAGAAGCAAAAACTTAGGCTCAACCGATACTAACCGATAGTTGTTGAAGAAGAAAGGTGGGATGCCTACCAGGGCATCCCAAAGCTTAGATGCTTGAGACTTCTTGAAATATTATCTTGGGGTGCCTTGGGAATCCCCAAGATTGAAATTTTGTGTCTCCTTAATTCCTCTCATATCATGGTTTATCTTTTTTATCAAAAGCTTCATCCACACCAAACTCAACAAGAACTCGTGAGATAGGTTAGTATAAACCAATGCAAAACCTTATCATTTTCTACTGTAACAAATCACTAAAATTATTATTCAACATTGCATACTAAATGCCACTGCATATTTAATACTCCTATCCTCAAATAGAATCATTAAACAAGCAAACATATGCAAACAATGCAAACATAACAGCAATCTGCCAAAATAGTACAGTCTGTAAAGAATGCAAGATTCATCATACTTCCCTAACTCCAAAAATTATGAAATAAAATTCCCACTGTAGTAAATTTATCAGAGCTCATCATGCCAAAAGTTTCAACATTATATCATGCTCTGAATTGTCTAGGTAATTTTTGCAACAGCGGTAAACTTTCTGTTTTCAAACAGCAACATGTATACTAGCAAAATAAGCATGGTAAAGGCTATCCTTGACTTTTTTATTGAAACTAAAGATGTAAAACATTACTCAAAATAACAGCAAGCAAATACTAACAAAATAAAATGACTCTCCAAGAAAAACACATATCATGTGGTGAATAAAAATATAGCTCCAAGTAAGGTTACCGATGAACAAGGACGAAAGAGGGGATGCCTTCCGGGGCATCCCCAAGCTTAGGCTCTTGGCTATTCTTGACTATTATATTGGGGTGCCTTGGGCATCCCCAAGGTTAGGCTCTTGCCACTCGTTATTCCATAGTCCATCGAATCTCTACCCAAAACTTGAAAACTTCACAACACAAAACTCAACAGAAAACTCGTAAGCTCCGTTAGTACAAGAAAATAAAACCACCACTTAGGTACTGTAATGAACTCATTATAAATTCATATTTGTGTAATATCTACTGTATTCCAACTTCTCTATGGTTCATACCACTTAATACTAGCCATAGATGCATCAAAATAAGCAAACAACACACGAAAAACAGAATCTGCCAAAAACAGAACAGTCTGTAGTAATCTGTAAATAACGCAAACTTCTGGAACTCCAAAAATTCTAAAATAAATTGGTGGACATGAGGAATTTTTATAGTAATCATCTGCAAAAAGAATCAACTAAATAGCACTCTCCAGTAAAAAGTTGAAGCTAATCTCGTGAGCACTAAAGTTTCTGTTTTTTACAGCATGATCATAAAGACTTCACCCAAGTCTTCCCAAAGGTTCTACTTGGCACAAACACTAACTAAAACATAAAACCACATCTACACATAAGATATATGGATTATTTATTAATAAATGGAACGAAAAAGCAAGAAACTAAAATAAAATTGGGTTGCCTCCCAACAAGCGCTAACGTTTAACGCCCCTAGCTAGGCATGATGATTTCAATGATGCTCACATAAGACATAAGAATTGAAACATAAAGACAGCATCATGACGAATATGACTAGCACATTTAAGTCTAACCCACTTACTATTCATAAGGATTTTTTGAGCAAACAACTTATGGGAACAATAATCAACTAGCATAGGAAGGCAAAACAAGCATAACTTCAAAAATTGAAGCACATAGAGAGGAAACTTGACATTATTGCAACTCCTACAAGCATATGTTCCTCCCTCATAATAATTTTCAGTAGCATCATGAATGAATTAAACAATATAACCAGCACTTAAAGCATTCTTTTCATGATCTACTAGCATAGAAAATTTACTACTCTCCACATAAGCAAAATTCTTCTCATTCGGAATAGTGGGAGTATCATAAGAGACTTGAACACTAAAAATTGTTTCCACATTAAAAGAGTAATGTTCAGAAAAGGGTAATCATAATCATGACAAGATTTGTAAATATAATCATTACTACTTTTTATAGCATAAGTTTCATCACAATAATCATCATAAGTAGCAACTTTGTTCTCATCATAATCGATTGAAACCTCTCCCAAGATAGTGGAATCATTAAATAAAGTTGACACTCTTCCAAATCCACTTTCATATTTATCACAATAAAATTAAACATCCTCCAAAATATTGGGATCACTACTTCCTAAAGTTGACACTCTTCCGGACCCACTTTCATCAATATAATCATCATAGGTAGTAGGCATGCTATCATCATAACAAGTTTGCATATCAAAACTTGGGGTGCTAAAAATATCATATTCATTAAACATAGCATCCCCAAGCTTGGGACAAACATTAATTTGAGCAAATATATTCTCAAATATTTCATCCTCATCAAACATAGCTTCCCCAAGCTTGGGCTCTTTGATATCATAAGCATAATCACTTTCATCATTAAAAATATTGATAGCACCAATAGTATAGCAATTATCATCATCACAGTGGGTAGCAGGAGCAACATCATTTGGGAGGGATACCTTTCTACCTTTGTTGCTCCTTCTTTTCTTTTTCTTCTTCACATTATGTGTAGGTTCAACCTTCCTCTTTGAGCTCCTTATTGATGAGATTGGCTGAATAGAAAGCTCCTCCTCATTACCTGATTCATCATAAGAAATAATAGGAGGATATTGGGAAGTCTCTTCCCTTTCATTAGTATTCTCTTCATATTCTATTTGCTTTCTTCTCTTTAGGTAATTAGCAATATAAGGATTTTCAATGCAATTCTCCGCACAAAACATATAAATCTTTTCTAGATCAATATCAAGAAAATGCTTAAGATTAAATTCTGGAATAGGCTTAGTTAAACGTTTCAACTCTTCACAACCCAAAAGCAATCTAAGTTCATTGTAATGAGAAAGGGAGATCAAATCATCACAATTTTTGGACATGATCCGATCATGAAACAATTTGCATTGGAGATGTAAATGATCTTGTATATTGCAAAATTCACAACGGGAAATATATCTTAAATTCTCCGCACTCTTCTCTAGCCTTTCTTGAAACTTCTTAGTTTCTAAATACTTATGCCTCTTGCAATATATATCTTCTTTATTTGGTGTGTTAATGCAAACATGCACTCCACAAAAGTTGACATGCTTATGAGAGATATTTTCATCATGACTAGAGCAATCATCATTAGAACTATGGATATTCAAGGAGTTTATACTAACAACATTGCAATAATGCTCATCATTCGAAGATTTAGTACCAAGAATTTTAAAGCATTCTTCTTCTAGCACTTGAGCACAATTTTCCTTTCCATCATACTCACGAAAGATATTAAAAAGACGAAGCGTATGAGACAAACTCAATTCCATTTTTTTGGTAGTTTTATTTTATAAACTAAACTAGTGATAAAACAAGAAACAAAAAGATTCGATTGCAAGATCTAAAGATATACCTTCAAATACTCACCTCCCCGGCAACGACGCCAGAAAAGAGCTTGATTTCTACTACGCAACCTTCTTCTTGTAGACGTTGTTGGGCCTGCAAGTGCACAGATTTGTAGGACAGTAGCAAATTTCCGTCAAGTGGATGACCTAAGGTTTATCAATCTGTGGGAGGCGTAGGATGAAGATGGTCTCTCTCAAGCAACCCTGCAACCAAATAACAAAGAGTCTCTTGTGTCCCCAACACACCCAATACAATGGTAAATTGTATGGGTGCACTAGTTCGGCGAAAAGATGGTGATACAAGTGCAATATGGATGGTAGATAAAGGTTTTTGTAATCTGAAAATATAAAAACAGCAAGGTAACAAGTGGTAAAAGTGAGCGTAAACGGTATTGCAATGATAGGAAACAAGGCCTAGGGTTCATACTTCCACTAGTGCAAGTTCTCTCAACAATAATAACATAGATAGATCATATAACAATCCCTCAACATGCAACTAAGAGTCACTCCAAAGCCACTAATAGCGGAGAACAAATGAAGAGATTATGGAAGGGTACGAAACCACCTCAAAGTTATTCTTTCGGATCGATCTATTAAAGAGTTCGTACTAGAATAACACCTTAAGACATAAATCAACCAAAACTCTAATGTCACCTAGATACTCCATTGTCACCTCAAGTATCCGTGGGCATGATTATACGATATGCATCACACAATCTCAGATTCATCCAACCAACATAAAAGTACTTCAAAGAGTGCCCCAAAGTTTCTACCGGAGAGTCAAGGAAACGTGTGCCAACTCCTATGCATAGGTTCATGGGCGGAACCCGCAAGTTGGTCACCAAAACATACATCAAGTGGCACGTGATATCCCATTGTCACCACAGATAAACACGGCAAGACATACATCAAGTGTTCTCAAATAAAGACTCAATCCAATAAGATAACTTCAAAGGGGAAACTCAATTCATCACAAGAGAGTAGAGGGGGAGAAACATCATAAGATCCAACAATAATAGCAAAGCTCGCGATACATCAAGATCGTGCCATAGAGAGAACACGAGAGAGAGAGAGAGAGAGAGAGAGATCAAACACATAGCTCTTGGTACATACCCTCAGCCCGAGGGTGAACTACTCCCTCCTCGTCATGGAGAGCGCCGGGATGATGAAGATGGCCACCGGTGATGGGTTCCCCCTCCGGCAGGGTGCCGGAATGGACTCCCGAGAGGTTTTTGGTGGCTACAGAGGCTTGCGTCGGCGGAACTCCTGATCTATCTTGATATATGATGGTTTTAGGGTATGTAGGGTTATATAGGCGAAAGAAGTCGGTCGGGGGGTGCTCGAGGGGTCCACGAGACAGGGGGCCGCGCTCTGTAGGGGGGGCATGCCCTCCTATCTCGTGGAGTCCTCGGGGATCTTCTGACGTGAACTCCAAGTCTCCAGGATCATATTCTTCCCAAAAATAACGCTGCCGAAGGTTTCATTCCGTTTGGACTCCATTTGATATTCCTTTTCTTGAAATTTGAAACAGCAATAAAACAACAATATGGGTTGGGCCTCCGGTTAATAGGTTAGTCCCAAAAGTAATATAAAAGTGTATAATAAAGCCCATAATCATTCAAAACAGGTAATAAAATAGCATGAATGCTTCATAAATTATCGATACGTTGGAGACGTATCATTCATCAGGTTTTGACAAAACCCAGATTGAAAAGGGCAACAATATCTAACTCCAGCACTGTTTTCGGTAGTTATAATCAAATGGATCGGTCAGGTCCATAGAATGAACATCCTAGGTCATAAAATTTACTGGATTATGACCACAATATGTTGTAAATAGAAGCTCGGCACGTTCAAAAGCTCTTTTGTCCACCTGAAACTCCTTTTTTTGCTCTTTGACATACCCATCCATCAAAACTATGCTGCTGATAAACTTAAGCATGATGGACAATAGTAACCTCGCATTCAGCAGGAAGAATGTGACAAATCTAGTGTTTGCATGGTTGGCTACATATTGTTCTAGCGTTATTGTCTTCAATCGAATGTCATGTGAAGTGAGAAAATCCCGGTGCTTACGAATCCACCGATTGGTTATAACTTTCTTAGCCCGTCATGTTGCCTAAATAGACATGAAGATTGAAAACAGTTCAGGTCTAAAAAAAGAGTGTCGAAAGAGCAACAGCTGAACAGTTAATTTTAGTACACTATATGCGGGCTTCCAATATGCGTGAAATTATCACCTTTATGTACAACTTCTCCAGACATGGAAAGCATTGCATCAAGCCAATAATCTTGTTTAGATCAAAACTATTCATTTGGATATATAATATCTTGACAGAATCCAACACCATTGATAGGCTATCCATGGAGAAATTCTTCATTGAGCATAGAACATAATATTAGTGCAAAATTAGTACTCCAATATGATATATAACTTATGCATAGAAATTTAAAATGCATCTTATGGTTACAAGTGTAGATGAAAATATGAAGTACCTGAAGAACTATGGAGCCAAACACCATCTTGAAATGAGCACATAGATCATGTATTACACCCAAGGTCTCCAGTTTAGGCGCAGAGAGGACGGTTTATTTGCGATGGTGAATAACTAGAATCAAGGATCAAACTTTGAAGTGAAGGGGCATCTTGGATGATGGGCTGCCTTCCGTCCAAAGAAATTCCAATTCTTACAAGTTTAGGCGACTTTATTTGGAGACAACCGATTCTAACTGTGAAAACAAGCACCAAGCACTCCAGGGCAGGGCAACTAGAGTGGATGATGCCATGCAATGAGGCCTCTAATATACGAACCCACACAAGTGAAAGTTTCTTAAGAAATGGGAGTCGAAGGTTTATTACCAGATTGTCTGGTAGGTAGCACATCGCAAAGGTGGCGGTCTGGAGAGAGGTGGAAAACCGCGAGCTAGACATTGGTGCTAAGGGCACAAGTACATGGCGTTCGGTATCTGGTAGGTGATTTCCTGGGGAATAGTAGAACTCAAGCAGCTGTAGTTCTGTGAATTCAGGGGATTTCAGCCAGGCGTCCATCGTGCAGGGCATGGTATGCTTGCTCAGGTAGCATGATAGGATGCAGAGGCTTTGAACGGAGCCCTGGTGGGAGGAGATGATGGCTCTGCGGAGTTCAAAATCATTGAAGAGAGATAGCTGGCGATAGTTGAGATTAAGGGGCATGGCGCACCATAGAGGGCGCCACCGAATTGAGAGGACTTGGGTGCGGCAGCAATCCTTGGTGGGGAGAAGCCAGATGATCTCCCCAAGGATGGCGTCCAGGAGATCACTGATGCGGTCCACCCGAGATTCTACGGGATCCTGGGATCCGGTGGGGGTGGGCTCGCCCCTTCTCCCTGCGATGCCGGGTACTGGATCTACAATAGGCATCACCACTGGCGGGAGCCTCATCGTCTTGGCGCCAGGGTCAGCCGACTCCATTTTCCTCGAGGGCGTCCCGTCGAGCTCACGGATTTGAGCAAAGTAATGAATGACGAGTCTAGTTGTAGTGTGAGTGAAGAAGAAGGGGATCTTGGGGTTTTCTGTAGTAGTGAGGAAGAAGGGGAGCTGGGGTTTTCTGTAGGAGTGAGGTGAGGAATTTGGGGGTACGAGTGGAGCGAGCTGACGTGAGGTGGGTGGGAGTGATGAGGAAGAAGAGCACCCATGTTTTTTTGGGGGGGCGGTGTGCTGGGTGTGGGTAGTGCCTCTCATTAAGTAAATATATGGGCTTTTGAATTGATTTTATTATTTACTAGGGTGGATGGGCTGTTTTTTCTTGGGCCCAGAGAAACAATTACTACTAGTACAGTGGAGACACTCTACAGCTCCCTAGAAAAACAATTACTACTAGTATAGTGGGTACACTACCGCTTCTGGAACCTCCGAGGTCATCGAAACGTCCCCCTCTACTGAATGTCGTTTTACTTTTGTTCGCCGACATGCGAGGAATGTAGCGCGGGGGCCCAAATGCCATCCACCAAATTAGAAGGCGGTATGCAGGCGGAGAGTCACCCCAGTCGTAGCACGACAGTAATGAGCCGTCGTGTCACAAAACCCCACCTCCCCGCGGTCTAAGTTTGTCGGACGAAGCAACCATCATTTCACTCTTAAATGAATCCCCTTCTCCCTCACCGTGTTCAAGAAAGCCAACACTCGCATCTGCCACTATTCTTCTCTGCCAATGAAGGGAAGGTAAGCAGATCCGTGATGTTGGTATATTTTCATTCAGAGAAAAAAAATAACTTTTGCAAAGCAGTAACCAATCCTCACTCTCTTTTTTGTTTCATTGTCATTGCGATTGTGTTTTCCTTTGAGTGGTCTCCTAGTATTCATCAGTTTCATGATGGACCAAGGAGAACCAGGCAAAGATCTACCAATACTGGAGCAGACGCGGAAGGCTGATCCACATGAGATAGAGAGGTCCAAGAAGATGGAGGCAGCCACCGAGCCGACCCCAGATACGCTCACGACCACTACTGAGATGGCCAACGCCCCGTTTGATGTTACAGCCCCCGTGGCGCTGCAGGAGCAGTTTTCCCCCTTCGAGGGTTTGTCCCCCCCCCCCCCCGGCTGAGCTACCCAAGGTGATTTTCTTCTTTGCTGATCTCGATTGTGGGTTTTCATCTAAGTATGTGGTGATGAATAATGAAAAAATTTATTGGCTTCAATGCCATGCTATATATAGTGGTTGAAATAACTTGTGTTTCTTATACTGGAAAGTAATTCGTAATGTGTTTCTATTTCAATTAGAGATCCAGACAAGGATTATTTGGTTGTACATGTCACTCGCTATGAGGTGGATGACCTGAACATACGCACTGGGAAAACAAAGTTCTTAGGCTGTTGGATCCTGGAAGCCATTTGTGGTTATACCAATGAAGAGTTGTATTCCAGCCTCACTGTTGTCAGGCGTGTTGTCCAGGGTGTACTGAAGCACAAGAAATTCAAAGCTACTCCTTCGTTTGCGAGGCATACTACTCTTGTCAAGCTTACGCAGGAAGATGACATGGCATTCCTCCACAAACAAGATTATGAGTAGCAAGGCCACAAGTTTATCTTCAGGAAGGTTCACAGGATTGAGCTGCTGCCGAACGTCCTCGATGATGTTCATGGCAAGGTTTGTCTTGTGTCCAACCCAAATTAGATCGAGGCATGAAATAGTTGCCCCAGCTAGTGTTTAATAGTAGTTTGGATTGTGTCTAATTATCCGAACCTTGCCTATTATCGAGCCCTCTGGGGCTAGTACTCTGTTTGAATCCATATATGGGAACTGCTGCTACTTTTGTGTGCCCGTGAATCATGTGAGAACCATCATAATTGTTGCCGAAACAGATGCGCACTAGTTTTTTCATGAATATGGCATGGTAAAACATAAGTTGTCACGTTTTATCATACGAGCAGTGTGTGTTATGAAATAGAGTACTCGTCCGAGAACTGTGCATTGACGTATACATAAGTACTTGTAAACACTGTTGTTGCTACCCCACTTGTAAGCAGTTGTGCAAAACACGACACATTGGCTCAGCTCGCTTCAACACTAGGCTATCGACCAGCTAACAATCAATAATCTGTTGTCTGACATATAAGCAACTGCGTATCTTGTTAAAGTGGTTCATGCAGTTAACTGAGGCCACAATGTAAATTCCAAACGTTCACACGCTAGTCCGGCGTTCATGTAGAACACTCACATTAAGCTCGTCTTCATAAAAAACTTGAAAATCATAAGTTAAGAAATTTTATACATCTGAATGATTCATAGAACATAACAAACATATACTAGTTCACAGCAAAAGACAAAGTTGTGAGAATGTTTACAAATCAGGTAAAATCAAGCAAGGCTTCTCTGAGCAAAGGGCCTCCCGGCAGGCTTTAATTTCCTGGAGTTCACTCTAGTTTTTTTCTTGTTGCCACCATCCAGGGTTAGGTTCTCTCATTCCCGAATAACAAATTATAATTGTGTTCTCAGCTGGAATGCTGAACTGAACCATGTAGTGTACTGACCATCTAAAATTCTTATGCATTCCACTAAATTTTAGCACCGCTATTTGCAGAAATAAGAAGACCACAATGCCTCTAGCCCATGCACCTGCTCCAAAAACCTCCGTGCAGCCGTGCAGTTAGTCCTCGGTCCATGGATGAACTGGTAGAAAGTGCATTCCGGACTAGGATGCAGTTGTTTTCGCTCGTCCCTGCACTACAATCAGGAAGTAAAACGTACGAATCAACTTCTTTTAGATTGCGTTGGTCATTGTACCTAGTTACTACCAATGTAGGAATACCTGGAAGACGGGCGGTTAGAGGATGGTAGCTAGGAATAGCCATCTCATTTTGTGCAGTTCTACTAAAACTGATGTGTTTAATTTTGATTGCGCAGATAGAAACGATATGGAGACAGACATCCCTATTTGCGCAAATACGAAATACGGCTATTTAAACAGTGACAGTTATTTGCAGTGGCATATGATTAACAACAACATCTATTGTGTTATAAGTGGCACTATATTGACAGTATGAAAGTGCCCTTAAGTAAGTAGCATCACATCACATCAACACTGCCACTAGATTAACATGCAGAACAATAGCATTAGTATTACTGTCATGAGAGTAGCACATGGTCAGTAAATGTGCAATCAAATTTGTGCAGTTCCACTGCGTTGAAGCAATGTTAGCGGTGGGAGATTTAAATGTAACTAAAAAACACAACTCATGGGAAATAAAGCAAGACGAAAGCACTTCATAAAATGGTGGTGGCATTGCTTCAATTTATCGAGGACACTACACCATTACTTATAGTGACATTAGGTGGCATTGCTTAATGCTTCATGTGATTTTACATTAACGGTAGCGATATGGGCGTAGGGACAACAGGGGCATAAAGTGGTGAGGAAGATGTGGTTCCGAGAGCAGCAAACACTCAGGCAGCATCTGCATTTGTCCCATTTTTTATCTCCTCGGCGACATTTTCCTATGCGAGCACATGAAATCTAGACCTGCTCATTCTCATTTGCGTTGTCCCCCAACACCCCTTACTTTCTTTCCTTTTTCGACGAAGATACAGGTCCACTCCCCCCACCCTTCGCCATCCACCATGATTTCTTCGCCTTCTCAACCAAGAGACCGGTTGGGTAGCCAGTATCTACTACTTTCCCATGTTTCCTCTTAGAACCAAGTCCTAGATTCATGCTACAGCTTTCCCACTTTCTTCCCTGTTTGAACCAACTCTTAGATTCGACTGTATGAACTTGCTTTACCTCTAATAATAGTAAAAGTCTAGGTGGCTTTGGAACAGCCCACGGAAGTAGAAAAAGATCCACACACAGCCATGTGGGGAGCTGTGGCAGTAGAGCAAGCCAGGTTCCAAAGTAATATATACCTAAGGGTCGTCGGCATGTGGCAAAAGCGGTGTCGGGAGGCCGCATCTTGGCCACAATACCGCAAGGGAGGAAGAAGGGGTCGGAGGCCCTCCCGAGCCGGTGCTCTCTCGGAGAGAACGGCATGGTCGCCGATCGGGACGCGCGGGTAGCTGTTCGTCTCCTCCTTCGCCGCCGACGAGAGCGTGAACGTTCATCTACACCTTTGCCCCCGGTCGAGGTGGTCTGACCGGATTTGTGACCATCGTGAGCAGAGAGAGAGTGTGTGGCCATGTAACATCCCAAATTTTCAATTTGGCATGTTATACATAGGTCATCCATGCATATCATATTCTATTGCATTTTGTTTGCAATCCTCGAAATCCTAAGCAACTCAAGGACCCTCGGAGAGAGTTGGGGATTTTTCTATTTTCATATTTGATTTTTATCAAGTAGTGAAGATGAGGATTTTTTGTTTTAATTATTTTTCTCTCCAGAAAATATTTCATTTTTTTAATAATAAATGAGGGGAGATAATATGACTTCTCCAAAATAATTGAAATATCGGAGGAAAAAGTATAAAATCATTATTTGGTTTTATTTGATTTTAGTTGGAATTTTATTTGCCCTAGAAAAATTTGCATGTTTTAAAATTGCATTTTAGGAGCCAAGAAAAGTTCATCTTGTTCTAAATATTTTATTTAGGCGGAGAAAACTTGTTCGGAATTTTAGTTTTTATTTATTTTCTAGGATTTTTCTAAGTTTGGTGAACGGTTTTTCAAAAAAAGAGGACCCGCCCGCGTGGGCAAGCTCAGCCAGCGAGGCCGAGCCCGCCCGCGCCACCGCCTCCCGCCGTGCCGCCCCGGACTCGGAGAGTCGGATCGCCGCCGCCTCCGCCGCCCGACCCCCTCCCCAAGTCGGAGCCGCCGCCGCCTCTCCCCCTTTAAATACCACCCCGGGGCCCCCCTGGAGCCCCAAGTCGCCGCCCCTCGCCCGCCGCGCCGCGCCGAGCCGAGCCGCCGCCGCCCGCGCCTGCCGAGCCGCCGCCGCCGCCTTAAGCCGCCGCCGCCGCCGCCTCACCGAGCCCCGCCGGAGGTAGCCGCCCGCCGCCCGGTTTTTTTGAGAAAAACCCCTTCGGTTTTTTTAGAAAAAAAAACCCTAGTCTGTTTTTTTATAGCTCGGTTTTATTCTCCGGTTTATTCGTTTAGCGAGCGTTCGCTCGTTCGTTCGTTTTAACAAACGTGTTCGTCGTTTAGTTTCTGCTAAGGAACGTTCGTTCGTTTAGCCATTCGTTGTTTTTCTTTTTATCGGATTTACTCCGCGATTATTCCGATCGTGATTTCTGATCCGATGTTCGAACTAGTGTAACTTTTCGCTCGTTTATCGGAATCAGGCGATTCAAGCGCCTGGAGTTTCATCTTGAAACCCTCTTTCCGAGTAGCCAACTCAAACAAGTTTTTGCCTCTGTAAAATTTGACCCTAGTTCAGATTAGTAAATGGATCTTGTTTCTTTCGTCGTTTGAGTTTCGTTGCTCCGTTTGGTTTGACTCTTCTTGTGAACCGGAGTTCTTAAGTTGAACTCTCCGGTCAATCTCTTTCAGTTGAAGTTTCGTTTGTGCATCTTTGCTTGTTGCTTACGTATGCTGTTGTTTGTTTGTGATAGAATTCCCGGAGTGCGAAGCGTGTTACTACGAGTCTCTAGGATTCGTGGATCGTCAGCATGGCAAGTAACACTTTGATCATACTCTTTTCAGACCCAGTTTTTATGCATTAGTTTCAACCCTCGCACATTGCATGGTTAGGATGTAATTAATTTGTAGGTTGGGAAGTAGTTGATGAGGTAGGAACCTATTGTCCTGCATTCAAACCTTGGGAGTTACTTATACGTTATGCTTATATTGCCATGCTATGCTCGTAGACGTGGATTGGGTTTGAGAGCTATCCATGACAGATGTGAGATTGTTAATTAATGGATTACTTTAAGGTGGCAACTTGAATACACATCTGGGTGGATTGAGGCACCTGGGGAACCCAGTGTTGTCTGTTTTATTTCTGGAAATCCCGGGGTACCCGTGTGATCTTCCTATGGACCGCCACCAGGCTCAAAGGGCTGAGATTATTCATGCTAGAAACTTCCATGTGCAGCCACAAGCTATTATGGGCTCTAGCATAGTTGAGTAAGTTACGTGAAGCTCTTGAAGAGGTAGATCAGCGGTAGTGGGTTTTGTAGGTTTGGTATGGTCTACCGGAGTAGAGAGTTAATGTTTACGAAGATCGTGTCTCGGTCATCCGTTTATCAAACAGCATGCAGTGCGAGAAATCAACGGAGGCGATCGAGTCTTGTGGGGAAAAGTGCGCAAACCTCTGCAGAGTGTACAATCTAATCATGGTTAGCCGTGTCCCCGGTTATGGACAATTTTGAGTATCTAGTACTTGAGTTTTCACATGTATCTCATCACTCTAAATTAATATTGCTGGGTTGTTAACTATTGTAATTGGGGTTATACCTTCTCAATGATGTTTCAACCACCATGATAGTTAAATTAAAATTTATTCCTTTGTTATAGGGAAAAATTTGCTTTCCGCAAAACTGTAACCGTACAGCTTTCCACCAGCCAAGTATGCATGTAGTGGTAGCATTATTCTGTTATTGCTCTATTGTGTTACATTGCCAGCATATTCCATGTGCTGACCCGTTCTCGGGCTGCAACGTATTATGTTGCAGACTTTTCAGACGAGGAGTAAGGTTCGATAGGTCGTTGACGTGCAGCTCAGCTATGCCGTTGGAGTTGATGGACTCACTTTATCTTCCAAGCCTTCCGCTTTTATCGTATTAGATGGCCTTAAGCCATATTATTGTAATAAGTTCTCTTTTGAGACATTCGATGTAATAAGTGTGTGATTGCTACTCTGTTATAAATCCTTGAGTATTGTGTGTGTCGGCATTACCGATCCAGGATGACACGGAAGCACGAGACTTGACCATCGAGGTCGGGTCGCTACAAGATGGTATCGAGCACACGCTGAGTGTAGGACACGACCACTAAGATAAAACCATAGGTCACTCTTCTCTACTCATTTCTGACTCCTCTCCATTTTCCACTCTTTAGGATGACGGAGATGAAGAACAAGTTTGCACAACCGGATGAAGACACACCTTTTGGACGCCACTTGAAGGAAGTCACTAGGTACCTGAACATTGGAATACCAAGATTCACCGGGACGTACAACGCCACTTTACCAGAAGAAGAGTGCTGGATGATTCAAGTACAAGTTCCAGGAAGGACGTTCTCGCCAACTTCAAAGCCCATAGAGTTTTCTTTTGAAGCACCCACCTGGAGCCTTGGCAACAGTATGGCAGCTCACATTACCATGGGACGCATTGGAGAAGTCTACAACCGGGAGCTTAAAGACCCCATATATGAAATATGTGGGCGCCGAGACGAGCAATGGGAAGTAATCAACACCAAGAAGGATAGATCCATTGCAGCTTACATCCAGGAGCTAAACCAGCACATTCGGCGTCAGGAGAACCAGATGTGCGCAGACATGATGGAGATGAAGAAGGCGAAAACTAGGATCATCGAGCTGGAGGAAGAACTCAAGTTTACACGCGATGGATATGAGGAAGAAATCAAGACCCTCTTGGAGAAGAATGGCGACCTAGTCAAGAAGATCGAGTCTTCATGGGAGGACCAGCACCGGAAGAAGAGGAAGAAGATCCCACTTGTCCGGACAACTACATCATCATCGACGACACCGACTCTGATCCAAGTGATGATGACTACAAAGACGAAGCTGGAGCAGACATCATGGAGTCTTCCACCGATCAAAATTTCTAGATGACCACCATATAATAGTAGTATTCTCCCCATGTAATTAATAGTAGTTGAGCACTTATGCGATAGTCCTAGACCATTTTGTATGCCCTTGCTTGATTGAATGAATGTGTGTTTCCCTCATATGCATATGGGTAGTGTTTCTCCCCTAGATCTTTTTCTATTCTAATCTCTTCCATCTAAAACCCTCAGATGCCTCCGAGACGTGACCCCGGTTTTTTTTTCCCACCGGAGCTCACCCAGTTGATCCAGCAGCAGAATGCCTTGATGCAATTGCTAGTTCAGAACTAGGGCAACAAAAACAACAACAACAATGCCAACAACAACCCGCCGCCAGTGGACAATCTAACAAGTTTCCTGAGGCTACAACCGCCGGTGTTTTCCAGTAGCACCGAGCCAATAGTTGCTGATGATTGGCTATGCCGTATTGGAAGGGAGTTAACCACCGCAGGATGCACGGATGCTGAAAGGGTGCGCTTTGCCGCACATCAATAGGATGGACCAGCAGCCGCATGGTGGGAGAATTACACGGCTACTTTTCCTATAGCCAATGTCACTTGGGACAAGTTCCAACAAGCTTTTCGCACGTCCCATGTCTCAACTGGAGCCATGCAGATAAAGAAGCGTGAGTTTCGCAACTTACGCCCGGGGAACCGTCTTGTGGCCCGAAGACGTGGATGAGTTTAGCAAGTTATCACGCTATGCCCTCGATGATGTGGCGGCAGATGTCGCGCAAGGGACAAGTTTATGGAAGGGCTGAATGATGAGATGAGTATGCAGTTGATGGTGGCAACTTTCAACAACTACCAGGAGTTGGTAGATAAGGCCCTAATGATTGAAGGAAAGCAACAGCAAATTGAGAGTCGTAAGAGGAAGTATGGACAAGGGAAGTATAACTCAGGAGCTCACCAGAAGCCTCGCTTGACCCCGAACTCGGGAGGACTTGTTCATAACCATGGAGGTCATAACCATACTGGAGGAGGATCGTATAATCAAAATGGTGCGAAGAACGGGAATGGGAATGGAGTCAACAATAATCAGAATCACTCTAACCCAGCTACACCCGCCAAGAGGGACTTAAGCCAAGTTATTTGCTTTAAGTGCGGGAAGACAGGGCACTATGCCAATGACTGCCCTGAAGGAAAGAATGGAAACGGAAATGGGAGCGCTGGGAAGAATCCCAATCCATTCAACAAAGGACAAGTGAACCACGTCAACGTGGAGGAGGTTGAAGAGCAGCCGGACGCGGTAATAGGTAAGTTTTCGGTTCAGTCAATTACCGCTCTTGTTCTTTTTGATACTGGTGCATCACATTCATACATATCAAGGGGATTTGTGGAAAAGTTTAAGTTACCAACTCAAACCCTTAGGACCCCTCTATTAGTAAGCTCGCCTGGAGCGGAGTACATGGCTAGCAGATGGTGCACCCAGATACCCCTAATTATTGGCACGCATGTTTTTCCGTATGACCTAATTATCTTGGAGTCGCAAGGATTGGATGTGATATTAGGTATGGACTGGATGTCAAAGTATGGAGGAAGTATTGACTGTGCTAGCAAGTCAATTTATCTTACCACCCCAGAGGGAAAAAGGATTAAGTATGTATCTAGGCATGTGCCTAGGAGGAACCAAGTGAATGCCCTCACGGGAGTTGTTCAGGAGGAAGTACCTATAGTAAAGGATTATCCAGATGTTTTCCCAGAGGAGTTACCAGGCATGCCACCGGATCGAGACATCGAGTTTTTGATAGAGCTATTGCCAGGTACAGGGCCAATATCCAAGAGACCCTATCGGATGCCCGCAAATGATCTGGAGGAAATTAAGAAGCAGATCAAAGAGCTATTGGAGAAAGGTTACATTCGTAGAAGTTCATCACCTTGGGGAGCCCCAGTACTTTTGGTGGAGAAGAAGGATAAATCCACGAGGATGGTTGTTGATTATCGAGCTCACGAATGAAGTAACGATAAAGAACAAGTATCCCTTACCGATGATTAATGATCTGTTTGATCAGTTGCAAGGAGCTAAGGTGTTTTCAAAGATTGATCTACGATCAGGATACCATCAGTTGAAGATCCGAGAGAAGGATATACCAAAGACAGCATTTACCACACGGTATGGATTATATGAGTATACGGTCATGTCATTTGGGTGACTAACGCCCTGCCTATTTCATGAGCATGATGAACAAGGTGTTCATGGAGTATTTGGACAAGTTTGTTGTGGTGTTTATTGATGATATTATGGTATACTCGAAGAACGAAGAGGAGCACGCGAACACTTGCGTTTGGTTCTCGAGAAACTCAGGGAACACCAGTTATCGCCAAATTCAGCAAGTGCGAGTTTTGGTTGAAGGAAGTTGGATTTCTTGGGCATGTTATATCGAGAGGGTATAGCGGTAGATCGATGAGTTCGATCGATCCTCGAATGGTTGGCACCCACTTCAGTTGGCGAGATCCATGATTTCCTTGGGTGGCAGGATATTATCTGAGATTCATTGAGAATTTTTCCAAGATTGCTAAGCCAATGACTGAATTGCTAAAGAAGGATACTAAGTACAAATGGACAGAGGATTGCAAGACAAGCTTTTAGGAGTTGAATAAACGGTTGACTACAGCCCCAGTGCTGACATTGCCAGATATACATAAGGAGTTTCAAGTGTATTGTGACGCCTCTCGCTTGGGACTTGGATGTGTTCTTATGCAAGACGGAAAAGTTGTTTCGTATGCCTCACGACAACTGAAGCCACATGAGTTGAACTATGCCACGCATGATTTGGAGTTAGCAGCTGTAGTACATGCGTTGAAGACCTGGAGACATTATCTTATTGGAAACCATTGTGATGTGTACACGGATCATAAGAGTTTGAAATACATTTTCACACGTATGAGTTAAACCTCGAGCGAGAGGAGATGGCTGGAACTTATAAAGGATTACGACATGAAGCTACACTATCATCCAGAAAGGCCAGCGTCGTAGCGCACGCTTTGAGCGGAAGAGTTATGCTAATATCCTTGAAAGCAAAGGATTGCCAAAGGGGTTAGCTGCGGAGATCATGGAACTTCGATTGGAGATTGTTCCAAGAGGTTTTCTTGCAACAATGGAGGTTCAGTCGACGTTGTTGAACAAGATTCGAGAAGCTCAGAAGGAGGACAAAGAGATTGCTGAGATAAGAGAGAAGATGGGCGAAGGTAAAGCCAAAGGATTTCGCGAGGATGAGCACGATACCTTGTGGTTTGAGGACCGGATTTATGTGCCCAACAATTCGGAGATCAGGAAGTTAATACTTCAGAGGCCCATGACTCACCATACTCGATTCACCCGGAAACACCAAGATGTATTTGGACTTGAAGGAAGCGTTTTGGTGGTGGTATGAAGAAGGATATTGCGAGTATATAGCCGTATGTGATGTATGTCGAGAGTGAAGGCGAGCATCGAAGCCAGCAGGATCTGTTACAGCCTATGCCAATACCGAATGGAAGTGGGACAAACTTGGCATGTACTTTATTACGGATTACCCGGAACCAAGGCAGGATATGATTCAATATGGGTAGTTGTGGATCGTTTGACCAAAGTAGCCCATTTCATCCCGTGAAAACAACCTATACAAGTGCAAAGTTGGCCAAGATATATATGACCAGGATCGTATGTTTGCATGGAGTTCGAGGAGCATCGTGTCAGATAGAGGAACGCAGTTTACTTCAAAGTTTTGGCATCAGCTACACCAGACTTTGGGTACCAGATTGGAGTTCAGTACCGCATTCCACCCGCAGACGTATGGACAGACAGAGAGAGTCAATCAGATTCTGGAGGACATGTTGAGAGCCTGTGCGCTAGATTATGGAACTAGTTGGGATGACAATTTGCCTTACGCAGAGTTCTCATACAACAATAGCTACCAAGCCAGTTTGAAGATGGCACCGTTTGAAGCTTTGTATGGACGCAGATGTAGAGCACCTCTGATGTGGGATGAGGTAGGAGACCGTCAGTTGTTTGGACCAGATTTGATCAAAGAGTCCGAAGAGAAGGTTAAACTAATCCGAGACAGACTAAAGATTGCTCAGTCTAGACAGAAGAGTTATGTAGATTCAAAACGCAAGGAAGTAACCTATGAAATTGGAGACAGAGCCTATCTGAGAGTATCACCCTTGAGGGGAGTGAAACGTTTTGGAGTTAAGGGAAAACTCGCCCCAAGATTTGTAGGACCGTATCGTGTTTTGGAACGGATGGGAGAAGTTGCCTACAAGCTGGAGTTACCTGAAGGATTGTCAGGAGTTCACGATGTGTTTCACGTATCACAGGTGAAGAAGTGCCATCTTGAGATGGCGATATACCGTTAAATGATCTGATGCCCTTGGAGGCGATTCATTTGGATAGTAATCGACCTATGAGGAGAAGCCAATAAAGATTTGTGATTTCGACAGTCGAGTCACTCGCAGCAAGGTTATCAAGTTTTGCAAAGTTCAGTGGAGCCACCATACCGAGGAGGAAGCCACCTGGGAGCGAGAAGAGGATATTCGCAAGGACCATCTGCACCTATTTTCTAGCCAACCCGAATCTCGAGGGCGAGATTCATCCTAAGGGGGGTAGGTTTGTAACATCCCAAATTTTCAACTTGGCATGTTATACATAGGTCATCCATGCATATCATATTCTATTGCATTTTGTTTGCAATCCTCGAAATCCTAAGCAACTCAAGGACCCTCGGAGAGAGTTGGGGATTTTTCGATTTTCATATTTGATTTTTATCAAGTAGTGAAGACGAGGATTTTTGGTTTTAATTATTTTTCTCTCTGGAAAATATTTCATTTTTTTAATAATAAATGAGGGGAGATAATATGACTTCTCCAAAATAATTGAAATATCGGAGGAAAAATGTTAAAATCATTATTTGGTTTTTATTTGATTTTAGTTGGAATTTTATTTGCCCTAGAAAAATTTGCATGTTTTAAAATTGCATTTTAGGAGCCAAGAAAAGTTCATCTTGTTCTAAATATTTTATTTAGACGAAGAAAACTTGTTTTGGAATTTTAGTTTTTATTTATTTTTCTAGGATTTTTCTAAGTTTGGAACGCTTTTTTTCAAAAAAGAGGACCCGCTACCGACCGGGCAAGCCACCGAGCCAGCCAGCCCGCCCGCGCCACCGCCTCCCCGCCGTCTTGCCGCCGGACTCGGAGAGTCCGGATCGCCGCCGCCTCCGCCTCCCAACCCCTCCCTAAGTCGGAGCCGCCACCTCTCCCCTTTAATACCACCCCGAGCCCCTCGAGCCCCGAGTCACCGCCACCGCCGCCCCTCGCCCGCCCGCGCCACCAAAGCCGAGCCGCCGCCGCCCGCGCCACTGCCGAGCCGCCGCCGCCTTTTAGCCGCCGCCGCCGCCGCCTCGCCGAGCCCCGAGCCAGCCCCTGCTGGGCGACCTCACGGAGGTAGCCGCCCGCCGCCTGGTTTTTTTTAAAACCCCTTCGGTTTTTTTAGAAAAAAACCCTAGTTTGTTTTTTTATAGATCGGTTTTATTCTCCGGTTTATTCGTTTAGCGAGCGTTCGCTCGTTTGTTCGTTTTAACGAACGTGTTCGTCGTTTAGTTTCTGCTAACGAACGTTCGTTCGTTTAGCCGTTCGTCATTTTTCTTTTTATTGGATTTATTCCGTGATTATTCCGATCGCTATTTCTGATCCGATGTTCGAACTAGTGTAACTTTTCTCTCGATTATCGGAATTAGGCGATTCAAGCGCCTGGAGTTTCATCTCGAAACCCTCTTTCCGAGTAGCCAACTCAAACAAGTTTTTTCCTCTATAAAATTTGACCCTAGTTCAGATTAGTAAACGGATCTTGTTTCTTTCGCTGTTTGAGTTTCGTTGCTCCGTTTGGTTTGACTCTTCTTGTGAACCGGAGTTCTTAAGTTGAACTCTCCAGTCAATCTCTTTCAGTTGAAGTTTCGTTTGTGCATATTTGCTTGTTTCTTACGTATGTTGTTGTTTGTTTGCGATAGAATTCCCGTAGTGCGAAGCGTGTTACTACGAGTCTCTAGGATCCGCGGATCGTCAGCAAGGCAGGTAACACTTTGATCAGAATGTGCTGGGAGGGGTTGTTTGGATCTTGCCCGGGGTAGCCACAGTATTGGCGACCCTTTTGTCCACCGGTACCTTTGCCACCGATGAACGAGGAATAGCTCGGGTGCTCATGCATCCTCTAGTGCGCGAGTTGGAGACAAGCTCGCACGAGCTGTGTTTTTTTTGTCCCACCACGCCGCCCGAGCCGGCCGCAGACCGACCGGCAACCCGCAAATTACGCCATCCAACCGTAGCCACACACATTCTGACAACAACTCAACCAACCGGATGAAATTCATGCAAACACGGCGATATTTCATATAAACAATGACGGAATTCATATAAAATACCGGATTTTCATACAAACATGACGGATTTCATTACATTCAAATCAACTAAGCGGTGCAAGTTCTGAACAGCACATGTATAATAATACCTAGCCTAAATGGCCGGCGTCTGGCCTCGTTTAAATAGGAGATTAAATAGACGGCGAACGGGAGGAGCTCGGCCGGCGTTGCATTTAATGCCAGCCAGGTCATGAACGGACGTGTGTCCAGAGTGGGTTTCTCGGCTTCCACACGGGTTTCATGGAGGTGTTTGAATGCGGCAAAGAGGCGTGTTCAGTCGGGCGTGCAGCGAGCGGTGCCCTCGACTCTGACGTACGATAGCGCGCCGTTCTTCCACTAACGTGTGGGCTCTTTGGGTACATGGCCTGCATGTCAGTGACCCAACACAGGCAGCGCACGACAGAGGATCTTTTGGTGGGCCAGAGCGGTCAGAAGCAGGCATTTCATAAACCGATGATGGTTCATTGAGTGTGACATCATCTATTTCATGTAGATAAGCCTACTATATAATGTAAGAGAATTTTAAAATTTTCATATGTACGTTGATAGCCCGTTCGATATGTTGTGATTCATAAAGGCCGCTGCAAACATCAATGTTCTGCTTATCACAGATAAGATTGATTAATACCCATAACAATCCATGTCCATAACAAAGGGTGCATGCACGTATAGGTAGAGTTTGTATCTTGCGTCGTGTGTTGTGTGCATGCAGGCGTGTGAGTGTTGCGTGCGTGGATGTGTACATTTCAGTGTTGCATGCATGTGTGCATGCGTGCGTGTGTTTGTGATTGCATGTGTATGTGTCAGTGTTGCACGCCTGCATGCGTGCTTGTGTTCTTTATGTGTACGTGTCAGTGTTGCACGCCTGCATGCATGCGTGTGTTCATGTGAGTGTTGCATGCATTCATGTGTACGTGCGGGGTGAGGCTACACGTCAGTCGACTGACTTTTTCATCTCTGGTCAATAGATTTTCCAGCCGTTGGATACGAAATCAAGGGCCTGCAGTTTATCTTCAACCTCCACCCCCCTGAGCCGCCAGCCAGCACCGGCCGAACCGCCGGCCCGTGCCGCCTCGCGCTGGCCGCCTGCCCCGAAACCACTCCCCACCGCCGGTCTGTCGCCTCCCTGGGCATCCCTCTTGGTCCCCCCACTGAGCTTTTTCTTCGGCGATCCCCATGCCACTGCCCAATCATGGCCGGCGACTGCCAACCAGAGGTCTCACAACTTCGAATCCACGCTGACCACTAATTTATTACCATTTTTGTCTTTGATATACGCGCTGACGGGCAGGCCCTATGGTAATGTGTGTTGCTGAATGTGGACTATTTGACTGGTCAATTGATCGTGTCATCAACAAATTACGGAGATGTATGGTGAGCCAGCGAGCGTATGATCACCCTAAAATGTATTTTATTAACACAGTACAGACTCAAACTACCATTTCTTTATTTAATATACGCGCTGACAGGTGGGCCCCACGGTTACGTGCGCCGATCGTGCAACACTAGTTGCGCCACGTGGAATGTTTGACTGGTCAATTGATTGTGTCATCAACAAAATACGGAGTTGTACGGGTGAGCCAGTGACCGTATAATCACGACATGTATTTTTTTAACACGGTACAGACGCAAGCGCTCATATAAACGCGCAAGCACTCACCGCTACCCCAATGAGCACCTTCGAGAGAGTGAGCCAACATATGATCTTGAGATTTTACGAAGTCACCATAGGTGCCTCGTACTCGAGCGGAACGTCTCCTCCCACTGAACGCATCGCCAGAAAATACTGAAATTAACCCAGGATAAATGCCAGCACCAGGACTTTAACCTTGTTGGGCTCGGGAAACCACTGTCCTCCTAAACATCCAACCACAGGTTGGTTAGCACCACAAAATGTATGTGGTGACCGTGATGAGCTTATTCTGAAGTCCAGTGACCATATCGTGCTTTCGCTTCAAATACAATGACCATAAGTGTCGTCAACAATATACGGAGCATGCATCAGATACAATGTCCGTCAGTGTCATCAACAAAATACGGAGACATATCGTGAGCTAGATACCATATGATCACCACGAGAATGTATACAGTGACTATACTGAGCATATTCTGAACTCCAGTGACCATATAGTGCTTTCGCTTGAAATACAGTGACCGTCACACGTGAATGTGTGAGGGGCATGCATACTTTTAGAGGGCCGAGAGATAGTTTGTGTGCGTACGTGAAAGTGGTGTAGAAAGAGGGGGTGTCCGGTGGAGACAAGGGGAGATATGCCCTTCGTTTCTCTTTCCTGTAACTAATATTTTAGGAGAAAATATAAACATTCACAATGCAGAACAAATATTTTTGGATGCACCATGCAATTAACTTTCATGTATAACATTGTACTATTGTATATGCTTATTTTCTTAGTGGCCGGTTGCGAGTGTGGTGTGGTGGGCACATCATTTCTAGTTGGGGTGGGCACATCATTTCTAGTTGTGGTGGGTCAACATGAGGACTCATGGGTCGGTTCCATCCTGCGCCACATAGGTTGGACCGAGATGCATTATACGAAGACTCATGTGGAGGAATCGGCGTACAAGACGAAGCTAGCAGAGTCGTGGAGGACTCTATCCCCACTGATGATAAGCCGACTATATATGATTTGTAACCCTAGGCCCCAAGTATGTTATAGAAGCCCGGGGGCTAGTTCGTCGATAGTATACACACATGCACAATGCCTGGTATTCACGTGTACTTTGTACACACCCAGATCACTAATATACAGTACCAGGAGTAGGCTTTTTCCTCAGCTGCAAGGGCCCGAACTTGGGTAAAAATTTGCCTCGTATTACCATCCAGCCTAACAGTCAGGGATATCCTACCAAATGATCTGATGGAATCATATCTGCCAACTACTAAGAGAGAGGTGTGCCTGTGGAGGGGGTGCAATGTGTGCGAGAGAGGCCTAAAGATAATGTGCATGCAGGAGACACGTAGGCACATATATGTGCGTATAGAGGGCTAGTAGAGACCGTGCGTGTGTGTATATGCATGTGAGAGAAATAGTGTTTTCCAACTGAGATTTAGGAAAAGAGTGGTACATAGTAGTCAGAAAGAGAGAGGAAGATATATAGAGGGTGTGTGCATGAGACATGATGTCTACTACACAACCTTCTTCTTGTGGACGTTGTTGGGCCTCCAAGTGAAGAGTTTGTAGGACAATAGCAAATTTCCCTCAAGTTGATGACCTAAGGTTTATCAATCCGTGGGAGGCGTAGGTTGAAGATGGTCTCTCTCAAATAACTTTGTAACCAAATAAAAAAGAGTCTCTTGTGTCCCCAACACACCCAATACAACGGTAAATTGTATAGGTGCACTACTTCGGCGAAGAGATGGTGATACAAGTGCAATATGGATGGTAGATATAGGTTTTTGTAATCTGAAAATATAAAAACAGCAAGGTAACTAATGATAAAAGTGAGGATAAACGGTATTGCAATGCTTCGAAACAAGGGCTAGGGTTCATACTTTCACTAGTGCAAGTTATCTCAACAATAATAACATAAATGGATCATATAACTATCCCTCAACATGCAACAAAGAGTCAATACAAAGTCACTAGTAGCAGAGAACAAACGAAGAGATTATTGTAAGGTACGAAACCACCTCAAAGTTATTCTTTCTGATCGATCTATTCAAGAGTCTGTAGTAAAATAACACGAAGCTATTCTTTCCATTCGATCTATCCTACAGTTCGTACTAGAATAACACCTTAATATACAAATCAACCAAAACCCTAATGTCACCTAGATACTCGAATGTCACCTCAAGTATCCATGGATATGATTATACGATATGCATCACACAATCTTAGATTCATCTATTCAACCAACACAAAGAACTTCAAAGAGTGCCCCAAAGTTTCTACCGGAGAGTCAAGACGAAAACGTGTGCCAACCCCTATGCATAAGTTCACAAGGTCACTGAACCCGCAAGTTGATTACCAAAACATACATCCAGTAGATCTCGTGAATATCCCATTGTCACCACAGATAAGCACATGCAAGACATACATAAAGTGTTCTCAAATCCTTAAAGACTCAATACGATAAGGTAACTTCAGAGGGGAAACTCAATCCATTACAAGAGAGTAGAGGGGGAGAAACATCATAAGATCCAACTATAATAGCAAAGCTCGCGATACATCAAGATCGTGCCAAATCAAGAACACGAGAGAGAGAGAGAGAGAGAGAGAGAGAGAGAAAGAGAGGGAGATCAAACACATAGCTACTGGTACATACCCTCAGCCCCGAGGGTGAACTACTCCCTCCTCGTCATGGAGATCGCCGGGATGACGACGATGGCCACCGGTGATGGATCCCTCTCCGGCAGGGTGCCAGAACAGGGTCCCGATTGGTTTTTGGTGGCTACGGAGGCTTGCGGCGGCGGAACTCCCGATCTAGGTTATTCTCTGGAGGTTTCTGTATTTATAGGAATTTCTGGCGTAGGTCTCATGTCAGGGGGGTCTCTGAGTCGTCCACAAGATAGGGGGACAAGCCCAGGGGGCACGCCCCCCACCCTCGTGGACGGCCCGGGACTCTTCTGGCCCAACTCTTTCACTCCGGGGGCTTCTTTTGGTCCATAAAAAATCATCAAAATTTGGCACGTCAATTGGACTCCGTTTGGTATTCCTTTTCTATGAAACTCAAAAACAAGGAAAAAAACAGAAACTGACACTGGGCTCTAGGTTAATAAGTTAGTCCCAAAAATCATATAAAATAGCATATAAATGCGTATAAAACATCCAAGATGGATAATATAATAGCAAGGAACAATCAAAAAATATAGATATGTTGGAGACGTATCAACCATCCCCAAGCTTAATTCCTGCTCGTCCTCGAGTTGGTAAATGATAAAAACAGAATTTTTGATGTGGAATGCTACCTAGCATATTTATAAATGTAATTTTCATTATTGTGGACTGAATGTTCAAATCCAAAAGATTCAAGAAATTTTTTTAATGTTGACATAAAAATAATAATACTTCAAGCATACTAACCAAGCAATTATGTCTTCTCAAAATAACATCGCCAAAGAAAGCTCATCCCTACAAAATCATATAGTTTGGCCATGCTTCATTTTCGTCAAACAAAATGCTCCTATCATGCACAATCCCAATGACAAGCCAAGCAATTGTTTCATACTTTAGTATTCTCAAACTTTTTCAACTTTCACGCAATACATGAGCGCGAGCCATGGACATAGCACTATGGATGGAATAGAATATGATGACGGAGGTTGTGTGGAGAAGACAAAAAAGGGAGAAAGTCTCACATTGACGCGGCTAATCAACGGGCTATGGAGAAGCCCATCAATTGATGTCAATGCGAGGAGTAGGGATTGCCATGCAACGGATGCACCAGAGCTATAAATGTATGAAAGCTCAACAAAAGAAACTAAGTGGGTGTGCATCCAACTTGCTTGCTCACGAAGACCTAGGGCATTTGAGGAAGCCCATTGTTGGAATATACAAGCCAAGTTCTATAATGAAAAATTCCCACTAGTATATGAAAGTGACAAAATAAGAGACTCTCTATCATGAAGATCATGGTGCTACTTTGAAGCACAAGTGTGGGAAAAGGATAGTAGCATTGTCCCTTTTATTTTTTTTCCTTTTTTTTGGGCCTTTCTCCTTTTTATTTGGCCTTTCTCTTTTTTTACTTGGCCTTTTTTTGGCCTTTCTTATTTTCGGGACAATGCTGTAATAATGATGATCATCACACTTCTATTTAATTATAACTCAAAGATTACAACTCGATACTAGAACAAAATATGACTCTATATGGATGCCTACGGCGGTGTACCGGAATAGGCAATGAATCAGAGTGGCATGTATGAAAAATTATGCATGGTGGCCTTGCCACAAATACGATGTCAACTACATGATCATGCAAGGCAATATGACAATGATGAAACGTGTCATAATAAACGGAACGGTGGAAAGTTGCATGGCAATATATCTCGGAATGGCTATGGAAATGCCATAATAGGTAGGTATGGTGGTTGTTTTGAGGAAGATATAAGGAGGTTTATGTGTGATAGAGCATATCATATCACGGGGTTTGGATGCACCGGTGAAGTTTGCACGAACTCTCGAGGTGAGAATGGGCAATGCACGGTACCGAAGAGGCTAGCAATGATGGAAGGATGAGAGTGCGTATAGTCCATGGACTCAACATTACTCATAAAGAACTCATATACTTATTGCAAAAATCTAAAAGTCATCAAAACCAAGCACTACGCGCATGCTCCTAGGGGGATAGATTGGTAGGAAAAGACCATCGCTCATCCCTGACTGCCACTCATAAGGATGACAATCAAAGAAACACCTCATTATTCAAATTTGTTGGACAACGGTTACCATACGTGCATGCTACGGGACTTGCAAACTTCAACCCAAGTATTTCTCAAATTCACAAATACTCAACTAGCATGACTCTAATATCACCATCTTCATATCTCAAAACAATCATCAAGTATCAAACTTCTCATAGTATTCAGTGCACTCTATATGGAAGTTTCTATTATACCCATCTTGGATGCCCATCATTTTCGGGGGTGAGCTGATCGTGCCCCACGAGCACCTATGGGACCTTGGTCCCTTGTGGTCTGGAGGGGGGCGGAGATCGCACAAAGAGCGGATCGAGGCGATGCACACGAGCGGATTTTACCCAGCTTCGGAGCTCTCCGGAGAGATAATACTCCTACTGCTGCTTTGTGGATTATCTTGTGTTCTTGCTAGGGAGCAATGCGGGCTACAAGACCTAGCGCTAGTGTGGTTTCCTCTCGAGCCGAACCGAACCCCTTCTACGTTGCCCCCGGGCCTCCTTTTATAGGCACAAGGGGTTACCACATATGGCAAGTAGACAAGGGTAAGGTAGTAAAAACATAGGTTGGTACACCGCTTTGTACAGTGTATAGTAACCTATACCTAACTCTGACGGCAAGGGACAAGAGTCATCAATGCCCGCCTCGGCCGCCGAACAAAGGTAACAGGACCGTCAAGTGCACCTCCGCTTGCCACGATGGTTGCTTGTCGCTGCTTGTCGCTACTCTCCGCTGGCTGCACAGCCCCGACACGCGCCCTGGGAGAGCCCGTGGTGACACGTTGGCGGGTGAGCTGGAGCGGAGATGAAGAGAGGTCGCCTGCCCGGCAAGCGCCTTTGCCGCGCAGGAACCTTGTCGCGCTTGGAGGTTCAGCGCCGCCAAGCCTTCCGGCAAGCTCCTCTTGCCGGGCCTTATTCCTTTGTGCCTGAGTGGCCTTCCCGGCAAGCTCCTCTTGTCGGGTCTTGATTACTTTGTTTTGAATGGCTCCAAGGAGCTATCGAGGATCTTGGCGGCCATCAGGCCGCCCGCCGTCAGGCGCAGAATCGTCCGCAGACGAAGTTCGGGTACTAGGGTACCCTACCTAGTACACCGGCAGAGCCCCGAACTGGGTTACACACGGCGCCAAGCTCTGTTGGGCCAGGCCCAAAACAGTGCACGGGCGCGTGTGGTCTTGATTACGCCGTTATTTGTCTTGGACCCACCACGTCTCCCACAAACGGTACCCACCCACCGCGTTCCTCTGTAACGGCACGCGTTAATTGTGGTGTCGTGGGTGAAGTGGACGGCGTGTGAGGTCGCCTCATCTGTCGCCTCAGTTCTGCATCTCCGCCACGTGGTTCCCATGCACTCGGGATCACGGGCGGTGGAAGTGGGAAACTGGGCCGTTGCGAGCAGAGGCAGCAGGTCCGTCCTGATTCCCTGCTCTTCCTGTGCCTTGATTCGCCGAGCGGGGCGGCCGAGCCCCCACCTTGCTTCTTTTTAAGAAGGGCGGAAGGGGAGCGCAGAAGCCCGCACTCTCCCATCCCGTCCTTTCTTCAGCTTCTGCTCCCCTCTCTCCCATTCGCCATGGAGAAAGGGAACCTTGGTTCTCCATCGGTGGCGGCGAGGGTCGCGGCTAGACAGCGCACCCCTCCCAATCCCACGCCCGGGGTGGCAGAGCCGGCCGCAAGGGGAAGAGGGAGGGGGCGAGGTCGTGGACGAGGCCGAGGAGCCCGGGGGAGAGGCGGACGAGGCGGGCGTCGTCTCCGCCTGCCGGGCGGTTCCCCCGGGACGAGGTCGTGGACGAGCTCGAGGCGCCGGGAAGAGGCGGGCGGGCGGCGTGCGTCTCCGCCCCGCCGGGCGGTCCATACGGGGACGACCCTTGCGAAGTTCTTCGCAAGCTGCGCTGGCGCTCGTCGTCGTCTCCGCTTCCAGCTCCATTCGCGATGGCGATGGAGTCGGATCCGCCGAGACGCTGAGGTTGCACATGAGGGGCTGTGGGATCAGCGCACGCGAGTCGCGCTGTATTCCCAGCCCCTAATGTGATGTATCTTGATCGTGGATGGAAGACGTTCGCCGCATCCACAACCTGTTGGCGGGTTTACCCTCCATTTTAAGTTAATGGAGGTGACCTCCTCTCCGTCAAGGTCTTCGGGATCTTGGCACTTTCGGGCAAGGTGCTGCGTGGATAGCTCCTCCGCGGCGGCGACTACCTCCTCGAGCGAGAGTGACGAGGAGGAGAGCGACAGCGACGACGAGGGTAGCGGGCCCAACTAGTTGTCGGGCACCGCTCCGCGTCACCGTGACCCCATCATCCGTGTCGCGGCTCCTTGAACTCCCCGGGCCGTCTCCTTGGGCGGCTGGCGAGGGAGGCTGCGGAAGGGAAGAGGGATGGCGACAAGGCCGTCAAGTCGGATCACGAGGCGAGTGCCCTCGACAGCGGCCGACGCCCTGCCGCCCGCCTTCGAGCCCCGCTTCGGCGCCGTCGTCCCTGTCAAGCCCTCGGAGCCCCCGGCATGTTCTCTTGGTGCCTTCTGGCACCTGTAGCAGGCATAGGCGCTCCTTTTGCCCTTCCCGCCTCCTTAACCTACCTCCTGAAGATAGGGACAGAAAAAGGATTACGGGCATCTTATCTTTTTAATTTGTAAGCCTTCGGGCCTTATCTGCATTTAAAAACTTGTAATCCTCTCTTTCATGTTTTTCATCCTCTACGGACTGTATCCGAGTAGAATGTTTTTAATGAAAGAGGGATGTTTGAGAAAGGACGAAAGGCTTATCTGATACCGCAGCCCCCGGCAACTCTGGCTTGCCGCAGCCCCCGGCAACTCTGGCTTGCCGTAGCCCCCGCCAACTTTAGCTTGCCGGGGCTTGTATGTCGGCGCACCTTTCTTCTCTTCGCTGTTATTTCAGTTCTGAGAACGATTTAGCTAGTGCCGTGATAAGCTATTTTTGTAATATACACTATCTTAGGCAATCGAATGCACTGTTATTTCCTTTGATCGATTTCTTCCCTTGTATGTTTTCACCCTACGCTTTCCGGGAAACTTGCCGGTGCAGGCACCCTTGCCGCGAAAGCGCCGAAAAGTCTTGAACTTCAGAGCTTCTTTGGCGGGTCGCTACCGACAAGCAACCTCGTCGCGGACTAGCCGCAGCTCACTTAAGTTGTTGAGCGGACTCGAAACAAAGTAAGGGCGCGACTAGTCATGATTTGGTTCCTCCGCGCACAGGTTTTCCATACAAAGTACTATCGTTCGAGGAAGATAACTCAAAAAAATTTAAAACTGGTCGCTTAAACTTAGCAACTTAGCTTTTCTGTTGTCCATTTTCCGGCAAGGCGACGGTTCCTCGAGCGGCACTTGTCGGCCCACATCATTATCTCCTCCTCTCCTCCCCCCGGTTAACTTGTGGGTGGATGAACCTCCTTCTTGTTTGAGAAGAAAGAAGAGAAAAAGAAAGTTGTGAAGCCTAATGGCTCATTATCGCTTACCGGGTGCGGGTGCTGCACAAGATTGTTAGTAAACACATGCATATATGATTATGAAAGCATGTATTAACAAAAATGCGCGCAACCATAGGCTTTACTGATGCACGGGTCTGCGCGCCGCTTTGTACAAAGGATTACATGCAACAGCGGCAAGACTTGTACAAAGGGTGGTTGCTTGGAACGGGTTCCGGCAACCGCGCCTCATGGGTAAAACTTACGAAGATGCTCTATGTTCCAGGAATTGCTCACCGGAATGCCATCTTCGGTCTCAAGGCGGACAGCGCCGGGCCTAGTGACTCGTTTCACCCGATAAGGGCCTTCCCACTTCAAGGCCAACTTGTTGGAATTCTTGGCAGATTGAACGGCCAAGAACAAGGTCGCCTTCCTCGAAGCTTCGGCATTAACTTTGCGGCTATGGTAGCGACGCAAAGCTTGCTGGTAACGAGCAGCTCGTAAAGAGCCTGAAGACGATCTTCCTCGAGGAGCAGCGTCATCTTGTCGCAGCTGCTCTTGCTCAAGCTCATCATAAGCGAGCACTCGAGGTGACCCGATATCTGAGTTCCGTGGGAGAACTGCCTCGCTCCGTAGACTAGAGCAAAGGGTGTCCGGCGCTGGCTCGATTTGGCGTCGCTCGATCGACCAAAGAACCACCGGCAGCTCCTCGATCCAGTTCCTTCCGCACTTGTGCAGCCTCGTCGAAAGTTACGATCTTGAGTCCTCGCAGCACTTCAGCGTTTGCCTCTCTCGCTTGTTGTTGCTTCTCGGATGAGCAACGGAAGCAAAGCAGATCTTGGCGCCAAGATCTTGGGCGTCTCGCATGAAGGTGCGACTTCGTGAACTGTGTGCCGTTGTCGGTGATGATCCGGTTAGGAATCCCAAAGCGGCAAACAATTGACCAAGAACTTGATGGCTTTGTCGGTTGTCACCTTCCTCACTGGTTCCACTTCCGGCCACTTTGTGAACTTGTCGATTGCGACGCACAAGTATTCAAAGCCCCGACAGCTCGGGGAAGGGGCCGAGATGTCGAGCCCCAGCACCGAGAAGGGCCGGGATAAAGGGATCGTCTGGAGAGCTTGAGCTGGCTGGTGTATCTGTCTTGAATGGAACCGGCATGCTTCACACTTGGTTACTTGTGCAGTTGCATCCTGGAGGGCTTCTGGCCAGAAGAAACCTTGCCGGAAAGCTTTGCCGCAAGTGCTCTTGCGCCAATGTGGTGACCACATATGCCTCCGTGTATCTCCGCCAACAGCTTACATCCATCTTCCCGCAAATACACTTCAATTTCACTCCGTTGAGTCTTCTTACATGCAGGATGTTATCAACAAACTGGTACATACTTGACCGCCGGGCTACTTTTTCCGCTTCTTCTTGCTCTTCGGGAAGTTCTCCTGTCTGAAGGAAATGGACGATCTGCTGTGCCCATGTTGGAGCATGTGGCTCGACAACAAGGACTAAAGGCTCATCTATCACTGTGGGACCATCAGCTTCTACGGCAAGGACCTGCGAGTCCGCCGGAGCTCGATGATCCCCGTCAAGCTTGCCGGAGCTAAGCTTGTCGGGAGCGTTTGCTTCAACGATACAAACTGCATGGTTTGTCGGAGCAGACTGCTCCTCAGTGATATTTGCGTTGGTTTTAGGGACCTTCTTGGCGGCAGCTTCGGAGAGCTCTGCCGAAAAGTAGTCGCCGAAACCAATTTTTCTTCTTGCTCGTCACATTGATGGTGTCACGGTTGGCTGAGTCAGCTTGAGCACAAAATCCCTGGTTCCACACGTAACTTAAGTGGGGCACATTTGGAGAGGCCATCAGCTATATCATTCGTGCTCTTGGAAGCGTGTTCCATTTGCGTGCCTTCAAAGTGCTCTTCCAGCTTCCTCACTTCATCGACGATGCTTCCATCAACGGACTCGTAGTCTTTATTTACTTGGCGGACGACAAGCTGTGAGTCTCCACGACAATGAGCTTCTTAATCCCAAGGTCCACCGCAATCTCGAGACCGCAAGCAAGCCTTCATACTGCAGATTATTTGTTGCTTGTTCCTTGGGAAAGTGCATTTGGACTATGTATTTGAGGTGCTCCCCGGTGGGTGCGATAAGCAGCACGCCGGCACCGGCACCTTGCAGTGAGAAAGCACCGTCAAAATACATCAGCCATTCTTTATTTGTCTCCTTGACAGGGATGCTCGTCTCTGGAATCTCTTCATCCTGCGTTGGCGTCCACTCTGCTATGAATTCTGCCAATGCCCTGCTCTGGATAGTTGGAGTGCTCTCGAACTTGAGACCAAGGCTTGACAGTTCCAAATACCACTCAACAATCCTGCTCTGTTGCTTCGGATTTTGCAAAATCCTCTTCATTGAAAGCGAGTGACAACTGTTATCTCATGTGCTCGGAAGTAATGGCGCAGCTTTCACGAGGCCATGAGGAGGCCGAAAAGCAGCTTCTGCACACCAGAGTACCTCGATCTAGCCCCCTGCAGAAGGGAACTGACAAAGTATACTGGGCGCTGCACCATCTTCTTCCGTATCTTGTCGCAACCCTGCGCTAATCCGTCCTTGTCGGGACCAGAGCTTGACGGCGAAGCTCCCGCTTGTCATTTGGACCACCGCCTCGGTTGCCGGCTCATCATCCGCCTCCCTCTCCGCTACTAACGCAGCACTAACCACTTGATTGGTCGCTGCTATATACAGCCGCAACTTCTCTTGTGGCTTAGGTGCGACAAGTATTGGAGTGGAGGACAGGTATCTCTTCAAGTCTCGCAGCGCAGCCTCCGCCGAGTCCATTTCATTGGACCTGCCTTTTCAAAATCTTGAAAACGGCGGTATGCGCGCTCAGCAGACTTAGAGATGAACCTGCCGAGAGCAGCCACGCAACCGCAAGCCTCCCGACATCCTTGACGCGTTTTGGTGCTTGATCGCTCGATGGCCTTGATCTTGTCGGGATTGGCTTCAATTCCCCGCCGAGATACAAAGAACCCAAGAAGCTTGCCGGAAGGGACTCCAAACACGCACTTCTCGGGGTTAAGCTTGAGGTTGATCTTGCGCAGGTTTGCAAACGCCCCATCCAAATCTTGAACTAAGGTTGTTTTGTCCTTGCTCTTGACCACTATGTCATCCATGTAGGCTTCTACATTTCGTATCTCGTGGTCCAAAAGCATCATGGACTACCCTTGCAAAGGTTGAACCAGCATTCTTCAAACCGAAGGCATCCGTATAAAGCGAAGACGTGCCACATGGTGTAATGAATGCGGTTTTCTTCATCCTCTTTCGCCATGAAGATCGATGATATCCTGAATATGCATCAAGAAAGAAGCAGATCGCATCCGCCGTGGAGTCAACAATCTGGTCGACGCGGCAAGGGAAATGGGTCCTGGGACAAGCTTTATTAACATCTGTGAAGTCAATACAAAGTCTCCATTTCCCATTAGCCTTATGCATCACTACCGGATTGGCCAACCACATGGGGTGGAGGACTCCTCGACAAGCCCCGCTGCTTCCAATTTCTTGATTTCTTCGCTATGAACTCTTGGCGCCCAACGCCTGCTTCCTAACTTTTTGCTTGACGGGCGCTCGTGAGGACAGACAGCTAGGTGGTGCTCAATTACTTTCCTGGGAACCCCGGGGATATCAGATGGTTGCCATGCAAACACATCGACATTCGCCCGCAGGAAAGCAACGAGCTCGCCTTCCTATTTAGGATCAAGCGTGGCACTGATGGTGAAGGTACCATCAGTGCCGTCCTCCTTGGCGGGCACCTTCTTGGTCTTTGGCGGAGCTGCCATCATCTTATTGCACTTGACGGTGGAGCTCGATGGTCCGTCCTCGACGGCAGCGCAGCACTCTGAAGAGGTGCGCTTGCCGGAGTGGGCAACATAGCTCTTGCCGGACCTGGTGGTCTTCTTCCCCCCGGGAGCTTCAGCAGCAAGTGGTTTGCTATTTGGCGCTGCTGCTGCATCCCGGTAAATCTTGTCGGCGCAGATAAGTGCATCCCTCTGGTCGCCATGGACAGAAATGACGCTTATCGGGCCAGGCATCTTGAGTAGGTTGTAAGCATAATGAGGCGGCCATGAACTTGGCGAGTGCTTTGGGCGGCCAAGTATGCCATTGTAGGGCAATGGGAAATCGGCGACGTCGAACGTGACCCTCTCGATTCTGAAGTTGAGCTCGCTGCCGAATGTTACCGCAACGTGATCTTCCCTTGGGCTTGCTCCTTCTGGGTTGATTCCTTGAAAGTACCAGTTTCTTCGAGCTCATTGTCGAGGATTTGAAGTTTCGGAGCACCGCAGAGGAGATCAAATTCAGGCCGCCCGCCGTCAACCAGCATCTTTGTGACCTTGAGGTTGCGGATGGTTGGTGAGACCAACATCGGCAAACACCCGACCGCTGTGATGCGATCGTGGTGATCCTCAATGTCAAAGATGATGGGCGTCTTTGGACCACTTCGAGGTTTGCGTGACTCTATGGATGGTTCCGCTGCATTGACCTCACGCATCCATTGCTTGAGTTGGCGGTGCGAGGTATGCAGAGACGCACCACCGTCGACGCAAAGGACCTCTGTTGCCTTTTGAAACTCATGCTCATCAGCTTCGTCGTCTTCATAATCTTCGTCATCTTCATCTTCTTCTTCTTCCTTGTCGCGGCCACGGGGAGGTCTGTCTCCTTGCCGCTGCTTGGCCTTGCCGCGGCGTCCTCCCCGACCGGGTCTCTTCTTACTTGCTGCACCTGCACCTTCTTGGGCCTTCTCCTTGTCTCGCCGCTCGTATTCAGCTCTCTGTAGCTCAACAAGCTGCTCGACTTTCTTGCAACTTTGGAGATCGTGGCCCTTAGTGCGGTGGATTTTACAGTACTGCTTGTTGGAGCCGTCAGGCTTGTCGGCAGCCTCCACAGCTTGGTGGTCGGCGTCGACGGCAATCTCCTTGCCGGAGCCACCGGCCTTGGCTTTGTTGGCGGCACCATCCTTGCCGGACTGCTCGACAACTAATACTTCTTGGCTTTTCTTCCTCCTGTTGTTCCGCCGCCGGCTATTCCTTGCCGGGCGGTCCCTCATTGTCGGACTCTGCTCCCACACTCTCTCAGGAGCCTTCTTCCTTCTTCAGTAGCGTACACACTTGTCGGCCAGGCGTGAGAGCTCGTGGACGATTTCACTTTGCACATCGCCATCTCCTCCCTCATCCTGCGATTTCGTACATTCTGATGGAATGCACTAATCACTGCAGCAGGGTGGACGTCTGGGATGTTGTAGTGCACTCGACTGAATCTTTGGATGAATTTGCGCAGAGACTCCCCCTCCTTCTAGGCAAGCAGGTGGAGATCACTCTCCTGGCCATGAGGCTTGTGGCCGCCTGTGAAGGCGCCAACGAACTGGTGGCACAAATCTGCCCAGGAAGAAATAGAGCCATCCGGCAAGTGCATGAGCCAAGATCGGCGCTTGGCTTGAGCACCAAGGGGAAGTAGTTGGCGAGGATCTTGTCGTCTCGCCCCCGCAGCTTGCACCGCGATGGTGTAGATCTTGAGGAACTCGATGGTGTGTCCTGCCATCGTACTTCTCCGCACATCTGGTTTGAAGTTTTTCTTGTCGGGCCACGGACTGCCGCAGCTCACGAGTGAACGCAGGGCAACCTACAGCGTCTGACAAGTCGCTGGTTCCCTGGCGCATGCATATCGACGATGGGCCGGCGCGTTGGTCGATTGACGGCGCGCTTCTCTTCGGCGCTCGATACGGGTTCGAGCGTCCTCTTCTTGCCGTTCTCGAAGAACTTGGCGTTGGTCGCGACGAGCTCGCGGATCCGACGACGCCGTGGAGTCGCTGTCGAGGTGGATCCGCGAGCCGGCGATCTTGGCCTTCGGGAAGGGGAGTGTACGGTGGGTGCACCCCCGCAAGTCTCGTCGCCATCGGCTCGCGCTTTGTCGCCCGTCGCGCTGCGAAGCACTTTGCCGTGGGGCGTCGCCGTTGGCGGCTGATGAGACTTTGAATTGTGGCCCTCCATTAAATCGACCTTATCGGCCGTCGGAGGGTAATCGAGTAGTATGGCGAGCTCGCCAAGGCTTCCGCTGGTGTGGTTGGCGGCAATGGCGTCGGAGAGAAGAACGGGATGTGCTCGGACTCCTAACCAAGTCAGGAGGAGCAGCATCCCGCCCAGCGACCGTACCCCACTCGTGCCGGCATGCTGGGGCACATGAGGATCTCGAGGGTCTCGGGATCCTCCAGCTTGGCCTTGATCCAATGAGCGTATGGCGCCCCGAGTATCGTGACGCTGTCTGTCCCGCGCCTCCTGCGATGGACGCGGTGCAGATTCGGACGCCGACGCCCGCGCTGCGTTGTGCTTGGACCTGGCGGCATCGTGGGCTCTCTCGGCGACGCCGGCCCCTCCGCCAGCGTTTCCCCCACCAGCTGACGGCTCCGGTAGTGGTGGGTTCGACGCGGACGGCTCGGCTGCTGCCGAAGGCTTCTTCTTCGGCGCCATGTCGATGAAGTTGCTCAGGCGACCGCCGGATCAGGTTCGCGCAGCCTCGACGCCCCCTACCTGGCGCGCCAAAGATGTCGGGGGTGAGCTGATCGTGCCCCACGAGCACCTATGGGACCTTGGTCCCTTGTGGTCCGGAGGGGGGCGGAGATCGCACAAAGAGCGGATCGAGGCGATGCACACGAGCGGATTTTACCCAGCTTCGGAGCTCTCCGGAGAGATAATACTCCTACTGCAGCTTTGTGGATTATCTTGTGTTCTTGCTAGGGAGCAATGCGGGCTACAAGACCTAGCGCGAGTGTGGTTTCCTCTCGAGCCGAACCGAACCCCTTCTACGTTGCCCCCGGGCCTCCTTTTATAGGCACAAGGGGTTACCACATATGGCAAGTAGACAAGGGTAAGGTAGTAAAAACATAGGTTGGTACACCGCTTTGTACAGTGTACAGTAACCTATACCTAACTCTGACGGCAAGGGACAAGAGTCATCAATGCCCGTCTCGGTCGCCCGAACAGTGTAACAGGGACCGTCAAGTGCACCTCCGTTTGCCACGATGGTTGCTTGTCAGCGCTGCTTGTCGCTACTCTCCGCTGGCTGCACAGCCCCCCGGCACGCGTCCTTGGGAGAGCCCCGTGGTGACACGTTGGCGGGTGAGCTGGAGCGGAGATGAAGAGAGGTCGCCTGCCCCGGCAAGGGCCTTGCCGCGGCAGGAACCTTGTCACGCTTGGAGGTTCAGCGCCCGCCAAGCCTTCCCGGCAAGCTCCTCTTGCCGGGGCCTTGTTTCCTTTGCGCCCTGAGTGGCCTTCCCGGCAAGCTCCTCTTGTCGGGGTCTTGATTACTTTGTTTTGAATGGCTCCAAGGAGCTCTTGAGGATCTTAGCGGCCATCAGGCCGCCCGGCCGTAGGCGCTGAATCGTCTCCGTGCGAGTTCGGGTACTAGGGTACCCCTACTCTAGTACACCGACAATCATATTAGGACTAATTTTGTAGCCAAAGCAAATTATCCTGCTGTTCTAAAAGAATCTCAAAATAATATAATTGAAGCATGAGAGTTCATCTATTTCTTTAAAATAAAACCACTGCCATGCTCTAAAAAGATATAAGTGAAGCACTAGAGCAAACGACAAACTACTCCGAAAGATATAAGTGAAGATCAATGAGTGATTGAATAATTATGTAACTATGTGAAGACTCTAACATTTAATAATTTCAGATCTTGGTATTTTATTCAAACAGCAAGTAAAACAAAAGAAAATAAAATGACGCTCCAAGCAAAACACACATCATGTGGTGAATAAAAATATAGCTCCAAGTAAAGTTACGGATGAACGAAGACGAAAGAGGTCATGCCATCCGGGGCATCCCCAAGCTTAGGCTCTTGGTTGTCCTTTAATATTACCTTGGGGTGCCTTGGGCATCCCCAAGATTAGGCTCTTGCCACTCCTTATTCCATAGTCCATTGAATCTTTACCCAAAACTTGAAAACTTCACAACACAAAACTCAACAGAAAACTCGTAAGCTCCGTTAGTATAAGAAAATAAATCACCACTTTTGGTACTGTTGTGAGCTCATTATAAATTAATATTGGTGTAATATCTACTGTATTCCAACTTCTCTATGGATCATACCCTCCGATACTACTCCTAGATACATCAGAATAAGCAAACAACACAATGAAAACAAAATCTGTCAAAAACAGAACAGTCTGTGGTAATTTGTATCATTCGAATACTTCTGTAACTCCAAAAATTCTGAAATAAATGGTGGACCTGAGGAATTTATCTATTAATCATCTGCAAAAAGAATCAACCTAAAAGCACTCTCGAGTAAACAATGGCAGCTAATCTCGTGAGTGCAAAAGTTTATACTTCTTACAGCAAGATCGCAAAGACTTCACCGAAGTCTTACCAAAGGTTCTACTTGGCACAAACACTAATTAAAACATAAAACCACATTTAACCAGAGGATAGATGAATTATTTATTACTAAACAGGAACAAAAATTATAGAACAAAAATAAAATTGGGTTGTCTCCCAACAAGCGCTAACGTTTAACGCCCCTAGCTAGGCATGATGATTTCAATAATGCTCACATAAAAGATAGGAATTTAAACATAAAGATAGCGTCATGAAGAATATGACTAGCACATTTAAGTATAACACACTTCCTATGCATAGGGATTTTGTGAACAAACAATTTATGGGAACAATAATCAACTAGCATAGGAAGGCAAAACAAGCATAACTTTAAAGCTTATAACACATAGAGAGGAAACTTGGTATTATTGCAATTCCTACAAGCATATGTTCCTCCCTCATAATAATTTTCAGTAGCATCATGAATGAATTCAACCATATAACCAGCACATAAAGCATTATTTTCATGATCTACTTGCATAGAAATTTTATTACTCTCCACATAAGCAAATTACTTCTCATGAATAGTAGTGGGAGCAAACTCAACAAAATAACTATCATGTGAAGCATAATCCAATTGAAAATTAAAATCATGATGACAAGTTTCATGGTTATCTTTATTCTTTATAGCATACGTGTTATCATAATAATCATCATAAATAGGGGGCATGCTTTCATCATAATATATTTGCTCATCAAAACTTGGGGGACTAAACATATCATCTTCATCAAACATAGAATCCCCAAGCTTGTGGCTTTGCATATCATTAGCATCATGGGTATTCAAAGAATTCATACTAACAACATTGCAATCATGCTCATAATTCACATATTTTATGCCAAGCATTCTATGTAATTCTTCTTCTAGTACTTGAGCACAATTTTCCTTCCCATCAGTTTCACGAAAGACATTAAAAAGAAAAAGCATATGAGGCAACCTTAATTCCATTTTTTGTAGTTTTCTTTTATAAACTAAACTAGTGATAAAAATAAACTAAAAGATTCGATCGCAAGATCTAAAGATATACCTTCAAGCACTCACCTCCCCGGCAACGGCGCCAGAAATTAGCTTGATGACTATTACACAACCTTCTTCTTGTGGACGTTTATGGGCCTCCAAGTGCAGAGGTTTGTAGGACAGTAGCAAATTTCCCTCAAGTTGATGACCTAAGGTTTATCAATCCGTGGGAGGCGTAGGTCGAAGATGGTCTCTCTCAAACAACCCTACAACCAAATAACAAAGAGTATCTTGTGTCCCCAACACACCCAATACAACGGTAAATGTATAGGTGCACTAGTTCGGCGAAGAGATGGTGATACAAGTGCAATATGGATGGTAGATATCGGTTTTTGTAATCTAAAAAATATTAAAAAAGCAAGGTAAGTAATGATAAAAGTGAGCGTAAACGGTATTGCAATGCTTCGAAACAAGGCCTAGGGTTCATACTTTCACTAGTGCAAGTTCTCTCAGCAATAATAACATAAATGGATCATATCACTATCCCTCAACATGCAACAAAGAGTCACTCCAAAGTCACTAATAGCAGAGAACAAACGAAGAGATTATTGTTGGGTACGAAACGACCTCAAAGTTATTCTTTCTGATTGATCTATTCAAGAGTACGTAGTAAAATAACATGAAGCTATTCTTTCCGTTCGATCTATCCAAGAGTTCGTACTAAAATAACACCTTAAGATACCAATCAACCAAAACCCTAATGTCACCTAGATACTCCAATGTCACCTCAAGTATCTGTGGGTATGATTATATGATATGCATCACACAATCTCAGATTCATCCATTCAACCAACACAAAGAACTTCAAAGAGTGCCCCAAAGTTTCTACTGGAGAGTCAAGACGAAAATGTGTGCCAACCCCTATGCATAAGTTCACAAGGTCACTGAACCCGAAAGTTGATCACTAAAACATACATCAAGTAGATCACGTGAATATCCCATTGTCACCACAGATAAGCACATGCAAGACATACATCAAGTGTTCTCAAATCCTTAAAGACTCAATCCGATAAGGTAACTTCAAAGGGAAAACTCAATCCATTACAAGAGAGTAGAGGGGGAGAAACATTATAAGATCCAACTATAATAGCAAAGCTCGTGATACATCAAGATCGTGCCAAATCAAGAACACGAGAGAGAGAGAGAGAGAGAGAGAGAGAGAGAGAGAGATCAAATACATAGCTATTGGTACATACCCTGAGCCCCGAGGTGAATGATAACCCACAAGTATAGGGGATCGCAAAAAATTTCGAGGGTAGAGTATTCAACCCAAATTTATTGATTCGACACAAGAGGAGCCAAAGAATATTCTCAAGTATTAGCAGCTGAGTTGTCAATTCAACCACACCTGGAAACTTAGTATCTGCAGCAAAGTGTTTAGTAGCAAAGTAATATGATAGTGGTGGTAACGGTAACAAAGTAAAGACAGCAAAAGTAATGTTTTTGGTATTTTTGTAGTGATTGTAACAGTAGCAACGGAAAAGTAAATAAGCGTAAACCAGTATATGGAAAACTTCAGAGGCACCGGATCAGTGATGGATAATTATGCGGATGTGGTTCATCATGTAACATCATAACATAGGGTGACAGAACTAGCTCCAGTTCATCAATGTAATGTAGGCATGTATTCGTAAATAGTCATCCGTGCTTATGGAAAAGAACTTGCATGACATGTTTTGTCCTACCCTCCGTGGCAGCGGGTCCTATTGAAACTAAGGGATATTAAGGCCTCCTTTTAATAGAGAACCGGAACAAAGCATTAGCACATAGTGAATACATGAACTCCTCAACCTATGGTCATCACCGGGAGTGGTCCCGATTATTGTCACTTCGGGGTTGCCGGATCATAACACATAGTAGGTGACTATAGACTTGCAAGATAGTATCAAGAAGACACGTATATTCCTGAAAACATAATAGGTTCAGATCTGAAATCATGGCACTCGGGCCCTAGTGACAAGCATTAAGCATAGCAAAGTCATAGCAACATCAATCTCAGAACATAGTGGATACTAGGGATCAAACCGTAACAAAACTAACGCGATTACATGATAAATCTCATCCAACCCATCACCGTCCAGCAAGCCTACGATGCAATTACTCACTCACGGAGGTGAGCCTCATGAAATTGGTGATGGAGGATGGTTGATGATGACGACGGCGACGAATCCCGCTCTCCGGAGCCCCGAACGGACTCCAGATCAGCCCTCCAGAGAGAGATTAGGGCTTGGCGGCGGCTCCGTATCGTAAAACATGATGAAACTTTCTCTCTGATTTTTTCTCCCAAAGCCAATATATGGAGTTGGAGTTGGCGTCGGAGGGTCTCGGGGGCCACGAGGTAGGGGCGCGCCCGGAGAGGCGCCCCACCTCGTGGACAGGTGTGGGCCCCTGGTCTTCATCTTTAGCGAGGATTTTTATTATTTATTCTAAGATATTCCGTGGAGTTTCAGGTCATTCGAGAACTTTTGTTTTCGCACATAAAACAACACCATGGCAATTCTGCTGAAAACAGCGTTAGTCGGGTTAGTTCCATTCAAATCATACAAGTTAGAGTCCAAAACAAGGGCAAAAGTGTTTGGAAAAGTAGATCTGACGGAGCGTATCAACTCCCCAAGCTTAAACCCTTGCTTGTCCTCAAGCAATTCAGTTGACAAACTGAAAGAGAAAAAAAAACTTTACAAACTCTGTTTGCTCTTGTTGTTGTAAACATGAAAAGCCAGCATTCAAGTTTCAGCAATTATTATGAACTAACCATACTCACAATAACACGTAGGTCTCACAATTACTCATATCAATAGCATAATCAGCTAGCAAGCCATAATAATAAAACTCGGATGACAACACTTTCTCAAAATAATCATAACATGATATAACAAAATGGTATCTCGCTAGCCCTTTCTGAGACCGCAAAATATAAATGCAGAGCACCTTTAAAGATCAAGGACTGACTAAACACTGTAATTCATGGTAAAAGAGATCAAGTCAAGTCATACCCAATATAAACCAATCATAATGAATGCAAACAACGGTGTGCTCTCCAGCGGGTGCTTTTTAATAAGAAGGGTGATGACTCAACATAAAAGTAAATAGATAGGCCCTTCGCAGAGGGAAGCAAGGATTTGTAGAGGTGCCAGAGCTCGATTTTGAAATAGAGATAAATAATATTTTGAGCGGCATACTTTCACTGTCAACGCAACAACTATGAGATGGCTGTATCTTCCATACTACATGCATTATAGGCAGTTCCCAAACAGAATGGTAAAGGTTTATACTCCCCCTCCTCCACAAGCATCAATCCATGGCTTGCTCGAAACAACGAGTGCCTCCAACATTCAACAGGTCCTGTGGGGAGTTTTGTTTAATTATTTTGATTTGCTTTGATCTTTTGGATCATGGGACTGGGCATCCGGTTACCGCCCTTTCTAAATGAATGAGGAGCGGAGTCCACTCCTCTTGAGAATAACCCACCTAGCATGGAAGATATAGGCAGCCCTAGTTGCACATGAGCTGCTCGAGCATACAAAACAGAATTTCATTTGAAGGTTTGGAGTTTGGCACATACAAATTTACTTGGAGCAGCAGGTAGATACCGCATATAGGAAGGTATGGTGGACTCATATGGAACAACTTTGGGGTTTAAGGAGTTTGGATGCACAAGCAGTATTCCGCTTAGTACGGTGAAGGCTAGCAAAAGACTGGGAAGCGACCAACTGAGAGAGCGACAACAGTCGTAAACATGCATTAAAATTAATTCACACCGAGTACAAGCATGAGTAGGATATAATCCACCATGAACATAAATCTTATGAAGGCTATGTTGATTCGATTCAACTACATGCGTGAACATGTGCCAAGTCAAGTCACTCAATTCATTCAAAGGAGGATACCATCCCATCATACCACATCATAATCATTCTAATAGCATGTTGGCACGCAAGGTAAACCATTATAACTCATAGCTAATCAAGCATGGCACAAGCAACTATAATACCTAAATGTCATTGCAAATATGTTTACTTCATAATAGTTGAATTAGGAACGATGAATCATCATATTTACAAAAACAAGAGAGGTCGAGTTCATACCAGCTTTTCTCTTCCCAATAAGTTCATCATATATCATCATTATTGCCTTTCACTTGCACGACCGAACGGTGTGTATAATAATAAGAGTGCACGTGCATTTGGACTAAGCTGGAATCTGCAAGCATTCAACTCAAAAGAGAAGACAAGTAATATGGGCTCCAAGTTAAATAAACGATCATGCATATGAGAGCCACTAAGCATTTTCAATATAGTCTTCTCGACCCCCAAAAGAAAGGAAAATAAATAAAAACTATTTACACGGGAAAGCTCCCAACAAGCAAAAGAAGAACGGGAAATATTTTTGGGTTTTCTTTTTAATTATTACTACTACAGCAGGAAAAATAAACTACTACTATTTTTTTTGGTTTTTCTAAGGTTTATTAAACACACAAGAAGAAAGCAGGAAAAAGAAATTTAAACTAACATGGATATTACAGTGAAAGAGTATGAGCACCGACATCTAGCAATGAGTGTGTGTGAACATGAATGTAATGTCGGTGGGAAATACGTACTCCCCCAAGCTCAGGCTTTTGGCCTAAGTTGGTCTATTGCCAGGGATAGCCTGGCGGACACCCGTAGGTGTAGCTGGGGTCGTACTGTGATGAAGAATAGTTGGGATCATAATGTGATGAAGAGGACTCTGACTGCCACTGGCTGGCAACCGCCTCAGGATCCCAAGAATAAACAAACATTCGTGGAGGCTCCGGTTCCGGGGCTGGTGCAGGATTCCGATAGGCTTGAACAGCCGCCCACGGAACAATGTAAGTGCCTGCAGACAAGTTAAACAAAGAGGGAGCAGGCAAAGTAATAGTCTCAGGGTGATGTTTATCAAAGTAAAATTTATATTTAAGCGCCCCTTCGCGATTCTTAACAAGAAAATCATGCGCTACCATACTCTTATAATCTAAATAAGCACGGGGCAGCGTTGTTTCTTCTTTCTCCTCATGCCTAATAGGTATCTCAAAATATTCAGCTAGGCGAGAAGCATAAATGCCTCCAAAGATGGGGCCCTTAGTACGGTTCATACTCAACCGTCTAGCAACAATTCCACCCATACTAACAGAGTTATTGCGGTATAAACCATGGAGCAAAATAATAATATCAGGAATACTAAGGTTCCCACAGTTCCCGCGACCAATCAAGCAACGACTAGCAAATAAGGCAAAGTAGCGTAAAACAGGAAAATGTATGCTAGTAATTCTTGCATCAGAAACCTTCCTGGTTTCACCCACAGTGATAGTGTCAATATAAGCTTCTACTTCATTACGGTGTGGTTCATCTAAAGAACCCTCGAAAGGTATTTTGCAAACCTCGCAAAATGCAGCTAATGTCATCTCCCTAGCAACATCATATAAATGGAACTCTACTATTGGAGGTGATTTCTTAGGGAAAAAGTAGAAGTTCTGGACAAAAGTATTTGTGAGTAAGAGATACTGATGACGTTGGTCGCGGAGGAAGTTGGTGAGGCCGGCGTTCTCAATTAATAGATAGAAATCCTCATAAATCCCGGCACTCCTCAAGAAGTCATCGGAAGGCCATTCACACGGCGGGACCTCCGCGATACGAGGCAAATTAAATTTGGGCTTCTGTTCTTCTTCCTTTTGTTTCTCCTTAGAGCTTCGGCTCGACGAGCCTCTCAAAAGCCTCTTCATTATTTCTGAAACAATCCGAAATTTTTAGTAACTTCAAATAAAAGTGAACCAACTTCAATAAAATTGATAGCAACAACTCCCACAAGTGCCTAGAGCATATATCAAGCATTAGAACTACTTGGAACCATATAAATTTGACATGCAAGCTCAAGAACATGGTCACCTATGCAGCACAAATTTGCAACGAATAAAGCACTAGAACAAAAACTAATTGGATCAATGGAGGAGTCACATACCAAGGAACAATCTCCCCAAGCAGTTTTGCGAGAGGTGCTTTGAGCAAGGAGATCGAAAAACACAGCAACGGGGGCTAGAACTCGTGCTTGAGTTGGTTTTTTGTGTTTGTGTGAAACAGAGGAAGAAGATGGGTGCAGGAATAAGTGGAGGAGGGCCACCGTGGGCCCACGAGGCCCCTGCAATCAATAACAGCCCCTGCAGTATTAAGGAAAGGTCTTCCAAGAATAATAGACATACTATCATCCTCGGGAATATCAAGAATTACAAAGTCCGTTAAAATAGTAACGTTCGCAACCACAACAGGCACATCCTCACAAATACCGACAGGTATAGCAGTTGATTTATCAGCCATTTGCAAAGATATTTCACTAGGTGTCAACTTATTAGAGTCAAGTCTACAATATAAACAGAGAGGCATAACACTAACACCGGCTCCAAGATCACATAAAGCAGTTTTAACATAATTTCTTTTAATGGAGCATGGTATAGTAGGTACTCCTGGATCTCCAAGTTTCTTTGGTATTCCACCCTTAAAAGTATAATTAGCAAGCATGGTGGAAATTTCAGCTTCAGGTATCTTTCTTTTATTAGTAATGATATCCTTCATATACTTAGCATAAGGATTTGTTTTGAGCACATCGAGTTAATCGCATACATAAAAGATGGGTCTAATCATTTCAGCAAAACGCTCAAAATCCTCATCATCCTTTTTCTTGGATGGTTTGGGAGGAAAAGGCATGGGTTTCTGAACCCATGGTTCTCTTTCTTTACCATGTTTCCTAGCAACGAAGTCTCTTTTATCATAACGTTGATTCTTTGATTGTGGGTTATCAAGATCAACAGCAGGTTCAACTTCTACATCATTATCATTACTAAGTTGAGCATTATCATGAACATCATCATTAACATTATCACTAGGTTCATGTTCATTACTAGATTGTGTTTGACATCGGACATAGAGATATCATTTGGATTCTCGGTGGTTCGACAATAGGTTCACTAGAAGTTTGCAAAGTCCTATCATTTTCTTTTCTTCCTTTTAGAAGAACTAGGCATATCAATATTATTTCTCCGAGAATCTTGTTCGATTCTCCTAGGGTGGCCTTGAGGATACAAAGGTTCTGAGTCATTCTACCAGTTCTAGTAGCCACTCTAACAGACATAATCATTTTTCTTACTATTCATTTCATCAAGCATTTCTTTCTGAGCTTTAAGTACTTGTTCTACTTGAGTGGTAACCATAGAAGCATGTTTGCTAACAATTTTAAGTTCACCTCTAATATCAGCCATATAATCACTCAAGCGTTTAATCATAAAAGTATTCTGTTTTAATTGTCTACCAAAATAAGCATTAAAGTCATCTTTCTTAAACATAAAGTCATCAAACTCATCCAAGCACTGACTAGCAATTTTAGTAGGAGGGACTTCAGCTTTATCATACCTATAGAGAGAATTTACCTTTACTACGTGTCGGGATATCGGGGGTTCTTGATAAATAAGTAATTGAGATCATATACTTCTTCAACAGTGATGTAAATTAAGACCATGTATTTCTTCAATAGGAGGTAAATTCTTAACATCTTCAGCTTTAATACCTTTTTCTTTCATAGATTTCTTTGCCTCTTGCATATCTTTGTGACTGAGAAATAGAACACCTCTCTTCTTCGGAGTTGGTTTAGGAATAAGCTCAGTAATTGGCTCAGGAGCTGGCTCAGGAGTTGGCTCAGGAGGTGCCCAATTTTTTTCATTTGCCAACATATTATTCAATAGGATTTCAGCGTCATCCGGTGTTCTTTCCCTGAAAAGAGAACCAGCACAACTATCGAGGTAATATCTCGAAGCATCAGTTAGTCCATTATAAAAGATATTAAATATTTCAGGTTTCTTAAGAGGATGATCAGGCAAAGCATTAAGTAACTTGAGAAGCCTCCCCCAAGCTTGTGGGAGACTCTCTTCTTCAATTTGCACAAAATTGTATATATTTCCCTCAAGGCAGCTTGTTTCTTATGAGCAGGGAAATATTTAGCAGAGAAGTGATAAATCATATCCTGGGGACTTTGCACACAACCAGTGTGACGCCCCCGATTCAATCGTACACTAATCATGCACGCAAATGTGTACGATCAAGATCAGGGACTCACGGGAAGATATCACAACACAACTCTAAAACATAAATAAGTCATACAAGCATCATAATACAAGCCGGGGCCTCGAGGGTTCGAATACAAGTGCTCGATCATAGGCAGTCAGTGGAAGCAACAATATCTGAGTGAGACATAAGTTAAACAAGTTTGCCTTAAGAAGGCTAGCACAAAGCTGGGATCTGAGATCGAAGAGGCGCGGGCCTCTGCACAGGATCCTCCTAACTACTCCTGGTCATCGTCGGTGGGCTACACGTAGTAGTAGGCACCTCCGGGTAGTAGTCGTCATCGACAAGTGGCGTCGCTCCTGGGCTCCATCGTGCAGTTGCAGCAATCGGGTAGAGATAGGGAAAGGGGGAACAAGGCAACCGTGAGTACTCATCCAAAGTACTACGCAAGCAAGGAGCTACACTACATATGCATGGATATAGCATATCGATGGACTGAACTATGAAAGCGAGAATAAGAGGGGATAGCTAATCACGTCGAAGACTACGCCAGCAGCCTCCGCCTTGCAGACATGTAGCGTAGAGTAGATGAAGTCCTCCAAGTAGCATCACATAGCAATAATCCTACCAGCGATCCTCCTCGTAACCACGAGAGAGCGACCACGGGTTGTATCCGCACTTGGAAGGTGTGTTTTATTAAGTATCCGGTTCTAGTTGTCATAAGGTCAAGGTACAACTCCAAGTCGTCTGTTATCGAAGATCACGGCTATTGAATAGATTAACTTCCCTGCAGGGTGCACCACATAACCCAACACGCTTGATCCCATTTGGCGGACACACTTTTTGGGGCATGCCCGCCACGGAGATCAACACGTCGCAGCCCCACCTAGGCACAACAGAGAGGCCAGACGCCGGTCTAAACCTAAGCGCCGAAGTCTGGGCCCATCGCCCAATGCACACACCTGCGTTGCGTGGCGGCGGAAGCGTAACTAGCCCCTTAATACAAGAGCAGGCCTCGTTCCAATCCGGTAGCAGCGCGCCGGTCGTGACGTCACAAAGTGCTTGGTGATACCACGGCGCGGGATACCCATAACTACTCCAGCGTAGATGGTTAGTGCATATAGACCAAATGGCGGACTCAGATCAAATACCAAGATCTCGTTAAGCGTGTTAAGTATCCATGACGCCGACCATGGCAGGCCCACCTCTCTCCTAGGTGGCCACAACCTGCCTCGCTCCGCCACAAAGTAACAATCGGGGGCCATCGGAACCCAGCCCACCTCTACCGGGATGGAGCCACCGTCCTTTCAACCCCATCTCCGAACAGTATCACAGGTAATGTAATAGTGTAAAGTATATAGTATATGCCCGTGATCACCTCCAAGTGATCACAGCCCGAAGAGTATAGCATGGCAGACGGACAAGAGTGTAGCGCCACCGATGGAACACTAGCATCTTATACTAAGCAAGTAGGATAGCGGGTAAAGGTAACAAATGTAGTAGCAAGGACAGGCTATCTGAAGTATAGGATTAACTGAAAGCAATAACATGCTACACTACTCTAATTCAAGCAGTATAGAGAAGAGTAGGCGATATCTGGTGATCAAAGGGGGGGCTTGCCTGGTTGCTCTGGCAAGAGAGAGGGTTTGTCAACACCGTAGTCGTACTGGGTAGCAGCGGCGTCGGTCTCGGTGTCTAGCGAGAGAAGAGGGGGAAGAAACAATAAATATTTAAGCAAACAGATGCATAGCGATGCATGATATGATAAGTATCAGTGCTAGGGGTGCCCTAACGCGGTATGAGGTGATACCGGTGAAGGGGGAAAACATCCGGGAAAGTATTCCCAGTGTTTCGCGTTTTCGGACAGATGAACCGGATGGGGAAAGTTGCGTGTTCGGCATGCTAGGGGTGTGTGGCGGATGAACGGGCTGCGTGTCCGGATTCCTCTCGTCGTTCTGAGCAACTTTCATGTAGAAAGTATTTTCATCCGAGTTACGGATTAAAAGATATGATTTTCTAAAGATTTAAATCTTTTATTTGATTTTATTTATTTATTTAAATCCAACATTATCCAAAACAATGAATGATGACACAGGCATGACATCAAAGTGATGTCAGCAGGTCAACTGGTCGGTTGACCAGTCAAACCAGACAGGTGGGTCCAATGGGACCCACATGTCAGTGTCAGGGGCACTAACAGGGGGTTTAAACTAACTAAATGGGTTAATTAGCAGGTGGGGCCCGGTAGTCAGTGAGAGATTAGTGTTTTAATTAACTAATTTAATTAATTAGCAAATTATCTATTTATTTTTATCCGTTTATGGCGTGGGCCCCGCATGTCAGTGTCACAAGGCTGCCCGGTCGGACGTTGGTCGGGTCAATCCGATCAGCGGGTCGGCGAGTCCTTTGGGGCCCACCGATCGATGGCGGGGCGGTGCCGCGTGAGTGCCGGCTTCGGCACCGGCGGAGACGCGCCGGAGCTAACTCCGCGACCATTCCGATGGCGGCGAATGGGAAGCGGCGGATTCGTCCACGAAGTCGTTTCCGCAGCGAGTGCGTTCGAGCAGGCGTAACGATGCGCGTCGAGCAGTGGCGAAGCACGACCGGACTTGGCGTGAACGGCGCCGGCGACGGGGTTTGCGGCGAGCGGATACGGTCGACGGCGGAAAGGATGCTACGGCGCGCTATGGAGCAAAAGGAAAGGATGGGGAGGATCTACACGGAGCGGCGAGTCCAACGGGTGCGACCCCGTGACCAAATGGTCACCGGAAGGACGCCGGCGACGAGCTCAGGCGGAGCCTCTTTCGGGCACGATGGGGAGGAGGATCTACGACGGTGGAAACACGCGGGGAGGAGAGGGGAAAGAGTTGCGTGCTCACGTTGGTCCTGTAGGTGTGTGTTCGCGGGCTCGGGGAGGACCAACGGCGGTGAATCGGCGCCGGAGACGAAGACGGCCGCAGGAGGAAGAAGGGGTCGCCGGGCTCGCGGTGGTGGCTCCCTTCTCGCTTCGGTTGGTGCAGAGGGTCTAGCCGAGGACGGTGCGTCTCGTGGGCGTCTTTGGCGAGGCGCTGGTGGCCCGTGGCAGCTCTGCACATCCATGGCGACGGCTGCGTCGGTTGAGGAGGGGAGGGGATCTGGAGAGCGAGGGAGAGGGCGATGAGGGAGAGAGGGGGCAAGTGGGCGAGTGGGGAGCCCGAGGGGGCGCAGCGTCGGCGCCCTTATCCTCTCCGGGCCCTGTAGCGGCGCGGGGCGGCGAGCTGGTCCGTCGGCGATAGCGGGCTCGGTCGGACGAATTGTGAGGGGCGTGGGGAGAAGGTGACAACGGTGGGGAGGTGGCAGCTGGGCCACCTGGGCCGGCCGGGTGCGATGGAATGGGCCGAAGCCCATGGGGAGCCAGGGGGTCTTTCTCCTTGTTTTTCTTTTGTTTTCTGCTTGCCTTTTTATTTATTTCCTATTCTGTTTATTTCATTTTTAAAGTAATTAGGAATTTTCTAAAAATGTGTTTACTTCACCATAATTACCTTTGTAATATTTAGTACAATCCAAACATTTTTGTTTTAATTTTTGAAAACTTTTATTGTTATCATTAATTTGAATTTTGAATTTTGGACGATTTTGTCCTAACGATAGATTCAGAAGAAGATGTCGTGGTGACGTGGCACCATTAGCGTGGGATCTTGTAGCTTAATTATCCAAGGCGTCACAATTCTCCTCCACTACAAGAAATCTTGTCCGAGATTTAAGAGGGAGTAAGGGGAAAGTTCGGTTACAATATTCTAACGGATCTTCTCGAAGTTAATCCCTTTCGTTGATGTCTTCAATTCTTTATTCAATGCATCATGATAAACTTGTCATCATTTTTGGGAACTCCATCGTACTTACGAAAGGATAAGGGCAGCTCACTACGACATAATGCTTTTGAGGGAAACAATCTGGGTTAACCCATGAATGAGTATAAGATTATCTCTCGAGTTGAACATAAGAAATACTCGAGAGTAAGGTGCGAAGGTACCATAAGAGGCTCAAGCGGATAGATAGTTGCTCGAAGCCTGAACGAGTGAGAAAGGGGTTGAGTAGAGTATTGCGTCGATCTTGGAATAGATCACTAGGGCGGTGGCCGTGAATTACATCGAGGCCACGACGAGGAATAACTTTGGGAATAGGGGTGTAAGGACGGTCAGGTTTCGATCTGTGGGCTGTGGGTTATGGGCCCACCATGTGGTTTTTTTAATAGGAGCGGTGACATTTTGCACGGTCATGATAGCAAGGCATGTCGAGAGTACCATATCAGTTATGTCGGCAACAATGTTGGTACCAAGGGCGAGGGACGAAAGAACCATTTTCACCTTTCGTTGCATCGAGGCGGACCAATAGGCAAAGTTCTCGTCCATCGGTGGTTACGAAATGTCACCAACAATAGTAATGAGGTCTTCTTGGCGGTGTTGTACCACGAGGTGCTTACATAAGCAGGAGAATAATACTGCTTAGATTATATAGACCTCAAGAAAGATTAAACCAACCAATGGAAAGGAAAATAAGATTATCAGACTAAACAGAGCAATGGAAAGGAAAATGTGTTTAAACACATATTTCAAGGGTATATCCTTCCCAAGGACAAGCAGAGCATGATATCCATGACAGGATATAATGTAGAAAACTCTTTTGGTAGGGGAGAGAAATTTCATAACATTACCCATACAGCGGTGTTTGGATAATTTAGCAGGAAACATTTAGCATTGGCTTCAAATGTCCTTGTTGAAAATCGGAGTACCACAAACATGCTTGGAGATAGCATTGCATGGTCTTCAAGCAAAGTTCAGACTTTGGAAACAAAAAGGGTCTATCAGGAAGAACTTATAGAATAAGTCTTACAATTTCCTCATGGAAGAATGGATATCCTTGCTAAAAGGAAGCTATAACAACAGGACCTCCGGCCAGGTGTGTTAGGCACGACATCAACTTACCGGGTCACATAAAGACGAGTGTTATAACTCTTGCAAATATGTTCCAACCATCATAACTGACCGAGATTCAGATCTGGTCGGTGTTAGGATACCTCAAGCTTAGGATGCCCGAGAAGAAAAGGTGCGACACAAATTGACGGGATGACATGTAAGATTCTCGGGACATGAACTATGAAGTGATTTCCGTTAACAAGAGTTCATCATTAAATCAAGAAGAGGATGAGGAGGTGGCTGACGAACTCGGTGACAATTCATTGAGATTTTCAAAAGATGGATTTCCACACTTATGTGAACAAGGAGATAACATTTGTCAGATCAAATGGTATAATGATGTATGCTCGAGGAAAACTTACACAATTAAACATTGGTTAAAAGGTGCGCCCGAAATATGGGTTGGGTTGTACGACCAATGTCAGAATGGTGATTCAATAATCAATAGTCCAAGAATGAACGGCCGACAATTAACTTCAAAGCAATAGTGTTGCTAGAAGGGCAGAATCCAAACAACACCGTTCACTTGTTGGTACCCTGGTTGGAATCAACCGAGGACCAAGAAAGAATGTGATGGTGAGAAGTATCACTATACCAAGAATTTCTTAAGAGGTGGAGCAATCCTCACAACATTCTTGACATCAAAGATGGTAATACTCCGCGGTAGAATCATATCATAAGTTGGATAGAAAGGAACTCAAGTTACAACGCAAAACTAGAACAAGTTTTGTGTTGCGGAAATGCAAGAATGTCGTGGATGATAACACAAATCATCGAGGGCAAGGATGGTATTTATCATCATGACTTCCATTGGGAACCTAGGAGGAGTCAAAATGTTGATGATGATCACGACAATTTGTCGAGAGAATTCATGAAGATGTAATCAATTGGCGATGACATCAAGTCAAAGGAATGATGAAGCAAAAGATTATTGAAACCATGGGTACGACACAAACTCGAAATCAAGTTTGTTGGTCAAGGAGAAATGGTATGACGAGGAAGATCGGCGTAAGCTTAGCTCATCGTCGGCGGTGCTCCCGGAATAAGGACCAGGTAGCACAGTTTGAAATCATCAAGACAATGACATAGCCAAACAGGCTAGGAATGGCATGATCGGGTACAAACTCCTACTTATAGAAGCTTACTGGAGAGTTGTTGAACCGTAGTGCGGACTCGGTTCAGTTATCGGTGTCTTTGAGTGTTTAATAACTCAGAGCCCGTGAAAAATTGGAATCAGTGGGAAGGTAGCACTTGATGAAGAACTCATAAGAAGTTATGCAGTTCCATGATAATCTCGAGATACCAGGGGGTAATACTCAACGATAGATCAAAGTAGAGGTTGGACTAGGGTAACGCTCTGCAGAAGACAAGTACTCTAACTTGTCTGAGAAATAGAATCAAGGGAGAGCAAACATGGTCGGAAACACGGTTGCGAAGGATCAATTCACAGATACCAGATGATATTTATCAAGAAAATAGTTATTATTACAAGAAGTTTCCATGATAGGATCTACATCGTGTCCATGGGCATGAACAAAAAGTTCAAGGTCGACTCCCACTTCCTCAATGCATAACCTTCCATTCACTTCTCATTTTTCGGAGAAGTTGTAATGTTCAAACTTTATCTAGCAAAACACTGGAAGAGTATGACTCGTGAAAATTTTCGAGTTCACACATATTAAGGAGGGCATAGGTTCAACCCATCAAGGCATCTTAGGGCGTATACCATCAACAAGGGTAAATAACTCAAGCTCGGAGGTAGAGCATGGTTGACAAAGCAGAGGATACAATTTACCAAAGGCATTATGTATCGGGGAAGGTCTCACAAAGTTATTGAATATGAAGGATCTTGTGGATAAAATCCAACGATGGACTGATGGTCCACAAGGGGTCTGACGTGAGCATCGGTATTTAACTAGAGGAAGAAGAATGCAAGGAGATCAGATTATAGAAACAACTGACTAACTCAAATCTCAAATGCAAAGGAATTATGATTTCCAAATCAAGGGACCAGAAGCAATGCTCTGCTTAGGGGTGGATAAGTTGAATAGCCTTAGGGTACAATCAACGACAATTGGATTGGTCGAGAACCAATTCCAGTTAAAAGAATGGCAGCTCAGCCGGAAAAGTAATTTATAAGGATCAATGATGATTGCGTGTATTCGCAAACATATTGAGTCAACCGACTCAAAATGATAATGACAAGGAATGTCAATATGACTACGAGACTTATGGGATTAACCATAATGCAAGCAAGCAAGAATTTCAAGAGCCAAAGACCCCAGAGGAGTTTCGGAAGATCGAATATTATTTTGAAGACTTTTGTGAAACACATGAACAATCGGGGATGAGCGGATACTCGACAAGTGCGAGTATTTATTTGAAGGGGTATTCATGTGGCAAAGAACTGCTAGGCAGTAGGCACAAAGTATTCTCGGAACAATAGAAAACTTGGGGTATCTTGTAATAACAAGATCAATGGGGTATGATCGTATGAATGGCAAGTGTAAGTAGTTTTCCATACGGATTTATCGGTGGTGGGAATAGCAAAAGTGATGGGCACAAAGTCTCGAGAGAATATCAAAAGTATCTCCGAAATCTTACAGTGCGATCGGTGATCATCCGGATGAAGGGCCTCTCCGGTAGAAAGTATTTTCGAGAACCTAAAGTTAGATTTTAGTAAAAATCGTTTAACCCGAATAGAAGGCGTTGAGAATCCCGAGTAAAGGTCGAGGAGTAAAAGATCCTAATACCACCCAATGGCGACTGGGCCCATGGGCGCACAGCCATGTTAGTAGAAGTTTTGTAAAGTCTAGACTCAACCCGGCCAAGGAGTGTGGAAGGGGATTCCTACAGGCAGTTGGCTCGATACCAACTTGTGGCGCCCGATTCAATCGTACACTAATCATGCACGCAAATGTATGCGATCAAGATCGAGGACTCACGGGAAGATATCACAACACAACTCTAAAACATAAATAAGTCATAAAAGCATCATAATACAAGCCGGGGCCTCGAGGGCTCGAATACAAGTGCTCGATCATAGGCGAGTCAGCGGAAGCAACAATATCTGAGTCTGAGACATAAGTTAAACAAGTTTGCCTTAAGAAGGCTAGCACAAAGCTGGGATCTGAGATCGAAGAAGCGCGGGCCTCCTGCAGGATCCTCCTAACTACTCCTGGTCATCGTCGGTGGGCTGCGTAGTAGTAAGCACCTCCGGGGTAGTAGTCGTCATCGGCGGTGGCGTCGCTCCTGGGCTCCATCGTGCAGTTGCAGCAATCGGGTAGAGATAGGGAAAGGGGGAACAAGGCAACCGTGAGTACTCATCAAAGTACTGCAAGAAAGGAGCTACACTACATATGCATGGATATATGTGTAAAGGGGCATATCGATGGACTGAACTACAAAATGCGAGAATAAGAGGGGATAGCTAATCACAGTCGAAGACTAAACCACAGCAGCCTCCGCCTTGCAGCATGTAGCGAGAGTAGATGAAGTCCTCCAAGTAGCATCACATAGCAATAATCCTACCCGCGATCCCTCCTCGTAACCACGAGAGAAGCGACCACGGGTTGTATCGCACTTGGAAGGGTGTGTTTTATTAAGTATCCGGTTCTAGTTGTCATAAGGTCAAGGTACAACTCCAAGTCGTCACATTACGAAGATCACGGCTATTCAAATAGATTAACTTCCTGCGGTGCACCACATAACCCAACACGCTTGATCCCATTTGGCGGACACACTTTTACGGGTCATGCCCGCCGCGGAGATCAACACGTCGCAGCCCACCTAGGCTGTGAGAGAGGCCAGCACGCGGTCTAAACCTAAGCGCATGTGAAGTGCGGGCCCATCGCCCAATGCACACCTGCACGTTGCGTGGGCGGAAGCGAACTAGCCCCTTAATACAAGAGCAGGCCTATGTTCCAATCCGGCGTGCGCCGCTCGATCGCGGCGTCACGAAGTGCCGGCTGATACCACGGCGGGATACCCATAACTACTCCAGCGTAGATGGTTAGTGCGTATAGACCAAATGGCCAGACTCAGATCAAATACCAAGATCTCGTTAAGCGTGTTAAGTATCCGCGAACGCCGACCAGGGCCAGGCCCACCTCTCTCCTAGGTGGCCACAACCTGCCCTGTCGCTCCGCTACTGGTTGGTGTTCAGTTGCTCTAGCTACTGGTTTCTTGATGAGGATCGGGTCTCTGTCTTTCCCTCGATTCCAGCCTTTTCTAGCTGCCCCCTCCTCTGAGTGTGGCTACTCCTGTTTATAGGCGAAGGCCCTGGGCCTCTTCCCAAACATTGGCGGAAAGGCGCCAACAATTAGCCATTTGAAGGGAACAGCGGGTACACTTATCGACCAAAGTTGGTCCTCGCGTGCCAAAGGCTCTGGTGATGGACTTTGCTTGGGCTCCACGATGACTCCTTCAAGCCGTTGGGGCTGGTCTTGGTCTTGTTGCACCAAGCGGATGCCTTTGCTTGATCGCTCGCTGCGCTTGCTCCCTTTGCTCCAAAGAGGAAAGGCGGACACTCTTGCGGGTGGCGCCCAAGCTAGCGCCCTTAGTGCGTCATGGCTTGCGTCATGGGCACCTCGCGAGGTACCTGCCTTGAACTCTCCGCCTCCTCATTAGCCAGACTGACGAGGCCGTTTCTAAGAAGCTCCTTGTCGTCCGCCCCAATCTGGCCCCTCGCGAGGTCTTGAGCTGCGTTGATGAAGATGGGCTGTCGTGGGCCTCCTTTGAGCCACGCCCGCGAGCCGCGAGCCGCATGCGAGCAAGTCTGGGACCCTCGTTCCCAGAAACGCCGACAGTAGCCCAGGCCTGGCGCGCCGAAACTTGGCGAGGAGAGGCGAAGGGCAAGTGAGCGTCGTCAGGGCCCTAACGGCATCTTGACCTTAGGCGCTGCGTGGCGGTTGATTAGACGCGTGCACCTCTGCAACAGCGTGGGTTGATATGAGCGGCATCTTCCTTGCCTCCTTTACTTTCTCGATTGCTTCCAGATCCCTTTCTTGCGCCTCTCTCTCGCTTCCAAGATCTTGAGATCCCTCCGCTGCGTGCCCTAGCCAGTCATGGCTCCTCGCCAACCCGCAGAGCTTGGTACTCTCCTGCCTTGGACCCGCCAAATGTGTCGGGCGAGCCTGCTACAGTGCGCCGGATGGCGGGCGCAGGCGTCAGCACGCAGGCATTCAAGGCCGGCTTCTCCGCCCCTGAGGGTCGGGGGAGTACCTTCTACCTGTTCTTCATGAGCGCCATCATTGCTGGTCTGGTGCCTCCCTTTCCTGAGTTCTTCTTCTCCGTCCTCCGTCACTACAACATTCAAGCTCTCCACCTCCATCCCAACTCCGTCCTTCTTCTGGAAATCTTCGCCTACTATTGTGAGGCCCATGTTGGGGTGAAGCCCTCGGTGGCCTTGCTGCGCCATTATTTCTCCCTCCGAACCTCCCGTGGTTCCGCCTCCACGTCTTGTGAGCCAAATCGCATCTGGCGGAGCCATTGCCATTCAAACCACAGGAAGCGGATTGAGGGCTTGAGGAGCAAGTGGGTCTTGGTGGATCTGGGCGCATCCACCCACGGCTGATCTTGCCCACGGAGCACCCGAGAGCTCACGCGGCTGGTCCCGAGTGGAGCTTTGGATCCCATGAAGCTGGTGTTGGAGAAGATGGGCCTTGATCTGAAGCCGCAAATCGGGTGGCGGTGAAGCTGACCGGTGCGTCGCTCTTGAGGAGTTCTGGAGCATCAACTAGCTCCGCTTTGTCGATACTTCGCTTCGATGTGGAGGCCTCACTGAGCCCCCGTGGTCTGCCGCGAGGATCTGGTGACGGTCCTCCACTCCTTGGTTAGGGCGGCGTGGCGAGGCTGGAGGGCGCCCCCGTGCCCCTGTTCCTTCGCGAGGATTGGGAGCAGGTAGTGGGGCCCATGCCTGTCTTCAATGGGGACGGGCCCGTGCCCGTGGAGGCTCCGGAGGACCTAGTGGACGTGTCCTCTTCCGACTCCAGCGAAGAGGTGGAGGAAGGAGAGCGGGAGAGGGGTTGATTGGGGCGGAGTCAGGGCTCCTCCCCGTGGCGCGGTCCGCATTCTCCGCCTCCCAGTGGCGGCAGCGAGGATGAGGATGGCGGGAGGCGAAGCCTGCCCCGATCGCGAAGAAGGACGGGACTGGCTGGTCCCAGCGGATCCGCCACGGCCCGGGCGATCCCATGACGCGCCTCTGCTCCGGGCCTTGGCGCTGATCCTGCAGCCGGCTCTCGGGCTTCAGTATGGCCGGAGGTTGCTCGAGCCATGAGCGATGACCATAAGTGCTTGATTCTTGTTTTGTTCCTTGCTTTGTTGAGGCTTGATCTCTGTATCTCTTGGCTAGGCTGGCGCTGCGGTGAAGAAGTGAAGGAGCTCTGAGGCTTCATCTGGGCGGCGCCTCGCCCCTGAAAAGCGATGGCAAGACACGGGCCTCTCTGCCGGTCATCCTCGCGAGGCTGGCGGAGCTGGTGGGCGAGCTCAGCCCCTATGGCCCAAGCGACTCCCGATGTGTCCTTGCTCGATGCCGCCGCCATAGCTGTTGGGGCGCAGCAGGTCCCGCCACGACGATCTGTGGTTACGCCGCCATCTCCTCCTACTCCACCAACTGTTGTCTCTCCGACTCCTCCCCATCTGGATCATCTGCCGCTGAATTGGACCGCTCTGGCAGGATCTTCGGGCGCCGACCTCGCTTGGTGCCGGGCGCTTGGAGCTGGCCTCGCTGGATTCGCTCGGCAACCGATTCAGGCGGCGCTGGTCCAGACTCGGACGGCTTGACGAGGAGAAACAGGCTGTCCGTGGCGAAGATTGCCCGTGATGCTGCCTGGGGAGGCAGCCGCATCAAAGGTCGGTGAGGCGCCTGGAGGGCGAGTGAAGGGCTGCAAAACCAGCTTGCCGAGGAGGCCCGCCTCCGCCAGAGCAGGAGGAAAGCATGAAGGCTCGCGAGGCGGCCGTCAAGACCGAGAGGCCAGGCTGAAGAGGCGCCGTGACCGCCTAGGCGCTACTGGAGCAGGAGGCTGGAGGCGAGGAAAGTCGAGCTGGACGACAAGGCGCGGGTTCTGCCGAAGATCACGTGGCCTTCACGGATATGGAGGTGAAGGCTCGCACCTTGCCGAGGAGCTTTATGATAGCGGCTGGAGAGCCCACCGGCCGCGCGAGAGGACGGCCCCGCCAAGCTGCTTCCTTTCTGGTTCGCGCTCTTGAAGATGTCTCCCTTGGTCTTGGCCCCACTTTGAGGCAGAGGCGTGACTTGTCTTTCAGTGGCATCGACGCGGGTCCTCACCACGTCTACCTTCGCGATACCGGCGTCGACTGGACAGCTTCTTTGGAGCTAGCAAGCGGCGAGTAAGGCTGCCGCTGCCGAGGCTGTGAAGGGTCGTGGAGGCTCTGTTGGGAAGTTCAGGCCTTGACACCAAGCCGGGCGCGCTGCTGCCGCCCTGCTGCTCCACGAGGCGAACCCACTCGCGCTGCTCTACCACCGACAAGTGACTCCGTTGTGGCTCTGTCGCTTTTAATTCCTGCACATGTATCATGCCTCGGGAGGCGTTTAAACTTGCATTTGGTATTGCAATAACAGTGTGGACTATAATATTTGCTTTTGAATTCCTTGAAATTTATGCTTCCTACTTGCTTATGTTCTCTGTGGCAGAGCCTGCCTCACAGATCTCTCGGCCGCCGTTAGCCCCCGGAAACCAGGACGGGACCAAGGAGTGAGGGGCTACGTGACAAGTTAGGCTCTGAGTCGCAATGCTCGAGAGTCCCCCTGGCGCCTGAACAACAAGTAGGGAGGTGAGACGCAGGCGGATCTACCGTTCTACATCTCAGAGAGCCAGGTCCCGCAGATACCTCAACCGCCGTTAGCCTTTCGGAACTAAGGGGTGAGGGCTACGTGACCAGTTAGGCTCATGAGTCACGATGCTCGGGAGTCCCCTTGACGCTCAAGCGGCATTCGCACCTTGGCTCCGCTCGGGAGTGGCGTCTGCACGAACCAGGCCCGGGGGGCTGGCTGGGTGGCGGCGTGCAGGCGTGACCAGGCGCAGCCCGTGCCCAGCCCTCCTGGCGGCGCCCCGAGGGGAGGCGTTGCGATGAGGCCGGACACCGAGCTCTGGGCTCCCGAGGTTGATCACCCGGAGGCCACCCTCGGTTGTTTATCACTGGCCTTGAGCATAGCGCTCAAGCATGCGTCTGGGCATAGCCGCTCCTCGGTAGTGTCGTCCACCAGTGGAGCATGGTGCTTCCAGATGCGTGGGGGGGCTCCCCTCGGGAGCCCCAGGCGTGATACTGCCCCACCACGACACGTGGCTGGCACGGTAGGGCTGGACGAGGTGTATCCGGGCACCAGTGAGCCAGTAGCAGGACTCACGGGGCCCTACCTCAAGCGGCTTCGCTGGCTCTGGCCTTATCTTGAGTGTGTTCCAAGCAAATTTCGCAGATGCGGTGCTCGTCTTGGTCCGGCTCTCGGGCTGGTCTCGGCCGTCGGTGGCAAGCCGGTCGCGATGCCATGGACAAGACCAGAGGGTGAGGCCGGAGAGCCGGTAGGAGCCCTGAGTCGCGATGCTCAGGCACCCCCCCTTTAACGCGCAAGCTGAGTTAGATGATGAAACTCTACGTCCTCGGGTCCCGACTCTCGGGCTGGTCTCAGCCGTCGCTGGCAAGCCAGGTCGCGATGCCATGGACAAGACCAGAGGGTGAGGGCCGGAGGCGGTAGGAGCCCTGAGTCGCGATGCTCAGGCACCCCCTAACGCGCAAGCCTGGCCAGATGAAAGACAACTCGTCCTCGGGTCCGGCTCGAGCTGGTCTCGGCCGTCGGCCTGGCAAGCCAGGTCGCGATGCCATGGACAAGACCAGAGGGTGAGGGCGGAGAGCGGTAGGAGCCACTGAGTCGCGATGCTCGGGCACCCCCCTTTAGCGTGCAAGATTCCGCCACCCGGAAAAGGCACCAAATAACAAGCATGGTGGAGCGAGAGCATAATCCTAAGAAAAAGTAGGAAGGATACATGCACTGGGACAGGCCCGAGCGGCTTGGGGATGATGCAGCCGAGGGGCGCCCCCAACAGATAGGCTAATGACATGAAATAAAGGGATACATGCCCGAGGGGCGGACCCACGGCTGGGAATAATCTGACCTCAAGGCGCTCCCAGCCGGAAATAAGACTTAAAGATGTCACCTGGTGATGTTGGGGATGAAGGGGTGTTGGTGTAGCAGCCTTGGTGGGCTGCGGGAGCCGATCCTCCAGAGCCCCCCAGGCCCAGGGGCCTCGGGAGGCTCGGAGGCGCCTGGTGGCTCCTCATCGACCATCTCCATCTCCGCCGAGGCTGCGGGCGCTGGCCTCTTGAGCCTCGGGATGTCCCTCATGAGGCTGCAGTGCGCTGCTGCCGCGTTTGGCGAGGCCATAAGGCATGCGCGCGTAGCTGTGGGGAGGACCCTCATAGCGTCCCACTCGCGAGGGCAGAGGCTCTTGAGGCAGCGGCTCGGTTGAGCCTGGTATGTCGATCTGACGCACAGCCCACCATCCTCGCTGGATGGGGGCCACCACAGTAGGCGGCGGCTGTCCCTCATGACCCTTGACTCTGAGCTCTGAATGGCCTTGCCGATGAACTCCCGAGGTTCGGCCCTCCTTGCCTTGCTCTGCTTGGGGAAGCAGCAAGCACGCCTCCATGTGGTGCCCAAGCGCCTCCCTCGTGACCTTGGCGAGGTCGGCGGCCCTCCAAGGGAGAGCCCCTGAGCCCAGCCTGAGGAGGGCGTCGGGCGCGCTTTCCTATGCGATGGAAGGAGGCTCCCCCTGGCCCGACGTGGGCCCTGAGGGGCCTGCCTCTTGAGGAGCCGGGCCAGTCGACGTCTTCTTCTTCTTGGGTGCGGCCTCGGGAGGCCTCCTGCTGCTGTGGTCTGGGTCTTCTAGCGATGCGGCCTAAAAGGCTCGCTCCAGGGAGCACACTGCGTCTCTTTCTTCACAGGGCACCGTGATGACCCCGCCGCTTCATGGCATCTTGAGGGCGTTGTAGCCGTGGTGATTCTGACCATGAATTTGGCCAACGCTGGGTACCGAGGATGGCGTTATCTGATGGCGAATGTAGGCGATGTCGAAGTCGATGAGCTCGGTGTAGTAGTTATCGCGAGCCCGAAGGTGACGGGAAGGCGGACCTGCCCAATCGGGACCGTGGAGCCATCGGTGACTCCGGAGAAAGGCTTGGTTGGCTGAAGCTGACTGTAAGGCACTTGAAGATTGTTGAATGTTTCCACGGACAGGACGTTGATCCCTGCTCCGCCGTTGATGAGGGTCTTGGTGACTAGCACATTGCTGATGATTGGGGAACAAAGCATCGGGAGAATTCCGGCCGTGGCTGCGCACTTGAGCTGGTCTGCTGAGCTGAACGTGATGGCGCACGCCGACCACCTAAGAGGCGCGTGGCCTCAAGCTTGGGGAGGACTGCATTCACTTGGCAGGCGAACTGGCTTGAAGCCGCGCTGAGAGGCTGGGGCTTGAGCTCCGCCCGGGATCTGAGCGATCGCCGCGCTTCACAGAAGCCCCAGCCCCTAAATCTGATGGCGGTCCTCATTTCTCCTTGGCGGCGGCGGCGGAGAGAGCCTCGCGTTCCCTGCAGGCGATCCTCGTGAGGCTGATCCCTCCGGCCTCCCTCATGGCGGGTCTTGCCAGCGGTCCTCGCGAGGTTAGTCGCGCCACCCTTGGCGGGCCGCGGTCTTCCAGCGCCCTGCATTCCTTCCTCCTCCTCGGCCGTAGCCCGGTCGCTGCTGGGCGTCTGCCGACCCTTCCTTCAGCGTCTGGCCGGAGCTCTTGGCATTTATTGGTGTTGTGGGTGTGGAGGTCGTGGTACCACGCTGATGCCGGCTGCCCTTAGAGGACTCGGGCTGATCTACGCCTTGCTTGGTGTGCGGTTCGCCGCGAGTGCGGCAGCCCCTTGCGCTTCACGTCCTTGGCCTTGGACTTCTCTTCTTGGGATCGCGGCGGGCAGCTCGAGGAGGAGGCGCCCCTCCTCAGCCTTGGCGCGCTTGGTCGCCAAGTTGAACAGCTCGAGGAGGTGCACAGATCTTCATGCATCGCTAACTCCTCCTTCATCTTGACGTCGCGCGCCGTCGGAGAAAGCAGAGATGATGGCCTCCTCTGTTACCCTCGGGATCTTGAGGCGTGCGTTGTTGAAGCGCTGGATGTACTTTGCGGGGTTTCCCCAGCTGCTGTGATTCGAGCGCATGTCGCTCATGGCGGTGGCGGTCGCGAGTACCTTGGAAGTTGGCCATGAAGCGGGTGCGCATCTCAGCCCAGGAAGAGATTATGCACAGGGGCGGTCGAGAGCAGTGCGGGCTCCGTCCTTGGCGCCATGGGAAACCAGTTCGCCATGACCTTTTCATCCCTGTTGGCAGCCTCGATGCCCAGCTCGTAGAGCTAGAGGAACTCCGTAGGGTCAGTTGTGCCGTCGTAGCGACGAGGCAGGTCTGGCTTGAACTTGGCGGGCCACGCGACGCTGCGCAGCTCAGAGGTGAAGGCGCGGCAGCCCGCCGTGGCCGCGGGGGGCCTCGGACGACAGAGAGCTTAGTCTTGCGGGCCTCCCTGCGCCGCGGCTAGTGGCAGCGTAGGGTCTTGACGTGCTGGAGCGGGGAGCACTCGGGCAGCTTCTTGTGGGCGAGGAACTTCTTGACAGCTCTGCTCTTGCCGCGCCGGCGCCTGGCGGAGCGGGTTCCGCCCAGGGGCCGCGAGACTTGGGGCCAAGGCGCCTTCTTGAGGAGGCGGCGGCTGAGGCGCCCCGGGAGCTTCATCGCCCGCGCGGGGCGGGGTGCGGTGCAGCGAGGCGGATGGTGCGGGGCGCCTCTGCAGCGCAGACGAGCTTCGGCGACTCGGTCGAGCCATTCTTCGTAAACGTCATCGGCGAGGCGGTAGTGTAGGAGCTTCGTTTGCGCGATAAGTGCAGCTCGGGCCTCCATGGCTGCTTGCGGCGCGTGTCGAAGAACCAGCGGGGTGGCGGCGTGGCGGTGCGGCCGTCCGCCTCATGGATGGGAGTCTTTGGGGCGATGCTTGCTGCTCGTTCCCGCCGGGGGGGTGGCGGCGGCGACGGCGGTGATGGGAACGGCGAGGCGCCCACCGACGGGAGCTGTCTGGGCGACATGGGGAGGAAGCGGCACGGCGCTGGCAGCAGGCCCGGCAGGCGTCGGACATGGTTGCGGTGGTCGAGGAAGAACGAAGCGACGAAAAGCAGATTCGGCGCACCCCTACAGTGCGCCAAATGTCGGATTTTGGGTTCCGCAGACCCTTGAGGTTCGAACTTTGAAGTAGCGGAGATCCAACCTTCCACCGTCTCGCACCTCGCCGAATCGCTGGGTCCTAAACTACTAAATGGAACAGCACAAGAGACACAAGATTTATACTGGTTCAGGCCACCATTGTGGTGTAATACCCTACTCCAGTGTGTGGTGTGGTAGATTGCCTCTTGGGCTGGTGAGGAACAATACAAGGAAGAACAGCCTCGCGAGAGTCTGTTCTTGGCGGGTGTGATGAACTGCTAGGTGGTGTTCAGTTGCTCTAGCTACTGGTTTCTTGATGAGGATCGGGTCTCTGTCTTTCCCTCGATTCCAGCCTTTTCTAGCTGTCCCCTCCTCTGAGTGTGGCTACTCCTATTTATAGGCAAAGGCCCTGGGCCTCTTCCCAAATATTGAGCGGGAAGGGCGCCAACAATTGGCCATTTTGAAGGGGAACAGCGGGTACACTTATCTGACTAAAGTTGGTCCTCACACCTGCCAAAGGCTCGGTGATGGCGCTTGCTTAGGCTCCACGATGACTCCCTTCCAGCCGTTGGGGCTGGTCTTGGTCTTGTTGCACCAAAGCAGATGCCTTTGCTTGATGCTCTCGCTGCGCTTGCTCCCTTTGCACCAAAGAGGAAAGGAGGACCTGCTTGGGCTGGCCTCGCCCAGGCGCCCTTGGTAAATCATGGCTTGCGTCATGGGCACCTCGCGAGGTACCCTGCCTTGAACTCTCCGCCTCCTCATGAGCCAGCCTGACGAGGCCGTGCACGAGAAGCTCCTTGTCATCCGCCCAGCAATCTTGGCCCCTCGCGAGGGTCTTGAGCTGCGTTGATGAAGATGGGCTGTCACAGGCCTCCTTTGAGCCACGCCGCAGAGCAGCGAGCGAGCAAGTCAGGGACCCCGTTCCCAGAACGCCGACAATTATAAAGGTGCTCTACAGGTGTCTCCGAAGGTACATGTTGGGTTGGCGTATTTCGAGATTAGGATTTGTCACTCCGATTATCAGAGAGGTGTCTCTGGGCCCTCTCGGTAATGCACATCACTTAAGCCTTGCAAGCAAAACAACTAATGAGTTAGTTGCGGGATGATGTATTACGAACGAGTAAAGAGACTTGCTGTTAATGAGATTGAACTAGGTATTGAGATACCAGTTGAGGATATAGCTGCTAAGTATAAGCCGGCCAGGAGGGCCCGGTTCACCTTAGACTCTGCTGAAGCCCATGAAGGTCCAGAAGATGGCGTTCTACTAGTAAAGCTTGGAAGCCCCCAGCCCAAAGGCGGATTAGGGCCCGTAATGGCAAACCGCCATGACTATGTAAACTTGTAATGAAAGTTAGAAAGGGGAGAGACCGAGCCGGACACTCTGTATAGGTCGGCCCGGGACTCTGTAGAACCGGCCGGGCGTCAACCCGTGTATATAAAGGGACGACCTGGCGGCGGTTCAGGACAGACAACAACAACTCGAGGCCTAGGCGAAGCTTATTTGCTCCCTAGTCATCGAAACCACATCAATCCCATCAAAACTAGACGTAGGCTTTTACCTTCATCGAAGGGGCCGAACTAGTATAAACTCTTGTGTCTTTGCGTCCGCTTTAACCCCTTCAAGTTAACCCGTAGCGATGGCTCCACGACTAAGTCCTTTCACGAGGACATCTGCCGTGACAAAACCACGACAGTTGGTGCCCACCGTGGGGCTATCGCATGATGGTTTGACGATCTTGGAGGGCAAGTTCGAAGGACTCGAAGGCTATGATGTGGGCCGGATGACCAAGAGTCGTCGTGGCAAGCTCTACATCGACGACGCAGGATGGGGCCCCGAGGCCGGCTCAATCGAGTACGGATACGGGTCCCCTTTGGTGGCATACACGTTTTCATCGGCAAGATTGGTGAGCCAGGGCCTGAGCCGGACATCTGCACCGACCTCGTCGAGACGGCTCAGCGTACGAGATCTACCCAGGTTAAACCGGCCGTGAAGCGCGCCTTCATGGGAGTCATCCATGGAGGAAACCATGAGGACGGATCGGGATATGGTAGCGAGACCGTCGTCTATTCCGGTGACGAGTCCTCGACCGGAGAAACCGAATCGTTGTACCAGTTGCAAGACGACCAGATGAGGGGCTGTTCCGATGGCGACAGTATTCCGGACCCCTCCGATCAGCCCAACCGGGTTGGAATATTCATGGCCGGTACACAAGCGGCGCTTCACTCTTCGACCGCGGCGGCGATGCTCTCCGGACCATCAGCGGCGGCAGCAACCGGGGCAGGAGGTCATGTGCACCCGCCGGCTCAAGTTTTATCGACACATTCGGCCTTTTAGGTGCGTGCTTTATAGCGGAGAGCCAATCCGGGCGGATCAAGATGCCCCTAGCGAAGTTGCAAAGGTGAGAGAAGCAGATCGCGCGGACAAAGCCGACACTGGCAGCCGAGAACGCAGGATGGTCGCAGAGCGGGCCGCTTTGGATGCCAGGCCTATAAGCTTATGTTGGACTAGAACGCGTCGATGAGGTCTTAAAGCGGAAACACAGGTCCGCTTGCCTTGATTTCGATGCTAGAAACCTCTTTTACACCCCTGTGGCTGGAACCGATAATCCGCCGAGGTAAACCGGGCTGCTGGCGCCCGAGGCGAAGCGCGCCGATCAACCCGCCTCATGGAACCCCTCGGCGAACAATATGGTGCCTCCGCCGTCCGGACACCTCCGGTCATTATTCTAATCCTATGGACAATCTTGTCGCTGCCGCTTCGCGATTGGAGGCCATCCCAATCGAAGGAGATTCTCCATGAGCGATAGAACCACGCCGGGTTAAGGAGCTTCTTGAACCACTTTGATCCAACAGAAGCATACACAAATGCCGTCGTGACGGATTCATTCCACCTCACGTCCGGAGCAGGAGCTACAGCGAGCATATGGATGAACCGGTTGTATCGAGCAACGACGCGGCACCGTGAAGCGGCCCATAGCCATAACCCCGAAGCGGTATTCGCGATGCTCGGGAAGTGGTGGACGGGCCGGACGCGAAGGGAGGCGAGTTAGCAGACCTGAGCGGTAGCGTCGACTTAGCTTCGCGGTTCGCCCACCACCTCGGTCGAGCCGGGGTCGCTTCTAGTTTAGGGTGCCCTATTTAATCCCGCTGACATAGCGTCGCTTGCCCAAAGACTTCAAGGGTCCGCGCAAGGTGCCAAATTACACTGCCGATTTATCTCCAGAAGCATGGATAGAGAGCTATGAGATGGCCATGGAGATGCTAGATGAGGATGAGGCCGCGTGTGCGAAGTACTTTACCATGATGCTTGAAGGGACGGCCCATACTTGGTTAAAGAGCTTGCCGCCCAATTCTATCAGTTCATGGGCCCAGTTGCGAACCCGGTTTATCCAGAATTTCAAAGATACCTGTAAGCAGCCCATGTCCATAGTGGACTTGGCGGCTTGTGTTCAGGAGGAAGGGGAGTCAAGAACCCATTGGGTACGTCGCGTCTCGGAAATCTTGCACTCGTCAGACTGGATCAACACTGACTCTGCGATCTTAACCCTAGAGGGCAACTGCCGGTTTAAGCCTCTGAAGTTAAAATTGGGGCGCATGAAGCGATTTTGTAATGACATGGGAACTCTCATGGGTGCTTTAGTGGAGTATGCTGATTCTGATAGTACCAAGGATCCCGAGTCTGAGGATGACAAAGCAGGGAAGGTTAAGAAGAACAGCAACTCCAAGGGGCATCAGCACAATCCGATAGGAAACGGGAACGGAGGCAAACGTAAAGCGGATGGCAGCATGGACTTTGTGGCTAATACTAATGCGCAGGACAAGGGTCAGCGACGCAGAGGTAAAGCAGCGAATCGTGGTGGGGCTCCGAATCCTAACCCGGATCGCTTAAACTATTTATTAAATCAGCCCTGTCCAAAACACGGGATGAAGGAGATGCCGGCCAACCACCTTTGGAAGGACTGTTACATTATGCAGGAGTTCAAAAACTCTAATGCTTTCCGTTATGATCATGGGTCCGGTGGTGGCTCGGGATCCGGTTTTCATGGGCCGGGTCACGATGGAGGAGCTTCCGGTTCAGGCTTCAATAGCAGTCAGGGTGGACATAACAGTCAGAATAATCAGAATAACCAAGGTGGTTACAACCAGCAGCAGCAGCAGTCGGGTTATCAGATCCATCCGAAACAGTTGAATAGTGGGCAATATCACGTTTTCACAACTAGCTTGGATAAGCGAGACCGGAAACTTCACAAGCGAGCGGTGAATTCTGTTGAACCGGCCGTACCACGTTATTTGCGCTGGTCGGAACAGCCAATCGTGTGGGCGGGGAGGATCACCCTCTCGGGTTGACAATCCGGGCCATGGCATTGGTGGTAGCCCCTCGGTGGGAGGTTATAAGTTCACCAAAGTGCTCATGGATGGAGGAGCAGTATTAACATCTTGTACTATCGACATTCCACCGTATGGGGCTAATGAGACAAAAATTTAAAACCGTCGAATACGGTGTTCCATGGTGTGGTACACGGCAAGTCTGCATACCCTGTGGCAAGATAGCTCTGGAAGTAGCTTTTGGGGATGATCATGATTCCCGATCGGAGACAACGACCTTTGAGGTGGTGAAAATCCGGGCCCATATCACGCCTATTTTGAATGACGGCTTATGCCAAGTTCATGGCACGGCCTTGTTATATCTATTCTGAGATCAAGATGTCGGGTCACAAGGGACAATAACGGTTCATGGAAGCCGCAAGATTGCTTTGGAATGTGAGGAAGGTGATGCGGCCTATCAGAGTCGGTTTGTGCTACTGAGAGGAGTTGAAATATTATAAGGACAATGTTGATCCGGCGGACATGACCCCTATGAAGAAGCCGACTACGAGCACGATCCGGTTTAAAGTTCAAATCGTGGTGAGACTAAGCTTGTTGACTTCGTGCTGGCGATTCGTCCAAGCAGTTCACTATCAGCGCCAACTTGGACCCGAAATAGGAAAGCGCGCTCATCGAGTTCATCCGTGAGAATCGGGACATTTTTGCATGGAAGCCTTCTGACATGCCAGGTGTACCGACGGAACTCGCTGAGCACACTCTTAATGTTGATCCCAAGTACAAACCGGTGAAGCAGTTTCTCCGTCGGTTTAACGAAGAAAGGCGCAAGGCTATTGGAGAAGAGGTGGCCAGGCTCTTTGTCAGGACCCTGATTCCAAGTCACATTGATCCAGCCGGTAACACCTCATATCACTTTGCGGCCTCACGCACGGTAATCCACGGGTGTCGCCTTACCATGGCCCGGGACCGTTTGCGTCTTTTGGCTCACGTATATGATAGAGTCGCTGGCATCCATATGACAGAGAACCCGGGCCGACATGGCTAGTCGTGAACCCAAAGCGGCACTAACCTATGGAGACAGGCATACATGAATCACATCGAGCATGTCGGTCATCAACGTATACATCAGGGTTGTAGCCTTTGGGCTATGAGGACTCCGGTGAACCGGGCTGTAGCAGGCTAAGCAGGACTCCGGATGCCATCGCGTGACATTTCCCGAAGGACAGACATAAGGCGAAGTGAAACACATGCCGGCCAGTCAAGTGTCCAAGCGGTAGTCTTTGGGCTAGCGAGGACTCCGGTGAACCGGGTTATGGCGGACTACTATCGCTCAGAAGCACTAGACTACATTTCCCCATATGAAAGGCTGCCAAGGATAAACAACTAGATTGTCGGATCCCACACATACCAAGCATTTCAACCATACACACAATATGCTCGATATGAGTACATACAACATGGCATCTCAACAAAACTCTACAACTCAAAGTACTTTATTTAAGAGGCTCCGAAGAGCCATACCTAACATGTTCATATAGATAGGGGTCACATGACCCGACATTCAAGTGATACAAACATACAAGCACATGCGGAAGCAAACTAGTCTGAGTACAGACTCTAGAAAGAAAAAGGGCTTGACGAAGCCTTTCAATCTACATTGGCCCTTCACAAGTCTTGGATCACCACCTGGGTGGCTAGTCACTCTTCAACGTCGAGGTCTACGTAGAACCCATCGGAGGGGTTGGTGTTGTCGTCTGAAAACATTAATTAAGCAAACATGAGTATGGAGGTACTCAGCAAGTCTTACAACAGAATCCTATCATACATGCACATTCTCAAGAAGGTAATGGAGTTATTGCAGCAAGCCAGCTTTGACTCTTGGCTAAGCTATCCTACGTGACACCACTTGCAAACATTTGTCGCTTTGCACGAGTCCACTACTCACCATCACAATACTCCACCGTGGATCCTCTCTCGTCAACCTACGAGAGGGCCATCCGCGGTACTCACACTTATCTTGAGGCTTTTAGTAGTATCCATTTACTTGTCTATGAACTGTATAGGTGACCAAGTAGTCCCTTACCGCGGACGTGGCTATCCGAATAGTTTTATACCCTGCAGGGGTGTACGTCTTCACACACGCTCTCACCACTTATCGCCGCTACACGACGTGTACTCGGCAACCTTCAAGCGGAAGCCCAGCGAGGGTGTCGGCCACGGCCTGACTAAACACACGAGTCCCTAGTCCAGGTTTATCGCCTATTCGGGTTCCATCCGCAGGGAGTCCAGCCAAGGTTTCCACTAACGGCCCCGAACGATGTGAGCAGGGGTCCCGAGACACCAAATGGGCGAATCGGTACACGTGCCACGTGCCTACCATAACACAACCCACCTCTAAGGTCAGCGCTGCGTGCAGCCCTAACAAACTACAAACACGAAACTACTTGCAACTCCGGACAGAGGATAAGAGTGGTTAATAAGTCGAGAGGGTCCATTGGTTTCGGGCCCAATGCGTGGTAGTAGCTGAATCTTAAATCACACACAGATCTCGGTGCTTAGGGCGGCTTCAATGAAACAACCCACCATGTACTCCTACATGGCCTCTCATCGATACCTTTACCAAATCGTGTTCAACACTTCACTCTCGTTACCGACACAACCTTTCACTCTAGTTCATCATCCCGATGAGCCAGACCTGACACAACTCTAAGCATAGCAAGCATAGCATGGTAGGTAACACAAATATGGCTCAATCAACTCCTACACATGCTAGTGGGTTTCATCTAGTTACTGTGGCAAAGACAGGTCATGCAAAGGAAGTGGGTTCAACTACCGTAGCACACAACAGTTTGAATCGCGTTGTCTTAATGCAGTAAACAAGAGCAGAAGTGAGAACATGGGTTTGTATCGGAATGATCAACGGGTTGCTTGCCTGGTGTAGTGGTAGTAGGATACTGCCCTTCAGACGGATATTCGGGGTTATCCTCGGAGGCAGAACTTATCACGAAAAGCACACCAAACACAATCAACACATGACGATATGCCACAATATGATGCATGCTATGACATGGCAATATGATGTGTGGTAGGTCTAATGCAACTTGGAACAGAAAGGTTTGAGTCCATTTGAACCAAAGATTCAAATGATCACCCAAAATAATAAGTGATATAAGTGCATTATCTTGTTTCACCTAAACAGCAAGGTTAACTTGTTCTGACATGCATGAAACCTTTACCAATGGATAGAATGGATTTTTTGATCATTTTTCATATATAAATCTTTGCATTTGGAGTTACAGATTAATTTCTATGAGTTTTTGAAGTTTGAACTATTTTCTGGAATTTCCTATATAAGAATAATTCCAGTAATTCAATTACTGCGTCAGCATTGCGTTAGGGTGACGTCAGAGGTCAACGGGGACGTCCAGGTCAAACTGGCCAGTGGGTCCCACATGTCAGCACTTAATTAAACTAATTAATTTTAGTTAAACTAATCCGGTTAGTTAGCAGAGGGGGGCCCCACTTGTCATTGACTCAGGGGGTCAACCTGGGCCCACCCAGTCAACGTCAATGGTCAAACACGGCGTTTAGCGCCGGCGAGGCCGAGCGGCGGAGGAAGTGGGTTAGCACGTTCCGGCGACCAAAAGGACGGCGGAGACTATCTACGTGTAGCCGGGGACAAGCCGCGGCGTTTGGTGGTGGTGGTTGAGGTCGGGGTGGCCGGAAACGTCGCCGGCGACGAACTTGGCGGTCGCCGGAGTCGGGTGAAAGTGAATCCGAAGCTACGGGGGCACGGTGAGGTGCGTGGAGTGGTGTTACGGGCTTTTGGGAGTGTGGTGGAGTTAGTGGACAAGGTGGCGTGACCAGTGGTTGGCCGGAGACACGTCGGCGACGAGCTCGGCGGTGACGCGTGCGGTGGTGCTTCGTGCGGTTGCTACGGTGCACGAGAAGGCAAACATGGAGGATTGGGAGGTGGCTGAGCTCACGGGGGTCACAACGGAGTGGTCGGCGAGGTCGGGGACGAGCTGGTGCGGCAGCGACGGCGAAGGGGATCTACGGCAGTGCTTGGTGAAGACGAGCTCGAGGAAGACGAAGCAGGGCATGCGAGCGCTCGGGGCTCGGCCTGCTCGATGTAGTCGACGTCGGCGGAGTGAATGGACACGGTGGTGCAGCACGGGGACGTCGGAGGGCGCGACTACGTCAGCGCTGCGGCGGCGGGTGCATCGGCCATGGTGCGGAAGAGCGAGGGGAGATCTGGGGTGAATAAGGTGTCCACGAGGTCGAGGCGGACGTGGAGCTCACCAGTGCTTGGGAAGCGAGCGGCAAGCAGCTGGCGCCGTGGCGACTCACGCTGTCGGCGGCGTCGCTCACACTGCCTGCGATGGAGCAATGAAGCAACTGGCTGGCATGGGCCACCTGATCTTTGGGCGGCAGCTGGGTGTGGGCTTAGGTTGGCCCGGTAAGGGGTTTTCCCATTTATTTTGTTTTATAATTATTTCTGTAGGTTTGTTGCATTTCTAAAAATACCTAGACAACTCCAAAAATCACCAAACTGCACATGGTCCCTAGTTGGAATATATCCAGCATGGAACATTTTAGTTTGGAGTTATTTGAGCATTTGAAATATTTTATATAATTTAAATGCCCAAACTCAAAATACATATGATTTAATTCAATGGCCTTCTGTTGACCTAGAAAAATGTGCACCAATTTTGCCAGAGGTACTAACCCAAGACAAAGAGGGTGAACTTTTTAGAAGGGCATTTCAGGTTCATTGAAATTATTTTTAGTAAACCCTAGTTGAGTTCAGAGGGGTTCTGGAGGTTTCTGTCTTCCCCAATTCAAGTTTCTGATGAAAGTAAACATGATGCAGCACTCTAACGCATGGCCTAGCTAGGATGTGACAACTCACCCCCACTCAAAAGAATCTCGTCCCGAGATTTAGGGTCCGTCGGGAAGAAGGTAGGGTACTCAAGTCGAAGACGGTCCTCCCTTTCCCAGGTTGCTTCTTGCTCGGAGTGGTGTGACCATTGAACCTTGAGAAACTTGATATTTTGACGTCGAGTGGTACGCTTGACTTGGTCAAGGATACGAACATGATGTTATCGATATGTGAGATTATCTTGGAGATCAAGCGTTTCGTGGTCTACTTCACAGATGGGATCCGAGAAGCAACGCCTGAGTTGAGAGACGTGGAAGACAACATGAACTCTGGAAAGATGCGGAAGTAGTTCCAACTGGTAGGAAACTTCTCCTCGTTTAGCAAGAATGCGAAAGGGTCCAATGTAACGAGGAGCCAATTTTCCCTTGATACCGAATCGATGGGTTCCCTTTAAAGGTGTAACCCGGAGATAGGCCTTCTCGCCAACTTCATAAGTCACAGGCTTATGTTTGCGGTCATAATGGCTCTTTTGGCAAGATTGGGCCATTTTCAATTTCTCATGAATAATGCGAACCTGCTCTTCTGCTTCCTGGATCATATCCGGGCCAAAGAGTTGTCTTTCCCCGGTTTCTGACTAGTTATGGGGTGTTCGACATTTTCGTCCATAGAGAACTTCGAAAGGAGCTTTGTCCAAGCTAGCTTGATAGCTATTGTTATAAGCGAACTCGGCGAATGGAAGGCATTTCTCCCAATTCATACCGAAAGAGATGGCGAAGCTCAAGTATATCCTCGAATTTGATTGACTCGCTCTACTTGACCACTTGTTGAGGATGGAAGGCGGTACTAAAGGAGAGCGAGTTCCCATCGCATTTGGAAACTTTCCCAAAATCGAGAGGTGAAGAGACTTCCACAGTCTGAGTTAATTTCCAATGGGACACCATGAAGAGACACTATTAGGAGATGTATGGGTCAGCTAGGCGGCTAGCGGTTATACTCTCACGAGCAGGTAGGAAGTGAGCTACTTTGGAAGGCGATCGACAACAACGAAGATAGCATTATTTCCTCTTTTGGTCACTGGAAACCCGGTAATGAAATCCATACCGATTTTATCCCATTTCCATTCAGGAATTTCCAAAGGTTGAAGGGTACCAGCAGGCCGTTGATGCTCTGCTTTAACTTCGACGACAGAGCGTCATAATTAGCAATGTATTGGCGATTTCTCTCTTCATCCTAGTCCACCAAAACCTCTGGCGTAGGTCTTGATACATTTTAGTACTACCGGGATGAATGGTGAGAGGGGATTCATGAGCTTCCTTAAGGATCAATCGCCTCATATTGCGTACCTTGGGAACCACTAGACGGTCTCCAAAGAACACGACACCTTGATCATCTATGGAGAAACAGTCTGCGACTCCCTTTTTGATGTTTCTCTTGATACGGGAGATTCCTGGATCTACCTTCTGCGCCTTGATGATCTGATCCATAAGGGTAGGTTTTGCCACCAGGGTGGAAAGATAACCTCGAGGAACGATGTGAAGGTTAAGCTTACGAAATTCCTCGTGGAGAAATGGTTGACCTTGCTGTAACATCAGGTTGTTACAATAGGATTTGCGGCTTAAAGCATCAGCCATGACATTGGCTTTGCCTGGGGTGTAGGTTATTCCTAAATCATAATCTGTCATTAATTCAACCCAACGTCTTTGTCTGAGATTCAAATTCGGTTGGGTGAAGATGTATTTCAGGCTTTGGTGATCGGTGTAAATATCGCAACGATTACCGAGAAGGTAATGTCGCCAGGTTTTGAGTGCATGGACCACTGCTGCAAGCTCTAGATCATGTGTGGGATAGTTATCCTCATGTGGACGCAACTATCGAGAAGCGTAGGCAATCACATGTCGATCTTGCATGAGTATGCAACCTAGTCCTTGTCGCGGCGTCGCGATGAATAACAAAGTCCTTAGAAAAATCTGGTGGAACAAATGCGGGAGCAGATGTCGAGCGTCTTTTCAGTTCTGAAAGCTGAACTCGCCTTTGTGGCGTCCATTCGAACTTTTATCTTTCTTGAGGAGTTCGGTTGGAGGCTTAGCAACCTTGGAGAAATTCTCGACGATGCGGCGGCAATAGCTTGCTAAACCAAGGAAACCCCGAACTTGCTTGACCGTTTCAGGTGGAGTCCAGTCAAGGACGGCTTGAACTCGCTCGGGATTGACGGCAATGCCCTTACCAGAGATTACATGACATAGATAGGTTACTTCTGGCAACCAAAACTCGCACTTGGAGAATTTGGCATAAAGGCGATGCTCTCGAAGTTTCATCAATGCTAGCCTTAGATGTTCGGCATGTTCTTCCTCATTCTTGGAGTAGATGAGTATATCATCGAGGTATACTACGACGAATTTATCCAAATACTCCATGAAGATCGAGTTCATTAACCGAGAGAAGGTGGCTGGGGCATTGGTTAGACCGAAGGACATGACGGTGTACTCGTATTGGCCATAACGAGTAACAAAGGCCGTTTTAGGAATGTCCCCGTTCTTAATTTTGATTTGATGGTAGCCCAACCTCAAATCCATTTTGGAAAAGATTGAGGATCCAGCGAGCTGGTCATACAGATCGTTGATCCTGGGGAGCGGATACTTGTTTTTGATAGTGACCAAATTGACAGGCCGATAATCTACAACCATCCGATCCGTTCCATCCTTCTTCTTGACGAAGAGGACGGGGCAAGCCCATGGAGAAGAACTAGGACGGATGAAACCCTTCTGCAAGGACTCATCGAGTTGTTTCTTAAGCTCGGCTAGTTCTAGGGGTGCCATCTTATAAGGTCTCCTAGAGATTGGGACGGTTCCTGGGATAAGGTCTATTACGAACTCGACATCCCTGTCAGGTGGAACACCTGGCAGTTCCTCTGGAAAGACATCTGGGAAGTCACGGACTATCGGAATATCTTCAAAGTCTGGAAGGGGGTTGGCATTTAGGGAATAAAGCTGACGCTTAGACACTCGGGTCAAAACATTGACTGTCTTGCTCGAAGGGTGGGTGAGTTCAACAGTTCTAGTGGAGCAATCGATCTTAGCGTAATGGGCTGACATCCAGTCCATACCTAGGATGATATTGATGTCCGAGGACTTGAGAGCTATTAGTGACGCAAGGAAGACTAATCTGTCGACAAGGATTTCATTTCCATGGCTGATTCTAGAGGTTTGCCATCTAGAACCAGGGGTTTGAATTTCCATGGAGGTGGGCATGTCACTAAATGTGGTGTTGTGCAATCGAGCATAGCTCTCAGATGTAAATGAATGAGATGCTCCAGTATCAAAGAGAACAGTTGCCGAATGGCAATTAACAAGGAGCGTACCGAGAACGACGTTGGGATCCTCATGAGTCTCCTCAGCTGAGACACAGTTGACATGGCCACGGGAAGTGGTGGCTGGCTTGGCATAGAGCACCTTTCCTGCTGGCTTGCAACGGCCAACAGACTTTCCAATCTGGTTGGGGTTGTTTTGGGGACACTCACGGATGTAGTGACCTGTCTCCCCACACTTGAAGCAAGTTATCACATTGGGGCGTGGAGCAACATTGGCACTGGGGCCACCATAGGCCTTGGGCGGTGCATACTGTTGGTTGGGGTGAGGCGCCTCAAAGGATGGCCTCGGGGTGAACCTGGGTGGTAGAGCGGTGCTTGGGATCCAGACCCGGCGCTTCTGAGATCCAAAGCTGGATGAAGATCCATAGTCACGGGAGTGCTTGCGTGAAGCTTCAAAGTCAGACTGCCCTGTCTCAGCACTGATGGCCTTGTTGACTAACTTCCGGAAAGAGATGCACTCGTGCAGACGAAGATCACGGCGAAGCTCGGGGCTAAGTCCCTTGCGGAACCTTGCCTGCTTCTTGGCGTCGGTGAATACCTCTTCAGGAGCATATCGTGCTAGATTCCCAAACTCACGACTGTATGCATCCACAGTTAGTCTACCCTGGGTGAAGTTGCAGAATTCTTCACGCTTGCGATCCATGAGACCTTCCGGAATGTGATGCTCACGGAAAGCCGCACTAAACTCAGCCCAAGTAGTGATTTGGCCGACCGGACGCATAGCTTCAAAGTTTTCCCACCAAAGGCTAGCAGGGCCCTCGAGGTGATAGGCAGCAAAGGTAACCTTATCAGCTTCGGCCACGTTGGCAGAACGCAGCTTGTGTGTGATGCTGCGGAGCCAGTCATCCGCGTCGAGAGGCTCGACGGAATGTTTAAACTTTGGTGGATACAACTTGACAAAGTCATTGAGTGACACCAGATCATTCCTAGGCTGGCATGCGGTATTCTGCTCAATCCGCTCCAGCAAGCGATTGGTCTCACGCTTGTTTCGTTCTGCCCCCAGCATTACTTCGGCCAGAGAAGGCGGTTGAGGCAGATTCTCGTTCCTAGCTGCACTGGCTTCACCCTGCTCCGGAGCAGCAGGTTGATGCGGGTGTTGACCATCCTAGGAAAACAAGACAACAGTTTGGACAAGGATGGCAAAATCTGGCCAAGGAAGTGCGGAATGAAACGGATAACAAGGAATGTAGAGATGTTCATCTGCATGACATGGTAATATAGAAACTGCCATATATATACCAACAGTCATACACACCATACATAGTTTAGTACAAGCCCGGCTGAAGTACAACTACGGTGAAAGACGTTACATCTCATCGGAGGCATTCCAAGCTCCTATACATTATTTTTCTACACCTCCGGAATTGATACACACTAAGTCATATTCCACAAGTCTCGCAGGACGGTGGATATACAACTATTACAACACTAGTGATACTACTACTAACTCAGACAGCTCCATAGTAGTCCTCATAGAAGTCCCCTCCATAGCCTGGAAGTTCAACATGGTCATCCGGAAACAGACGGTCCTGGGGAGCCTGTGGACCAAAGGGGCGAGGATGAGGTCTTGGACCAACAAACGGTGGCCTGCGGGGACCACGGGGTGGGGTGATGCCTCCCACATCACGCCAATCCATCATGTCTGGCAGAGCAGATCTCACAGGATACAGATCCCTCATATCCATATATCCAGCTTGCACAGCCGGTGCGAACCGAGTCAAAGTAGCCCAATGATCGGCACGGGTATTGAAAAGCTCCAGCCTCAAGGCCCGATTCTCTCGGTCCTTATCCTCAAGCATCTCAGCAGTGGTGCGGGTTAGTGAGTCCTCATGAGTGGACTCAGCATAGATAGCCCGGAGATACCCTTGCGCTCCTGGAAGCGATGCTGGCATATAACGGAAGTCGGTGTTCCGAAGCAGACCAGTCCTGACTCGCATGATGGTCATCATGGAGTAGGCCGCATCCTGTACAGCCATCTCAATGGTGACCCCGAGTCCATAGGAGCAGTGAAAGGGCGCGGTGGATCCAGGATATGAAGGAAATATCCTGACAGTGCAGAAGTAATGGCTTTGATTAAAGTCTCGGAATTGCTCTTCGACGGTGTACTCGGGATACCAACGGTAACCCATCTCGATCATGACCTGGACTAACATTGCAGTAGGACCGGGCACATTGGGACACCGCGTCAGGCGAACCACTTGGTTCTGAGCACGAGTGGCCATCTGAAAGCACAACCACAATGCAAGGACATTAGAATTTCTAAGGAAAATTGGACAGCATAACATATGTAAATGCAAAGAAGCAGAGTTGAGACATTCGCAACAGATTGCAGAACCACTCAACAACATCATATCAAGGTTCTGGTTCAACTGATAACATAGTAAAGTAGTATAAACTGTACTGAGACTGGTAACCAACATTCCTATAAGTTACTATGGATTAGTAACACGTGAACCTGATAGAGAGAAGAGAGCCTAGTCCTTAACCCACGTAGAATGAGAAGAGGATGACACAGATCAGAGGGCATAAGGTAAAGGAGTAAAAAGAGCCTTACGTTCCTCCACAATCAATTCCCTACATATAACTAAAGCATTTCTAGACTCGACATCGACCAGTTTGGCTTAGCGAACCTACAGGCAGACCGGCTCTGATGCCAACGCTGTCAGGACCCCGATTTCAAGTCACATTGATCCAGCCGGTAACACCTCATATCACTTTACGGCCTCATGCACGGTAATCCACGGGTGTCGCCTTAACATTGCCCGGGACCGTTTGCGTCTTTTGGCTCACGTATATGATAGAGTCGCTAGCATCCATATGACAGAGAACCTGGGCCGACATGGCTAGTTGTGAACCCAAAGCGGCGCTAACCTATGGAGACAGGCATACATGAATCACATCGAGCATGTCGGTCATCAACGTATACATCCGGGCTGTAGCACTGGCTATGAGGACTCCGTGAACCCGGTATGTGAGCTAGGCAGGACTCGGATGCCATCACGTGACATTTCCCGAAGGACACACATAGAGCGAAGTGAAACACATGCCGGCGATCAAATGCCCAAGCAGTAGTCTGGGCTAGCGAGGACTCGGTGAACCGGGCTGTGCGGACTACTATCGCTCAGAAGCACTAGACTACATTTCCCCATATGAAAGGCTGCCAAGGATAAACAACTAGATTGTCGGATCCCACTCATACCAAGCATTTCAACCATACACACAATATGCCCGATATGAGTACATACAACATGGCATCACAACAAAACTCTACAACTCAAAGTACTTTATTTAAGAGGCTCCGAGGAGCCATACATAACATGTTCATACAGATAGGGGTCACATGACCCGACATTCAAGTCATACAAACATACAAGCACATGCGGAAGCAAACTAGTCTGAGTACAGACTCTAGAAAAGAGAAGGGCTTGACGAAGCCTTTCTATCTACATCGGCCCTTCACAAGTCTTGGATCACCAACTGGGTGGCTAGTCACTCGTTAACGTCGAGGTCTATGTAGAACCCATCGGAGGGGTTGGTGTTGTCGGCTAAAAACATTAATTAAGCAAACATGAGTACGGAGGTACTCATCAAGTCTTACAACAGAATCCTATCATACATGCACATTCTCAAGAAGGTAGTGGAGTTATTGCAGCAAGCCAGCTTTGACTCTTGGCTAAGCTATCCTACGTGACACCACTTGCAAACATTTTTCGCACATGAGTCCACTACTCACCATCACAATACTCCACCGTGGATCCTCTCTCGTCAACCTACGAGAGGGCCATCCGCGGTACTCACACTTATCTTGAGGCTTTTAGTAGTATCCATTTACTTGTCTATGAACTGTATAGGTGACCAAGTAGTCCCTTACCGTGGACGCGGCTATTCGAATAGTTTTATACCCTGCAGGGGTGTACTTCTTCACACATGCTCTCACCACTTATCGCCGCTACATGACGTGTACTCGGCAACCTTCAAGCGGAAGCCCAGCGAGGGTGTCGGCCACGGCCTGACTAAACACACGAGTCTCTAGTCAGGTTTATCGCCTATTCGGGTTCCATCCATGAGGAGTCCGGCCGAGGTTTCCACTAACGGCCCCGAGCGATGTGAGCAGGGTTCGAGACACCAAGCAGGCGAATAGGTACACCGGCCGCGTGCCTACCGCAACACAACCCACCTCTAAGGTCAGCGCTGCGTGCAGCCCTAGCATACTACAAACACCAGAAACTACTTGCAACTCCCGGACAGAGGACAAGAGTGGTTAATAAGTCGAGAGGGTCCATTGGTTTCGGGCCCAATGCGTGGTAGTAGCTGAATCTTAAATCACACTCACAGATCTCAGTGCTTAAAGACAGCTTCAATGAAACAACCCACCATGTACTCCTACATGGCCTCTCATCGATACCTTTGCCAAATCGTGTTCAACACTTCACTCTCGTTACCGACACAACCTTTCACTCTAGTTCATCATCCCGATGAGCCAGACCTGACACAACTCTCAGCATAGCAAGCATAGCATGGTAGGTAACCCAAATATGGCTCAATCAACTCCTACACATGCTAGTGGGTTTCATCTAGTTACTGTGGCAAAGACAGGTCATGCAACGGAAGTGGGTTCAACTACCATAGCACACAGCAGTTTGAATCGCGTTGTCTTAATGCAGTAAACAAGAGCAGAAGCGAGAACATGGGTTTGTATCGGAATGATCAACGGGTTGCTTGCCTGGTGTAGTGGTAGTAGGATATTTCCCTTCAGAAGGATATTCGGGGTTATCCTCGGAGGCAGAACCTATCACGAAAAGCACACCGAACACAATCAACACATGACAATATGCCACAATATGATGCATGCTATGACATGGAAATATGATGTGTGGTAGGTCTAATGCAACTTGGAACAGAAAGGTTTGAGTCCATTTGAACCAAAGATTCAAATGATCACCCAAAATAATAAGTGATATAAGTGCATTAGCTTGTTTCTCCTAAACAGCAAGGTTAACTTGTTCTGACATGCATGAAACCTTTACCAATGGATAGAATGGATTTTTTGATCATTTTTCATATATAAATCTTTGCATTTGGAGTTATAGATTAATTTCTATGAGTTTTTGAAGTTTGAACTATTTTCTGGAATTTCCTATATAAGAATAATTCCAGTAATTCAGTTACTGCATCAGCATTGCGTTAGGGTGACGTCAGAGGTCAACGGGGACGTCCAGGTCAAACTGACCAGTGGGTCGCACATGTCAGCACTTAATTAAACTAATTAATTTTAGTTAAACTAATCCGGTTAGTTAGCAGAGGGGGGCCCCACTTGTCATTGACTCAGGGGGGTCAACCTGGGCCCACCCAGTCAACGTCAATGGTCAGACACGGCGGCGTTTAGCCGCCGATGAGGCCAGACGCGGCGGAGGAAGTGGGTTAGCACGTTCCGGCGACCAAAAGGACGGCGGAGACTATCTACGTGTAGCCGGGGACAAGCCGCGGCGTTTTGTGGTGGTGGTTGAGGTCGGGGTGGCCGGAAACGTCGCCGGCGACGAACTTGGCGGTCGCCGGAGTCGGGTAAAAGTGAATCCAAAGCTCCGGGGCACGGCGAGGTGCGTGGAGTGGTGCTACGGGCTTCTGGGAGTGTGGTGGAGTTAGTGGACAAGGTGGCGTGACCAGTGGTTGGCCGGAGACACGTCGGTGACGAGCTCGGCGGTGAAGCGTGCGGTGGTGCTTCGTGCGGTTGCTACGGTGCACGAGAAGGCAAACAGGGAGGATGGGGAGGTGGCTGAGCTCATGGGGGTCACAACGGAGTGGTCGGCGAGGTCGAGGACGAGCTGGTGCGGCAGGCGGCAGCGAAGGGATCTCGCGGGGTGCTCGGTGAAGACGAGCTCGAGGAAGACGAAGCGGGGCCCTTGGCCTTCGAGGGCTCGGCCTGCTCGATGTAGTCGGCAAGGGCGGAAGCGAATGGACATGGTGGTGCAGCGCAGGGGCGTCGGAGGCGCGACACGTCGGCGGCGGCGTGGCGAGTCGTCGGCCATGGTGCGAAGAGCGAGGGGAGATGAGGCGAATGAGGTGTCCGCGGGTCGGGGTGGTGACGTGGAGCTCACCCAGGTGCTCGGGGGCGCGGGCGGCAAGCAGCTGGCGCCGTGGCGAGCTCACGCTCGCCGGCGTCAGCCAATACTGTGTGGCGGCAATGAAGCAGCTGGCGGCATGGGCGACCGATCTTTGGGCGGCCAGCTGGGCTGGGGCTTGGGTTCGGCCAGGTAAGGGGTTTTCCCATTTATTTTGTTTTATAATTATTTTTGTAGGTTTGTTGCATTTCTAAAAATACCTAGACAACTCGAAAAATCACCAGACTGCACATGGTCCCTAGTTGGAATATATCCAGCATGGAACATTTTAGTTTGGAGTTATTTGAGCATTTGAAATATTTTATATAATTTAAATGCCCAAACTCAAAATACATATGATTTAATTCAATGGCCTTCTGTTGACCTAGAAAAATGTGCACCAATTTTGCCAGAGGTACTTACCCAAGACAAAGAGGGTGAACTTTTTAGAAGGGCATTTCAGGTTCATTGAAATTATTTTTAGTAAACCCTAGTTGGGTTCAGAGGGGTTCTGGGGGTTTCTGTCTTCCCCAATTCAAGTTTCTGATGAAAGTAAACATGATGCGGCACTCTAATGCATGGTCTAGCTAGGATGTGACACTCTTAGCGTCTGGTTTTATCGTTCAAGTCTTCCATCCAGAGTGGCTTGCTAATCCGGTGCGGGTTCTTAAGAAAAACGGCACTTGGCGCATGTGTGTGGATTACACAGATCTTAACAAAGCTTGTCCAGCTGATCCTTTTGCCCTCCCCCGCATTGACCAGATTATTGATGCCACTGCGGGTTGTGAACGTTTGAGTTTTTTGGATGCATATTCTGGGTATCATCAGATCAAAATGGCGGTTAAGGACCAGGAGAAAATGGCGTTTATCACCCCCTTTGGAGCCTTCTGCTATGTATCCATGCCCTTTGGGCTCAAAAGCGCCCAGGCAACTTATCAACGATGTGTACAGAATTGCATGCACAAACAGATCGGCCGTAATGTGCACGCTTATGTGGATGACATTGTGGTCAAGTCAAGGGAGAAAGAGACGCTGATTGACGATTCGAAGGAAACCTTTGACAACCTACGGGTTTACAAGATGATGCTCAACCCGGCCAAATGTGTTTTTGGTGTTCCGGCAGGCAAGTTATTGGGTTTTCTCGTGTCCAACAGGGGAATTGAAGCTAATCCGGAGAAGATTACGGCTATTACCTCCTAGGCTAAACCGAAGTGTATTAACGATGTCCAGCGTTTGGCAGGCCGGATTGCCGCGCTGAGCCGTTTTATCAGCCGCCTCGGAGAGAAGGCCATCCCTTTGTACCAGATGCTGAAAAAAAAGATCAGTTTGTCTGGAGTCCAGCCGCCGATGAAGCGTTGGAGGACTTAAAGTGGCAGTTAGCCAATCCGCCCGTTCTTGCAGCTCCAATCGACAATGAACCGTTATTACTATACGTAGCGGCTAATGCTCGTGCGATCAGCGTGGCTATTGTGGTAGAGCGCAAAAGCGTGCAAGGAATATCCGTTCAGCGGCGGTTTACTATATTAGCGAGGTGCTTATTGAATCCAAGCAACAGTACCGCATTGGCAAAAGCTAGTATACGGAGTTTTTATGGCGAGCCGGAAGCTTAAGCAATACTTCGAGGCCATCCGATCACAAATGGTCGACTCTGCTCCTTTGGGCGATATAATTGTAACAGGAAGCGATCGGCGGATTGCTAAGTGGGCTATAGAGCTTGGGCGCACGGATTGAAGTATGTGCCTCGAGCGGCGATCAAATCTCAAGCACTTGTGGATTTCATCAATGATTGGGCGGAGTTCTGAGGCCTCGAAGAAGCGGATCACACTTATTGGACGATTCATTTTGATGGATCCAGAAATTGGAGGGCTCGGGGGCTGGAGTCGTATTAACTTCCCCACGAGGTGAAAAGTTCTGTTATGTTCTCTGCTTAATGTTCCCTTGTACTAACAATGCAGCTGAGTATGAAGCTTTACTCCATGGTCTTCGGATGGCGAAGGAGATGAATTTTAGCCGGGTTAAGTGCTTCGGTCACTCGGACCTGGTGGCTCAACAGGTGTCTGGCACTTGGGATTCCAAGGATCCACTCATGGCAGCCTATCGTCGTGAGGTGGACATTGTTGCAGGTCACTTTAAGGGTTATCAGGTGGATCACATGGACAGACGGAAGAACGAAGCGGCAGACGCTTTAAGCCGGCTGGGCTCTCAGCGGAAACCGGTCCCGCCTAACGTCTTTTTGGATGTTCTGCATAACCCGTCCGTCAAGCTCCCTGGTGAAGCGGATTTGGCTATTCCTGATCCGGAGGCGCAGTTGGTGGCAGCCCTGCATGTCATACCGGATTGGACAGTTCCTTATCTTGCGTACATGAACCGGGGCGAGTTGCCAGAGGATGAGACTCTGGCCAGGCAGATAGTCCGGTGATCCAAGTCCATGACCATTATCAATGGCGAGTTGCATCATTGCAGTGTATCAGGCGCGTTTCAACGCTGTGTGTCCCCTGAGGAAGGCTGTGAAATTTTACGCGAAATCCACGAAGGGGATCGTGGTCACCACGCCGGTTCAAAGTCTCTGGTAGCTAAGGCATTTCGTCACGGTTTCTACTGGTTGACAGCTCATGCTGATACGGAGGACCTAGTTAGACGATGTGATGGCTGTCAGAAATTTTCAAGGCGTGCTCATGTGCCGGCTCAAGAATTGAGGATGATTCCAATTACTTGGCCGTTTGCGACTTGGGGGCTGGATATGGTCAGACCTTTCAAAAGGTCCAAGGACAAGAAGACCCACCTCTTGGTGGCGGTTGACAAGTTTACCAAGTGGGTTGAAGCGGAGCCCGTTAGCAAGTGTGATGCAGCTACGGCAGTTCAGTTCATTAAAAAGGTGATTTTCCGGTTTGGCTTTCCACACAGTATCATTACTGATAATGGTACCGACTTGTCCAAAGGCGCTATGAAGGAATTTTGTGAGCGTGAGCACATCCGGCTTGATGTGTCGTCGATAGCTCACCCACAGTCAATGGACAAGCGAGCGGGCCAATCAAGAGATCCTGCGAGGTATCAAGCCCGGCTCATGGTTCCTTTACAAGCTAACGCGGGATGTTGGGTGGAGGAGTTACCATCTGTGTTATGGAGTATCAATACCACACCCAACAGGTCGACGGGATACACACCGTTCTTTATGGTCTATGGCGCAGAGGCGGTCCTCCCTAGTGATATCCGTCACGATTCACCTCGTGTAGCGGCATATGTTGAAGCGGACAACGAGGAAGCACGGCAAGACGCTTTGGATCTGTTGGACGAAGAACGTGACATCGCAGCTGCCCGTTCGGCGATTTACCAACAGGATCTTCGTCGATATCATAGTCGCCGAGTTAGGACCAGAACCTTTCAAGAAGGAGATCTGGTGCTTCGACTGATCCAAGACCAGACTGATATGCACAAGTTATCCCCACCTTGGGAGGGACCTTTCGTGGTCGCAAGAATCGCACTGTGGGTCGTACTATCGATCGATGTTAGAGAGCATAAAGACTCACGACGTCAGAGGAGGAGACCAAACAGCCCTGGAACATAGCTCATCTTCGGCCTTATTATACTTAAGCCATAGATTCTACTCATGTACATATTATGACAATGTATATATTATGATCAATACAATAAACCGGAGCCTTAGCTAAAGCGGGGTATCTGTTCTTTTCATATCATGTGTGGTTACATGGAGTTTTTATCTTAAAGCGACCTCCGGTTTACCCCTTGAGTTAGCTTTTTCAAAAAAGCCTTGTATCATGTCACTAGGGGGCTTGGTCGCATCCGAACCAATGCAACACCTTTTCGACCGGCGAAAGCATTAAAGATCACTTGGGAACTTGGTCATGTCTGAACCAGTTACACCTCTTGATCTGCCTAAGGCCACATAATCACTTGGGGGCTTTGGTCGAACCCGAACCATCGCTACACCTCTTGATCGGCGTAATGCCACTGCATCATTTGGGGACCTTGGCTGACTTGAACCATAGCTACGCCTCCGGGAGCTTGTGAAGGAAATATGCCCTACAGGCAATAATAAAGTTATTATTTATTTCCTTATTTCATGATAAATGTTTATTATTCATGCTAGAATTGTATTAACCGGAAACATGATACATGTGTGAATACATAGACAAACATATAGTCACTAGTATGCCTCTACTTGACTAGCTCATTAATCAAAGATGGTTATGTTTCCTAACCATAGACATGTGTTGTTATTTGATTAATGGGATCACATCATTAGGGAATGATGTGATTGACATGACCCATTCCGTTAGCCTAGCACTTGATCGTTTAGTATATTGCTATTGCTTTCTTCATGACTTATACATGTTCCTGTAACTATGAGATTATGCAACTCCGTTTACGGAGGAACACTTTGGTGCTACCAAACGTCACAGCGTAATCTGGGTGATTATAAAGGAGTACTACAGGTGTCTCCAAAGGTACATGTTGGGTTGGCGTATTTCGAGATTAGGTTTTGTCACTCCGATTGTCGGAGAGGTATCTCTGGGCCCTCTCGGTAATGCACATCACTATAAGCGTTGCAAGCATTGTACCTAATGAGTTAGTTACGTAATGATGCATTACGTAACGAGTAAAGAGACTTGCCAGTAACGAGATTGAACTAGGTATTGGATACCGACGATCAAATCTCGGGCAAGTAACATACCGATGACAAAGGGAACAACGTATGTTGTTATGCGGTTTGACCGATAAAGATCTTCGTAGAATATGTAGGAGCCAATATGAGCATCCAGGTTCCGCTATTGGTTATTGACCAAGAATAGTTCTAGGTCATGTCTACATAGTTCTCGAACCCGTGGCGTCCATGCGCTTAAGGTTTCGATGACAGTTATATTATGAGTTTATGAGTTTTGATGTACCGAAGGAGTTCGGAGTCCCGGATGAGATCGGGGACATGACGAGGAGTCTCGAAATGGTCGAGACGTAAAGATCGATATATTGGACGACTATATTCGGAGTTCGGAAAGGTTCGAGTGATTCGGATATTTTTGAATACCGGAGAGTTACGGGAATTCGCGGAGAGTATATGGGCCTTATTGGGCCATACGGGAATAGAGAGAGAGGCCAAAGGAAGGAGGCCTGCGCCCCCCTGGTCCAGGTGGACAAGGGCGAGCCCCTTTCCTTATTCCTCTCCCTCTTTCCCCTTCTACTACTCCAACAAGGGAGGTGGAATCCTACTAGGACTAGGGAGTCCTAGTAGGACTCACACTGGCGCGCCCTCCTAGGGCCGGCCTCCTCCCCTTGCTCCTTTATATACGGGGCAGGGGGCACCCCATGACACACAAGTTGATCTACGTGATCGTTCCTTAGCCGTGTTGGTGCCCCCTCCACCATATTCCACCTCGGTCATATCGCCGTGGAGTTTAGGCGGCCCTGCGCGATAGAACACCATCATCGCCACCACGCCCGTCGTCTTGTGGAACTCATCCCGACACTTTGCTGGATCGGAGTTGGCGATCATCATCGAGCTGAGCGTGTGCTGAACTCGGAGGTGCCGTGACGTTCGGTACTTGGATCGGTCGGATCGTGAAGGCGCACGACTACATCAACAGCGTTGTCATGCGCGCCTCGCTTACGGTCTCACGAGGGTGCGTGGACAATACTCTCCCCTCTCGTTGCTATGCATCACCATGATCCTTGCATGTGCGTAGGAATTTTTTTTGAAATTACTACGTTCCCCAACAGCTTGGTCGTGTCCGACCATGGTAATACCACTTGATCGGCTCAGATAGCCTCTTTTTTGGAAAAGATACTATTTGTCTTTCCTCCTATTTGCATATTTTTTGTTGTGTTTTTTCACCAACAAGTGTTGAGTCGGTTTGACTGTCAGTTGACGGAACACGGACTATTCTTGATCCGGAGATGCTTTGCCCGGTTTAATCTTTTTTAACTAAAACATCCTATCTTGGTGACCTGACCTTGTATTCATAGGAGCTGTTTCTGCTACGACAGTGCTTTTCACAAAGCGCTCCGGTTTACGATTGGCACAGCCAACTCCATGCCTTATGATGGCAGGTATTATTTGATGATAATGTTTAATTTAAGAAGTTATTCTTGATTTCATCGATATTATGACCCGCCTGGTGGTACAACCACAACGGCGCTTTAATATTTTCGCTGTAGATAACAGTTTATCATTGACAATTCACGCGGAAGCATCAGTTGCAAAAACGTATGCACGAAGGCATATAAACACCAAGGGTGGCAGCTAGTTTATTACAAGGCATTCAGAGGCCCAAAATTTGGAATTGTTTCATAACGGGCAGTTTCTGACGTATCAAATGGCTTGACGGATTAAGCTTCATTGCCGGGTTGATGTGAAGTAGATGGGTCGTCTGGCATCGGTTCACCTTCCTCCTCCTCACCATCCAATGGCCGGAAGTCATTGGTGGTCCAGTCAATCCGGGTTAAAGCCTGAAAGACAGCCTCTTCACTTACAAGCTCAGCCGGATCAACGTCAGGGGCATAAGTGTGCTTACGGATTGGTGGAACAAGGTTCTGCACTTCAGGAATAACAGCTTCAACCCGTCTGTTGTTTGCGTCATAGAAGGAGCGGTGAACCGTCAGGTTGGCCTCTTCTGCCAGTTGACACGCCAGAGGACGCATCTCCCTTGTGACCCGCTTGAGAGCATCGTTATCAAATACTTCGCCGTTTTCTTGAGCACTGGGGAAGCCTTTGGCTATGTCAGCCGGATCAAGGTCAGCTATCCATGCTTTGGCGCGAGTTAGTGCTAATAACGTGCCAGCCCGGGCAGCGGATCATTTCAATTCTTCTATCTGTGCTGGCGTCATAGATAGCCGGTCCAGTGTGTCCTTGATCAGTGTTGGAGCCGCATTATCATAAGAAGTGGCGCAAATAACTCGCTGGGCGCCGGTATACAGCTGTTCAATTAGCGTATACGCGGCCTTGAGTTTCTTCCGCATGTCAGATCCCAGATGAGCAATGCGCCTACCTATACCGGTTTAAGAAGTTCAGGTTAAACCGGAGGACATTTCAAAGCGGAATATTCATCACAACCTTGGTGAACATTGCTTACCAAATATTGCAGAAGTCATGGAACTGATTTGGCGCTTTAATCCAGTGAGCTCTTCCGTCACCGGTTGAAGAGCTGCTTCGGCGTCTTCAGCCCGCTTAAGTAATCCAACCTTTTCAGTATCCCAGCTGGCCCGCTCAGATTTAAACCACTCGTTGAGCTGTTAGATGGTAGTTAAGGCGGTATTCAATTCATCCTTGGCCTTGGAGGTTTCTGCCTGTTGAGATTTCAGATTCTCTTGAAGGTCCATGATTCGCGAAGCTTGTTGGCTTATTTCCTTCTGCAACAGTAATAGGGCAAATCAATATCTTTCTTAAAGTCCCAAGCGTCCAACTAGTTAAACACTTGGCTCTTGGGGGCTAATGCGGATCACTTTTTATACTGATTATTGAAGTCCCAAGGATTAATACAAGTTTTAATCATGGCACTTGGGGGCTAATGTGTGTTTGATCAGGAATATACAAGGGGATTTTGTAACATACAATATGGAATTCAAAAGTCCCGGTTTGACTCTCTACAGACAAGCCGGCCCTTGGGGGCTACTATGCAAGGCAGGTACAAGAGAAGGGCACAACTATTTACCTCATAGCGCTCCTTCATCAGATTTACTAAACCGGCTTCATAATCACGGCTTGTGTAGAGCCGGTTCAGGAAGCCGGAGTGAAGGTCTTGAGCAGAAAGATCGGTATAAGCTGATAGATCGGTTTTTTCTTTCCCTTTGCTCATGGCAGCAAATTCCTCCTTAGCAGTGTGCTCCGATAGAGCAACCGGATTGCCAGGGGCGGTACATGCGGTGCCCGTAACTACAACATCATCATCTTTGGCTGGACTGGCCGAGTTAGCGTTCTCAACAGGGCTTGGTGTTTTCATACCCGGGCTTGGCGGATCAGCAATTGAGCCCCGTTGTTCTGCTGTAGGATTCGGAGGAGCAGGAGGATGCGAAGTCTCAACTTGGACATCCAGTTCAACCTCTGGCGGATTAGCATTGGCATCTTGATTTTTCCCAGCAGAGTTGTCTTTAGCAACTTCGGGATTTTCACCATGATGCTCTGGAGTCTTCTCCGGATCAACATCCACAGTAGGATCGAGGGTCTTGGCCTTTTTACTAAGTCGAGCCTTGGTGCTACAACATCAAAGGTTAGAATATGGTAAACTGACAAATACAAGGAACAAATTAAGGAGTAATATACTTACCCAGCAGCGACTCTGAGAGGAGGAAGCTGAGTGGTTGATGAACCGCCAGACGAGTTGGAAGAAGCCCGTAATTGGTCGAGACGGATTGAGAGGGCATCGGAAGAAACCTTTCAAAGGATAACACTTTTCAGGAGAACAAGTCACCTCTGGACGACGTTTCCGGGTTGGCGTGTCAGCTAAACCAGACGACGTAATTTGTTGACCGCTATGCCGGGTTGTACGGCGTTCTTCAGTTTGCTGTGTCTTCGAAGAAAATTTTGGATCCAAATGAGCATAGGAGCGAGATTGTTTCACTTTCCGGACTGTGCGGCGAATTCTTTTAACCGGTACAAGATCAGAATCAGAAGAAAGAAGGATTACCTCAACAAGTTCTGCATGGCTAGCCTCAGCGTCATCCTGGGAATTGTAATTGTCAATAAGATGAATGAAAAAAGAACCAAGTGAGTCAAGTTCTACCTCAGCATCTGATTCTTCATCTTCTGGCGGTTCAGAAGACTCGGCGGTTTTCCTCTTGCCAGTTTTCTTGGTGGTCTTGGTCTTCACACGAGGAACCCGGGCCGGTTTAGTTCGTTTCCAAAAGGAGCTGTTAGCCTGAAAAATAATTCAGAGGGATTAATACAATCAATATGGAATCAAATCGGTAGAGTAATGGGATGAACCTTACATGGGCGGTTTGTTGGAATTCTGAGCGGAGCCAACCGGTTTGGCTGCATGCGAGATCGGTTCATCGAGCATTCTCTTCACCGTTTCGGTAACTTCAAGCTCAGTTATTGATAGTTCGTGATGTCGTTGAGGATCTTTGACGTCACCAGTATATTCGTGCATCAATTGCGGGCAGCGGCTTAATGGTAAGATGCCCCAAGAAACCCAGCGGCGGACAAGGTCAATACCAGTTAAACCGTTGGTCATCAGAGCCCGGAGCTTGGTAATTTGAGGTGCAAAATTCTTCCGTTCTGCGGCGGTCAAGCGCAAAGGCAATGGGTGGCTGTTGCTAAGACGGTGAGGGCGATAACCCGGCAAGGGATTCTCTCCGTCAGGAGCAGTGTTCCGGCAATAGAACCAGGTTTGATTCCAATCTTTAGGATGGCTATGATGTTTGGCATGAGGGAAGTCCACTTCTTTCCTTTTCTGGATTGAAACGCCGCCAAGTTCAGTGTTAGGACCGTCCGAGAATTCTGTACGGCGGTTCAAATGAAAGAAATCTCGAAATAACTCCACGGTTGGTTCTTCTTGAAGATAGACTTCGCAGAATACTTGAAAGTTGCATATATTGGACACGGAGTTTGGACCAATATCTTGTGGATGCAGTTGGAAGCTTGAGAGGACATCCCGGAAAATTTTTGATCCGGGCGGGCTGAATCCTCGGTCTAGGTGTTGCATAAAAACAATCACCTCTCCTTCTTGAGGTTCAGGTGGACATTCCGATTCCGGAACTTGCCAGTGGAGAACATTTTTTGAGGCTAGAACGCCAGTAGTGACGTAGCCGTTGAGTTGTGTTTCCGTTATCCGGGACGGAACCCAATTGCAAGCAGCAAATTGTTTCGCCATTCCGGAAGGGGGGAGCTGAAAGAAAACCAAACAGGTGCCGGTTTACAATCTATGGTTTGTAAGTGAAAAAATCGGTGTTAAACCGGTGAAAATACAATGCAAGGTCCAGCCGGCGGTTTAAGAGAGGGCTACTGACATATGACGGATTGGCTATCCAAGATTAAACCGCCCATCGGCAGAAAGGTCAAGATTCAAGATTTCTGCTAAGTGTTGACAGAAACAGGTTTCACACAATGTTCAAATCTATCTGGATCTACCGCACATCTATAAAGCTATTTTTACTGCGTTCTTTAAAAGGCGTTAAAGTAGAACAGAGAAGGATGCATACTCTACAAAAAGGAAAGGAAGGGCTGCTAGTATTAAAAACAGATGCGGAATGACTACCGCATGAGATCTATACTGTTTTTGGATCAAAACTATTGCGGCGGAGGGTAAGATGAAGAGGAAAAGTAGAGAACTGTGCGGATGAACTTGCAAAACCTAATGCAGATCTAAGGACGAGGAACAGAAGAAATTTACCGCTGCAGATTACGGCGGAGGAGGGCGATGAGCCTCTGGTCTAACTCAGGTTGAGGCAGCGACCTTGGCTGGTGCAGTTCGCGAAGGTCGCGGACGGCGGCGGAGCTTCAGGGCTGGGGCGTCGCAAGGAAGAAGAAGGTGCAGAAGAGGAAGAGAAAAAGGAGCCCTCGGGCTCTATTTATAAAGGGAAGGAGTAAATGGCAGGCGCGAGAATCAAGGAGTCCGAAGCGGCTGAGTGGGCGCGCCTGTCGCCTCGATTTTCGAGATAATCATTAAAGTGAAGGGAATCTTTTTAATCCTTTTTTACAGAGATGATGTCATGACGGACCGTTGCGGTGCTTCGAGGATGACGTCACAGCGGTTTACGAAAATACAAGAGGACATTTACAAGATATTTTTGAAGTGTTGAAGATTGACATGAATAAATTCAAATCAATCCGGGGCCTAAAGATGAGGATATAGCTGCTAAGTATAAACCGGCCAAGAGGGCCCGGTTCACCTTAGACTCTGCTGAAGCCCATGAAGGTCCAGAAGATGGCGTTCTACTAGTAAAGCTTGGAAGATCACGGCCCAAAGGCGGATTAGGGCCCGTAATGGCAAACCGCCATGACTATGTAAACTTGTAATGAAAGTTAGAAAGGGGAGAGACCGAGCCGGACACTCTTTATAGGTCGGCTTGGGACTCTGTAGAACCGGTCGGGCGTCAACCTGTGTATATAAAGGGACGACCCGGCGGCGGTTCAGGACAGACAACAACAACTCGAGGCCTAGGCGAAGCTTATTTGCTCCCTAGTCATCGAAACCACATCAATCCCATCACAACTAGACGTAGGCTTTTACCTTCATCGAAGGGGCCGAACTAGTATAAACTCTTGTGTCTTTGCATCCGCTTTAACCCCTTCAAGTTAACCCGTAGCGATAGCTCCACGACTAAGTCCTTTCACGAGGACATCTGCCGTGACAAAACCACGGCAATACCGACGATCGAATCTCGGGCAAGTAACATACCGATGACAAAGGGAACAACGTATGTTGTTACGCGGTCTGACCGATAAAGATCTTCGTAGAATATGTAGGAGCCAATATGAGCATCCAGGTTCCGCCATTGATTATTGACCGGAGACGTGTCTCGGTCATGTCTACATAGTTCTCGAACCCGTAGGGTCCGCACGCTTAACGTTACGATGACAGTTTTATTATGAGTTTATATGTTTTGATGTACCGAAGGTTGTTCCGAGTCCCGGATGTGATCACGGACATGACTAGGAGTCTCGAAATGGTCGAGACATGAAGATTGATATATTGGAAGCCTATGTTTGGACATCGGAAGTGTTTCGGGTGAAATCGGGATTTTACCGGAGTACCGGGAGGTTACCGGAACCCCCCGGGAGGTAAATGGGTCTTAGTGGGCCTTTACGGAGAAGAGGAGAGGCGGCCTGGGCTGGGCGCCGCCCCCTAGTCCGAATAGTACAAGGAGAGGCGGCGCCGCCTTCCTTCTCTCCTCCTCTTTCCCCCCGAATCCTATTCCAACTAGGAAGGGGAGTCCTACTCGGTGGGAGTAGGACTCCTCTGGCGCCCTCTCCTGGCGGTCGCACCCCTTGCTCCTTTATATACGGGGGCAGGGGGCACCTCTAGACACAACAGTTGATCATTGATCTCTTAGCCGTGTATGGTGCCCCCCTCCACCATAGTCCACCTCGATAATACTGTAGCGGTGCTTAGGCGAAGCCCTGCGTTGGTAGAACATCAACATCGCCACCCGCCGTCGTCTTGTCGACGAAACTCTCCCTCAACACTCGGCTGGATCGGAGTTCGAGGGACGTCATCGGGCTGAACGTGTGCTGAACTCGGAGGTGCCGTGTGTTCGGTACTTGATCGGTCGGATCGTGAAGATGTACGAATACATCAACCGCGTTGTGCTAACGCTTCCGCTTTCAGTCTACGAGGGTACGTGGACAACACTCTCCCCTCTCGTTGCTACGCATCACCATGATCTTGCATGTGCGTAGGAATTTTTTTGAAATTACTACGTTCCCCAATAGTGGCATCCGAGCCTGGTTTTATGCGTTGATGTTATATGCACGAGTAGAACACAAGTGAGTTGTGGGCGATATAAGTCATACTGCTTACTAGCATGTCATACTTTGGTTTGGCGATATTGTTGGACGAAGCGGCCCGGACCGACATTACGCGTACGCTTACGCGAGACCGGTTCTCTCGACGTGCTTTGCACAGAGGTGGCTAGCGGGTGTCAGTTTCTCCAACTTTAGTTGAACCGAGTATGGCTACGCCCGGTCCTTGCGACGGTTAAAACAGCACCAACTTGACAAACTATCGTTGTGGTTTTTGATGCGTAGGTAAGAACGGTTCTTGCTAAGCCCGTAGCAGCCACGTAAAACTTGCAACAACAAAGTAGAGGATGTCTAACTTGTTTTTGCATGGCATGTTGTGATGTGATATGGTCAAGATGTGATGATATATTTTATTGTATGAGATGATCATGTTTTGTAACCGAGTTATCGGCAACTGGCAGGAGCCATATGGTTGAGGCTTTATTGTATGCAATGCAATGCATACGTAATGCTTTACTTTATCACTAAGCGGTAGCGATAGTCGTAGAAGCATAAGATTGGCGAGGCGACAACGATGCTACGATGGAGATCAAGGTGTCGCGCCGGTGACGATGGTGATCATGACGGTGCTTCGGAGATGGAGATCACAAGCACAAGATGATAGCCATATCATATCACTTATATTGATTGCATGTGATGTTTATCTTTTATGCATCTTATCTTGCTTTGATTGACGGTAGCATTATAAGATGATCTCTCACTAAATTTCAAGATAAAAGTGTTCTCCCTGAGTATGTACTATTGCCAAAGTTTGTCGTGCCCAGACACCACGTGATGATCGGGTGTGATAAGCTCTACGTCCATCTACAACGGGTGCAAGACAGTTTTTGCACACGCAGAATACTCAGGTTAAACTTGACGAGCCTAGCATATGTAGATATGGCCTCGGAACACTGAGACCGAAAGGTCGAGCGTGAATCATATAGTAGATATGATCAACATATTGATGTTCACCATTGAAAGGCTACTCCATTTCACGTGATGATCGGTTATGGTTTAGTTGATTTGGATCACATGATCACTTAGAGGACTAGAGGGATGTCTTTCTAAGTGGGAGTTCTTAAGTAATATGATTAATTGAACTTAAATTTATCATGAACTTAGTACCTGATAGTATCTTGCTTATCAATGTTGATTGTAGATAGATGGCCCGTGCTATTGTTCCGTTGAATTTTAATGCGTTCCTTGAGAAAGCAAAGTTGAAAGATGATGGTAGCAATTACACGGACTGGGTCCGTAACTTGAGGATTATCCTCATTGTTTCATAGAAGAATTAATCTGGAAGCACCGCAGGTGCCGTGCTCGCTGAGAGCAACACCGGATGTTATGAGCGTCTGGCGAGAGCAAAGCTGATGACTACTCGGTGTGCCATGCTTTACGGCTTAGAACCGGGTCTTCAACGACGTTTTGAGCGTCATGGAGCATATGAGATGTTCCAGGAGTTGAAGTTAATATTTCAAGCAAATGCCCGGATGAGAGATATGAAGTCTCCAATAAGTTCTATAGCTGCAAGATGGAGGAGAATAGTTACATCACGAGCATATACTCAAGATGTCCGGGTATAATAATCACTTGATTCAAGTGGGAGTTAATCTTCCGGATGATAGCGTCATTGATAGAATTCTCCAATCACTGCCACCAAGCTACAAAAGCTTCGTGATGAAATATAACATGCAAGGGATGGAAAAGACGATTCACGAGCTCTTCACAATGCTAAATGTTGCGGAGGTAGGAATCAAGAAGGAGCATCAAGTGTTGATGGTCAACAAGACCACTAGTTTCAAGAAAAAGGGCAAAGGGAAGAAGAAGGGGAACTTTAAAGAGAACAGCAAGCAAGTTGCTGCTCAGGAGAAGAAACCCAAGTCTGGACCTAAGCCTGAAACCGAGTGCTTCTCTGCAAGCAATTTGGTCCTTTGGAAGCGAACTGCCCCAAGTATTTGGCGGATAAGAAGGATGGCAAGGTGAACAAAGGTATATGTGATATACATGTTATTGATGTGTACCTTACTAGAGCTCATGATAGCACTGGTATTTGATACTGGTTACATTGCTAATATTTGCAACTCGAAACAGGGACTACGGATTAAGCGAACACTGGCCAAGGACGAGGTGACGATGCGCGTGGGAAATGGTTCCAAAGTCGATGTGATCGCGATCGGCACGCTACCTCTACATCTACCTTCGGGATTAGTTTTAGACCTAAATAATTGTTATTTGGTGCCAGCGTTGAGCATGAACATTATATCTGGATCTTGTTTGATGCGAGGCGGTTATTCATTTAAATCAGAGAATAATGGTTGTTCTATTTATATGAGTAATATCTTTTATGGTCATGCACCCTTAAAGAGTGGTCTATTTTTGATGAATCTCGATAGTAGTGATACACATATTCATAATGTTGAAGCCAAAAGATGCAGAGTTGATAATGATAGTGCAACTTATTTGTGGCACTACCGTTTAGGTCATATCGGTGTAAAGCGCATGAAGAAACTCCATACTGATGGACTTTTGGAACCACTTGATTATGAATCACTTGGTACTTGCGAATCGTGCCTCATGGGCAAGATAACTAAAACACCGTTCTCCGGTACTATGGAGAGAGCAACAGATTTGTTGGAAATCATACATACAGATGTATGTGGTCCGATGAATGTTGAGGCTCGTGGCGGATATCGTTATTTTCTCACCTTCACAGATGATTTAAGCAGATATGGGTATATCTAATTAATGAAACATAAGTCTGAAACTTTTGAAAAGTTCAAAGAATTTCAGAGTGAAGTTGAAAATCATCGTAACAAGAAAATAAAGTTTCTACGATCTGATCGTGGAGGAGAATATTTGAGTTACGAGTTTGGTCTACATTTAAAACAATGTGGAATAGTTTCACAACTCACGCCACCCGGAACACCACAGCGTAATGGTGTGTCCAAACGTCGTAATCGTACTTTACTAGATATGGTGCGATCTATGATGTCTCTTACTGATTTACCGCTATCATTTTGGGGTTATGCTTTAGAGACGGCCGCATTCACGTTAAATAGGGCACCATTGAAATCCGTTGAGATGACGCCTTATGAACTGTGGTTTGGAAAGAAACCAAAGTTGTCGTTTCTGAAAGTTTGGGGCTGCGATGCTTATGTGAAAAAGCTTCAACCCGATAAGCTCGAACCCAAATTGGAGAAATGTGTCTTCATAGGATACCCAAAGGAGACTGTTGGGTACACCTTCTATCATAGATCCGAAGGCAAGACATTTGTTGCTAAGAATGGATCCTTTCTAGAGGAGTTTCTCTCAAAAGAAGTGAGTGGGAGGAAAGTAGAACTTGATGAGGTAACTGTACCAGCTCCCTTATTGGAAATTAGTCCATCACAGAAACCGGTTTCTGTGACACCTACACTAATTAGTGAGGAAGTTAATGATGATGATCATGGAACTTCAGATCAAGTTATTGCTGAACCTCGTAGATCAACCAGAGTAAGTGTCACGCCCAATATGCGACCCTATCCAAAAGGAACTCGAAGGTCCCACCAAGGATAGACCCGCATATTGAAACACTTTTGCAAGGTGGATATCATTACATCAACATTACATAATAGATGGGGATACATACATAAGGCACAAATGCCACAAGAATACATCAACATCATATATAAGATCAACATCCGGCTACAGATGAAACATAAACAGAAACTCAAACGACATCCACCCTGCTAGCCCAAGCTGCCGACTTGGAACCTAACCCCTGATCGAAGAAGCAGAAGAAGAACTCCAACACAAGCAAACATCATTCTCACGTCATGATCATCGCAAACCTGTACCTGCAACTGGTGGTGTAGTAATCTGTGAGCCACGAGGACTCAGCAATCCCATTACCATGGGTATCAAGACTAGCAAAGCTTAAAGGGAAAGGAAGGGGTAAAGTGGTGAGGTTGCAGCAGCGGCTAAGCATATATGGTGGCTAACATACGCAAATGAGAGCGAGAAGAGAAACAAAGGAACGGTCGTCAACTAGTAATGATCAAGAAGTGATCCTGAACTCCTACTTACGCCGACATAACCCGAAACCGTGTTCTCCTCTCGATCAACCCGAAAAGAGACACTCACGAGTTACGCACACGGTTGGTGTATTTTAGAAGAGTTTGCTTCAAGTTTACTACAACCGGATATTAACAAATTCCCATCTGCCACATAACCGCGGGCACGGCTCTCGAAAGTTTATACCCTGCAGGAGTGTCCCAACTTAGCCCATGATAAGCTCTCGCGATCAACGAAGGATATTCCTTCTCCCCGGGAAGACCCGATCAGTCTTGGAATCCCGGCTACAAGACATTTCGGCAGTAATAAAACAAGACCAGCAAGACCGCCCGATGCGCCGACAATCCTGATAGGAGCTGCACATATCTCGTTCTCAGGGCAACACCGGATGAGACAGGCTACGAGTAAAACCAATCCTCAAGTTGCCCAAAGGTGGCCCCGCAGGCGGCTCGGTTCGAACCAGCACTTAGAGAAGCACCGCCCGGGGGCTAATAAAGATGACCCTCGAGAGAGCGACTCCCAAGGGAAAAGTAGGTGGTGGTGAGGCAAATGGTAAAACCAATGTTGGGCCTTGCCGGAAAAGTCTTATTCAAAGCAAACTGTCAAGGGGGTCCCATAAATCACCCGACCGCGTTAGGGACGCAAAATCCGGGAACATAATACCGATATGACGGAAACTAGGGCGGCAAGAGTGGAACAAAACACCAGGCATAAGGCCGAGCCTTCCACCCTTTAACAAGTATATAGATGCATTAATTAAATAAGATACATTGTGATATCCCAACAAGTAAACATGTTCCAACAAGGAACAACATCTCCATGTTCCAACAAGGAACAAACTTCATCTTCACCTGCAACTAACAACGCTATAAGAGGGGCTGAGCAAAACGGTAACATAGCCAAACAACGGTTTGCTAGGAAGGGTGCAAAAGGTTAGAGGCTGACATGGCAATTTGGGATGGCTTGATAAACAGGTAATAGGTAGCGCAGCATAGCGAAAGAACGAGGCAACTAGCATAGCAATGATAGTAGGGAGATCCAGGGTAGCGGTCATCTTGCCTGAAATCCCGCAAGGAAGAAGAACGAGTCCATGAATAAGACAGACGGATGAAGCCGAACCAAGCGTGAGCGAGCGAATCCTCACGATCGCAAGCAAACGGAACTAACAAGAAGAAGCACACAACATAGTAAACACACCACACATGAACAAGACATGATGCACAACAAGCATGATGCATGACAAAGCCACATGAAGCTACTCATGGCAAGAGATGATGCAAACAAGAGCAACACACCAAGGCAAGTTTAAATGAGGCCGGAAACAACATATAACAATTCCGGTAAGTCCTCATATGCAAATTTCAAAATTGGTCCAGATCTGAATAAACCTTATGTTCAAGTTGTTAAACAGCAAGTTAAGATGCACCACGATGATCTACACGAAATTCTAGTCAAGTTACATATAAAGTTCATTTAATTCGGAGCTACGGCCTAGAAGATATGAGCAAAACAAGATAAGCATGGCATTTATGCAACATGCATCCAAACATCAAGCAAACACCTCAAAACAAGGATGCAACATGATAATATGAAACTACATGCAAAATCAAGCAAGTTTCATATAGAGCACACTCAAAACGGAGCAACGGTTCAACACATACACTCTATACAAGGCATGACAACAATCTGCCCAAAACAGCAACTAAGCATATTGCAAGCATCAAAACAACATGCTACAGGACCTCAACAAGAAAACAAAAGGCATGGGCATGATGTACAGGTAAAGCATTACAAAACATGAACACTGAGCTATCTCCAGAAACAACTAGAACATGCTCAAAAACACATGGCAAGATTGCAAATAATAACAGTTTCAGGCATTGGCAGAAATAACATCAGGTTGCAATGTTTAGAGCTATCAAACAACATGCTACAGGAACTTATCATGGCAAACAAAGGCATGGCATGGATCTACTAAATGCATAGAACAAAAGTCCTTTACTGACCATAAGCCAAAAAGGATCACAAGATATGATGGCATCCACGTAAACATAGCAAGTTATATTACAGATTCACACATGGCAGGAACAACAATAAGTAGGCATGTTGGTGAGCTTGAATCACTCACCACAGAGCAATACATGGCATGTCAAGGCAACCAATAGTAAGAAGACATGGCATAGAAGCTATACATGGCAAGAACAACATCATAGCATACAAGGATCAACTACAACAACCTTGGCAAAGTTGAATAACATGTAAACAATCTGCCAGGAAACATTTTATAGCAACAGTAGAGCTCGATTGACTCAAGCTATGGCACTCCATAATTGAAAACAAGGGCATGGATGGATAGAGCAAGACATGTATAACAAAACATCCTTACTGAAGTATCTCAAAATAAGCATGGATCTCTCTGTAGCATCAAGTTAACATGGCATAAAAATATCAGCAAAACAGGGACTAAAACAGCAACATCAAGATGCCTAGTTTGCATGCTTGTGCTAGTCACCACATTGATCACAAAAATACATGGCATATACCCTGTAAAGATGGCATGGCATATTACAAAACACATGTAGGACTCAAGTTCATAGGGTGCACACATCAATCATGGCAAAATGACAAAGTGCAAGTTACATTAAGAAAGCGAAACTAACATCACATAGCACTATTCCAACAGCATTTAGGGCACCAAGATGAGCTCAAATGAAAATGATGCAATGAGATGAAATGATCTACTCATCGAGACGAACATTTTGACATATTACACGCGCAAAACGAAGCAGTATGCAGAGAGTTATGGCATGATGAAAATGCATGAAAATAATCACAGATTCAGGACAGCAAAAATCTCAGAGGGGGGAAAGAGGTCAACCGAGGCACGGATTACGAGGCGAGGCGGATCTCGCCGGGACGCTCGCCGGAGATGGCGGGATCGCGGAGACGGCCGGAGGGGGGTCGGAGGAGGCGGATCCGAGGCGGCGCTGCCCGGATCCGCCATGGCGCGGCCGACGGGCCGGGAGGAGCCCGGCTCCGGCGAGGGAGGCAGCGGCCGACCGGCTCGGGCGGAGCCCGGCGTCGACGACGAGTCCGGCAGGCAGAGTCCGCGGCGGCGGGAGTCCGGTCCCGCGGTGGAGCAGCGGCGGCGAGGCGAGGCGACGCCGGGCGCTGGGCGAGCACGGCAGCGGTCGCCGGCGCGACGGGAGGAGGCGGCGGCGCGGCGCCCGCCGGCGAGGCGGCGGCGCTGCCGGCACGGCGGGCGGCGGCGGCGCGGGCACCTGCTGGCGCATGCGCTGGCTCGGCTCGGGGCGGTTCGGGCGGCCCGATCTGGGCAATCACGGCCCGGCAGCGGAAGGAGAGAGAGAGGGCGCGGGGGCGACGTGGCGGGCTCCTATTGGCCGGGGCGCCGGCGGCGGACGCGTCCGGCGCGGGGGAAGAAACGTCCGGCGGCGCGAGAGGAATTTCTAGGGTTTCGGGGGTGGAATGATCCGCGAATTTCGGAGGAGGCACATATTTATAGGTAGAGAGAGCTAGGAGAGTCCAAATGAGGTGCGGTTTTCGGCCACGCGATCGTGATCGAATGACCGAGAGCATGGAGGGGAGTTTGGTGGGTTTTGGGCCACTTTGGAAGGGGTGTTGGGCTGCACACAAAAGAGGCTTTTGCGGTTACCCGGTTAACCGTTGGAGTATCAAACGACCTCCAAATGGCACGAAACTTGACAGGCGGTCTACCGGTGGTATACCAAGGCCGCTTGACAAACCTCGGTCCATTCCGAGACCGTTTAACACCCGCATACCTAAAAGAGGTAAAAGGGCGCCGGAGACATAGGAGTGCCGGATTGCAAAACGGACAACGGGGAAAATGCTCGGATGCATGAGACGAACACGTATGCAAAATCAAATGCGCATGATGACATGATAAAAATGCAGATGATGACATGGCAAAGTGCAACACGCAAGCAAATGACATGGCAACGACGGCGAATAACTGGCGGACACCTGGCGCATCGAATCCGGGGCGTTACAACGCTCCTCCACTAACAAGAGATCTCGTCCCGAGATCTTAGGACCGAGACGGAAGGGAAAAAGGGAGAGGCGAAGCAGGAACTCAAGAGAAGAAGCAAAGAATCGAGAGCACTCGAGAAAAAGAGAGGAACGACGAGAATGCCGAGAATTGAAAGCTCACGGAATCAGATAGACTATGAAACAACTCGTTCTAACCGGAGTGGTTAGAATGAGAAAAGAAACGAATAAGACTGAAACGATTTAGGCAGCACTCCTGCTAAAAATGGAAGGATTAGAACTGAGTTTGACGAAATGGAACGATAGTTGACGAGAGGAAGAACACAATGCCTCCGGAAGAATTGAAAGAATAGAATGAAAATAACGGAGAAGAAAATGACAACTTGTGCCGCGAATGAAATTGAAAGCATCTTTAGAAGGAAGGTTTGGACAGAGTTGTTGAGAAAATCAACAACGAAAGAATAAATTTGTTGTGGACTTATGGATAATATCTCAGAAATTATAAGGTGATAACCGACCACAAACGGAAATGATAGGATAGCTGAGAAGAAACGACGGAATGCAAAACTCCACTTCAAAAGAAATACGGAGAATTAATTGCACTTCGAGACGCGAGAAGAAAAGATATTTGAATACCACGAAATATTGATGAAACTCTTGAAGAAAGAATTAAATCATGATGAACCACCATGAAGAACTCCGGTGACAAAAAGATGATGAGATACAATTGAAGTATGGAAAGAATAAGGATTAAGTCTTGCGGTGATTTAGGTGGAGGTTCCGACGAGATGGCCGAGGAAATAATTGAACTCCGGAAAAGAAAAGATTAAAACACTTGGAACTAGAATTTATTCATTACGAACAAACTCCGAACGAAGGGATTAATCACTTGGATGAAATAAGAATAAGATTTATTGTATGCTTATCCTTCATCAAATTAAATTGATGACAAGCAATGGATTTCGCATCTTACTTATTCTTCTTGAAAAAAAATTGAGAAGTGACAGCACAAAACTTGAGAAGGTCTTCATGAACCACCGGTATGATTGAAAAGAACGAATGCATAAAAATGATAATCAAGGAAAAAGAATCTTGAACGAGCCACCGTTAGAACTCGGAAATGACTGATTAAAAAGAAATAATCACCGGGAAGAATTAGGAAAGCACGAAGATACTTGAGGGAATTAAAATGCAAGAGAACGAAGAGATCGCGAACTGATTAGCGAATGCTTGAACGCAGCACCGGAAGAATATTGAGATGAACGAAGCTGAAAACTTGGAACGAAGAAATATTCCAAAAAGATGGCCTCCGGATGATCGAGACAGAAAACAACTCCTGAAATACTCCGGATGGATGAAAAGAATTGCACAACTGGAAACAATTAGATAGGATAACATCAAGCTAGCGCCATGAATCTCCGGGAGAACGGACAAGATTTAGAGGAAAACTCTTCTTCGGTCTTCAAATATCGACGGGAAACACCACAAAAAAATACTGGGATACTCCGGGAGAATGAAAAGCGAAGAGGTTGAGCCAACAATGAAAAATATTTGAAATAGATCTTGGAAAGGCATCTGACTGGTGAAATTCATACTTATGTCAAACTTGAAAAGAATTTGAGAATAACTCCGGGGAAATAGAAGGGTCAGTTAAGATCCTGGGAAAAGACCTGTGGGTTAGGGCCCACTAAAAGAAACCACCGTTGGAAAGGGATGTTGAACAGATAGATGATGCACTGGAAGAACTGAAATATTTGACTGAGGTGACAACCTCGAATTAATTAGAACACAGACGAATCTCCTGATAGGTCTTCATCACTCCGGAAGGATAAACTGGCGAGAGGCGAATGAGCAAAGAGAACACTTCGAAGGAAAAGAATATGATTAACCCGAAAAAACTTGAATTGAGTGCACCGGAAAAAGAAAGGGATGAAGAATGACGAACAAGACGAGAATTCACCGGTTGAAATGATTGAGGAAAGACTGAAGAGACTCCGTACGAATGAAATTGATGGTCGGAAGAAACTCGAACTCCGGGAATAATAGGGTGGGAGGGCGGGAAAACAAAGACAACTTGGAAGGGGAAACCGACGAATATCTTGAAGAGAAAACTCCGGTTGAGAACAATGAGGATAGAAAGCAAAGACTTCGCACGAGTAGAATGGATACTCGATAACGGACTCCGGTTCGGAAAAGAAGAAGGGAGGGCGGGCGGGAAAAACAAAGACAACTTCGGACAGGGAAACAACATCGATCGAAAATAGCTGAGGATTGAACTTGGCAAAGATGAAGATGGCTCGAGTCGACTTGACGAGAAATGCACCGGATGAAAAGAGCTAAGGGCCAACGATCGTGATCGATCGACCTCCAAATGATCCGAAACTTGACAGGCGGTCTACCGGTGGTATACCAAGGCCGCTTGACAAACCTCGGTCCATTCCGAGACCGTTTAACACCCGCTTTACTAAAAGAGGTAAAAGGGGCGCGGGAGACATAGGAGTGCGGATTGCAAAACGGACAACGGGAAAATGCTCGGATGCATGAGACGAACACGTATGCAAAATGAAATGCGCATGATGACATGATAAAAATGCAGACGATGACATGGCAAAGTGCAACACGCAAGCAAATGACATGGCAACGACGGCGAATAACTGGCGGACACCTGGCGCATCGAATCCGGGGCGTTACAGTAAGATCTGCACCAGAGTGGTACGGTAATCCTGTTCTGGAAGTCATGCTACTAGATCATGATGAACCTACGAACTGTGAAGAAGCGATGGTGAGCTCAAATTCCGCAAAATGGCTTGAAGCCATGAAATCTGAGATGGGATCCATGTATAAGAACAAAGTATGGACTTTGGTTGACTTGCCCGATGATCGGCAAGCAATAGAGAATAAATGGATCTTCAAGAAGAAGACTGACGCTGACGGTAATGTTACTGTCTACAAAGCTCGACTTGCTGCAAAAGGTTTTCGACAAGTTCAAGGGGTTGACTACGATGAGACCTTCTCACCCGTAGCGATGCTTAAGTCTGTCTGAATCATGTTAGCAATTGCCGCATTCTATGATTATGAAATTTGGCAAATGGATGTCAAAACTGCATTCCTGAATGGATTTCTGGAAGAAGAGTTGTATATGATGCAACCGGAAGGTTTTATCGATCCAAAGGGAGCTAACAAAGTGTGCAAGCTCCAGCGGTCCATTTATGGACTGGTGCAAGCCTCTCGGAGTTGGAATAAACGCTTTGATAGTGTGATCAAAGCATTTGGTTTTGTACAGACTTTTGGAGAAGCATGTATTTACAAGAAAGTGAGTGGGAGCTCTGTAGCATTTCTGATATTATATGTGGATGACATATTACTGATTGGAAATGATATAGAATTTCTGGATAGCATAAAGGGATACTTGAACAAGAGTTTTTCAATGAAAGACCTCGGTGAAGCTGCTTACATATTGGGCATCAAGATCTATAGAGATAGATCAAGACGCTTAATTGGACTTTCACAAAGCACATACTTTGACAAAGTTTTGAAGAAGTTCAAAATGGATCAAGCAAAGAAAGGGTTCTTGCCTATGTTACAAGGTGTGAAGTTGAGTAAGACTCAATGCCTGACCACTGCAGAAGATAGAGAGAAGATGAAAGATGTTCCCTATGCTTCAGCCATAGGCTCTATCATGTATGCAATGCTGTGTACCCGACCTGATGTGTGCCTTGCTATAAGTCTAGCAGGGAGGTACCAAAGTAATCCAGGAGTGGATCACTGGATAGCGGTCAAGAACATCCTGAAATACCTGAAAAGGACTAAGGATATGTTTCTCATTTATGGAGGTGACAAAGAGCTCATCGCAAATGGTTACGTTGATGCAAGCTTTGACACTAATCCGGATGATTCTAAATCGCAAACCGGATACGTGTTTACATTGAACGGTGGAGCTTTCAGTTGGTGCAGTTCTAAACAAAGCGTCGTGGCGGGATCTACGTGTGAAGCGGAGTATATAGCTGCTTCGGAAGCAGCAAATGAAGGAGTCTGGATGGAGGAGTTCATATCCGATCTAGGTGTCATACCTAGTGCATCGGGTCCAATGAAAATCTTTTGTGACAATACTGGTGCAATTGCCTTGGCGAAGGAATCCAGATTTCACAAGAGAACCTAGCACATCAAGAGACGCTTCAATTCCATCCGGTATCTAGTCTAGGTGGGAGACATAGAAATTTGCAAGATACATATGGATATAAATGTTGCAGACTCGTTGACTAAGCCTCTTCCATGAGCAAAACATGATCAGCACCAAGGCTCCATGGGTGTTAGAATCATTATTGTGTATTATTCAAGTGGGAGACTGAAGGAAATATGCCCTAGAGGCAATAATAAAGTTATTATTTATTTCCTTATATCATGATAAATGTTTACTATTCATGCTAGAATTGTATTAACCGGAAACATAATACATGTGTGAATACATAGACCAACAGATTGTCACTAGTATGCCTCTACTTGACTAGCTCATTAATCAAAGATGGTTATGTTTCCTAGCCATAGACATGGGTTTTCATTTGATTAACGGGATCACATCATTAGGATAATGACGTGATTGACATGACCCATTCCGTTAGCTTAGCACACGATCGTTTAGTATGTTGCTATTGCTTTCTTCATGACTTATACATGTTCCTATGACTATGAGATTATGCAACTCCGTTTCGGAGGAACACTTTGTGTGCTACCAAACGTCACAACGTAATCGGGTGATTATAAAGGTGCTCTCAGGTGTCTCCGAAGGTACATGTTGGGTTGGCGATTTCGAGATTAGGATTTGTCACTCCAATTGTCGAAGAGGTGTCTCTGGGCCCTCTCGGTAATGCACATCACTTAAGCCTTGCAAGCAATACAACTAATGAGTTAGTTGCGGCATGATGTATTATGGAATGAGTAAAGAGACTTGCCGGTAATGAGATTGAACTAGGTGTTGAGATACCGATGATCGAATCTCGGGCAAGTAACATACCGATGACAAAGGGAACAACGTATGTTGTTATGCGGTCTGACCGATAAAGATCTTCGTAGAATATGTATGAGCCAATATGAGCATCCAGGTTCCGCTATTGGTTATTGACCAGAGACATGTCTCGGTCATGTCTACATAGTTCTCGAACCCGTAGGGTCCGCACGCTTAACGTTACGATGACAGTTTTATTATGAGTTTATATGTTTTGATGTACCGAAGGTTGTTCAGAGTCCCGGATGTGATCACGGACATGACGAGCAGTCTCGAAATGGTCAAGACATGAAGATTGATATATTGGAAGCCTATGTTTGGACATCGGAAGTGTTCCGGGTGAAATCGGGATTTTACCGGAGTACCGGGAGGTTACTGGAACCCCGGAGGTAAATGGGCCTTAGTGAGCCTTTACGGAGATGAGGAGGCGGCGAGGGCTGGGCCGCGCCTCCCCTAATCCGAATAGGACAAGGAGAGAGGCGCCCCCTTCCTTCTCTCCTCCTCTTTCCCCTCCCGAATCCTATTCCAACTAGGGGGGGAGTCCTACTCGGTGGGAGTAGGACTCCTCTGGCGCGCCTCTCTCCTGGCGGTCGCACCTACCCTTGCTCCTTTATATCTGGGGCAGGGGCACCTCTAGACACAACAGTTGATCATTGATCTCTTAGCGTGCAGCGGTGCCCCCTCCACCATAGTCCACCTCGATAACATCTGAAGCGGTGCTTAGGCGAAGCCTGCGTCGGTAGAAAATCAACATCGTCACCACGCCGTCGTGCTGAAGAAACTCTCCCTCAAAACTCGGCTGGATCGGAGTTTGAGGGACATCATCAGGCTGAACGTGTGCTGAACTCGGAGGTGTCGTGCGTTCAGTACTTGATCGGTCGGATCGTGAAGACGTACGACTACATCAACCGCGTTGTGCAAACGCTTCCGCTTTCGGTCTACGAGGGTATGTGGACAACACTCTCCCCTCTCGTTGCTATGAATCACCATGATCTTGCGTGTGCGTAGGATTTTTTTTTGAAATTACTACGTTCCCCAACAGCAAAGTAGTATGGAAGTAACGGTAACGGTGGCAAAAGTAACAGTAGCAGTTTTTATAGTAATTGTAACAGTGGCAACGGAAAAGTAACTAAGCAAAGATAAGTATTTCAAAAGCTCGTAGGCATTGGATCAGTGATGGATAATTATGTCGGGGGCGATTCCTCAGGCAACAGTTATAACATAGGGTGACACAGAACTAGCTCCAGTTCATCAATGTAATGTAGGCATGTATTCTGAATATAGTCATACATATTATGGAAAAGAACTTGCATGACATCTTTTGTCCTACCTCCCGTGGCAGCGGGGTTCTATTGGAAACTAAGGGATATTAAGGCCTCCTTTTAATAGAGTACCGGACCAAAGCATTAACACTTAGTGAATACATGAACTCCTCAAACTACGGTCATCACCAGGAGTGGTCCCGATTATGTCACTTCGGGGTTGCCAGATCATAACACATAGTAGGTGACTGTTGACTTGCAAGATAGGATCAATAACTCACATATATTCATGAAAACATAATAGGTTCATATCTGAATTCATGGCACTCGGGCCCTAGTGACAAGCATTAAGCATAGCAAAGTCATAGCAACATCAATCTCAGAAAATAGTGGATACTAGGGATAAAACCCTAAAAAAACTAACTCGATCATGATAAATCTGATGTCTACTACACAACCTTCTTGTTGTAGACGTTGTTGGGCCTCCAAGTGCAGAGGTTTGTAGGACAGTAGCAAATTTCCCTCAAGTGGATAACCTAAGGTTTATCAATCCGTGTGAGGCGTAGGACGAAGATGGTCTCTCTCAAGCAACCCTGTAACCAAATAACTAAGAGTCTCTTGTGTCCCCAACACATCCAATACAATGGTAAGTTGTATAGGTGCACTAGTTCGGCGAAGAGATGGTGATATAAGTGCAATATGGATGGTAGATATAGGTTTTTGTAATCTGAATTTATAAAAACAGCAAGGTAACAAGCGATAAAAGTGAGCGTAAACGGTATTGCAATGCTAGGAAACAAGGCCTAGGGTTCATACTTTCACTAGTGCAAGTTCTCTCAACAATAATAACATAATTGGATCATATAACTATCCCTCAACATGCAACAAAGAGTCACTCCAAAGTCACTAATAGCGGAGAACAAATGAAGAGATTATTGTAGGGTACGCAACCACCTCAAAGTTATTCTTTCGGATCGATCTATTCAAGAGTCTGTAGTAAAATAACACGAAGCTATTCTTTCCATTCGATCTATTATAGAGTTCGTACTAGAATAACACCTTAAGACAGAAATCAACCAAAACCCTAATGTCACCTAGATACTCCAATGTCACCTCAAGTATCTGTGGGTATGATTATACGATATGCATCACACAATCTCAGATTCATCTATTCAACCAACACATAGAACTTCAAAGAGTGCCCCAAAGTTTCTACCGGAGAGTCAAGACGAAAACATGTGCCAACCCCTATGCATAAGTTCACAAACGGAAACCGCAAGTTGATCACCAAAACATACATCAAGTGGATCACGTGAATATCCCATTGTCACCATAGATAAGCACATGCAAGACATACATCAAGTGTTCTCAAATCCTTAAAGACTCAATCCGATAAGATAACTTCAAAGGGAAAACTCAATCCATTACAAGAGAGTAGAGGGGGAGAAACATCATAAGATCCAACTATAATAGCAAAGCTCACAGTACATCAGGATCGTGCCAAATCAAGAACACGAGAGAGAGAGAGATCAAACACATATCTACTGGTACATACCCTCAGCCCCGAGGATAAACTACTCCCTCCTCGTCATGGAGAGCGCCGGGATGATGAAGATGGACACTGGTGAGGGATTCCATCTCCGGCAGGGTGCCGGAACTGGTCTAGATTGGTTTTTGGTGGACTCAGAGGATTGCGGCGGCGGAACTCCCGGTCTAGGTTTCTTTCTGGAAGTTTGGGGTTATATAAGAGGTGTTGGAGTCGGGAACAAGTCAGGGGGGGTCCCCGAGGCGGCCACAAGGCAGGGGGGCGCGCCCAGGGGGGTAGGGCGCGCCCCCACCCTCGTGGTGGCCTCGAGACTCTTCTGGCCCACTTTCGGTACTCTGTGGGCTTCTTCTGGTCCAAAAATGATCTCCGTCAAATTTCAGCTCAATTGGACTCCGTTTGGTTTTCCTTTTCTGCGATACTCAAAAACAACGAAAAAACAGAAACTGGCACTGGGCTCTGGGTTAATAGGCTAGTCCCAAAAATCATATAAAATAGTATATAAATGCATATAAAACATCCAAGGTTGATACTATAATAGCATGGAACAATCAAAAATTATAGATACGTTGGAGACGTATCAAGCATCCCCAAGCTTAATTACTGCTCGTCCTCGAGTAGGTAAATGATAAAAACAGAATTTTTGATGTGGAATGCTACCTAACATAAT